>OY987259.1:20307646-20783052 GCA_963920725.1 Rhamphomyia laevipes
TTGAAAATTATATTAAAGTAACATGTTTTGTTTCTAAATCCTTGGGCATTGACATGAAATCTGTATAAATGATTTAGTATAATCATTTGAAAGTCAAAAAGTGTAAATTAAAACCAAGGAAATTTTCACGGTAAATGGTATACTGACGTTTCCTTGCCAGAAGTAGTTAAAAAGATGCTAGAAAGGCGATGCTAAGATCAGATAATTCTGCATAATGCTAATGCACCTGCTTAAACAACTGGCGAAAAAAATTCATTTTTAAAGGAAACAAAATTAATTTGATGGTTCAACCGCAACAAATTAATTTCATGGGTCAATCAGCATATAAATCAATCCAGCATATGGCACTATATGATTTTAACTGTACCCAGAAATAAATATAATAATACGTGGTTTATGTTTTGAAACAGCCAAAGAAGCGGTAACTGAGTACAATTTTTGGTGTCCGGAAAATTGGAAAAATACAGTATTTTTTCCGAAATTTTCTAGTTTTATTTGTTAGCACGAAATTTATTGTTTAAACCTCGTATTAGCCTAAAATTTTAAATATTTAATTTTTAGGTTATACAATTTTATATATATATATACATATGTATTTTTTTTTTGCAAATATGTATTTCTCTATTACAGAAAATTTATTTAGAAAAGTTTTAAAAAAATTCTTAAAATTCGTTCAGGATATTATTTTTTATTCAAAGTTTTTTTTTTGTATTATTAAAGAACTAAGAATTTATCCTGCGGATATAACGCAATATTCATAAAACATATTTGTTATATAATATTTTTAGAAATTTTTCACAATTTTAATTGCTAATTTTAATAGTAAACTTTGTTTAAAATATTAATAATTATAAATTGTAAATATTTTATTTGGTATTAAATTGTTTGTTAAATTTATCAAGGTGATAGGATAATTTTAGATTATAAAGTTTTTATAACTTTGTGCATTTTTAAACACTCTTCCTGTACAATACAAACTTTTAATTTCCTTTAAATATGTTAATTATATATACAGACTAATACAAACAGTGTAATCATAAATATTATACAAGTACTACAGCTCTTCAAGTATGAAATTTTTAATTATATATTCTGAATTCTGAAGGGTCGTCAGAACAAAAAGGATTTTGTAAAACAAACACTTAACTCTTATATTTACTAACAAGGGTTTTGAAAATAAAAAAATTATATTAAAATTAAACATACAAATTTAAAAAGAAAAACATGTCTAAGAATCATGATTTTAATTTAATTATTGTGTTTTTAACCGCATCATTAAAGAAAAACATAAAAGAATGAAATGAAAAAAAAAAATATTTCTGTTTTTTTTTAATTAACCAAAAAGTTTCAATTGATTATAGAAACAAAACAAAATAAATTAGGAATTTAGAAGAAATAAATTTATTTTTCGACCGCAGAAACCCTAAATTTTAACAAATATTCCATTCCGAATTGCGAAACAAATAAAATATTGCAGTATGTATTAACAAAATGAAATTATTCGACCTCCATGTTACCCTACAAGCTACAACAACTAACTTTAATCTTTTTTGAAGGAGACTAATACATACTTGTAAACTTAATATCGTGTAAGCCCAGCAATTAGTCCAAAATCTCGAATTTCAGTTTTGAGTCTGGACATACATGGCAACAAGCTATATTAAAAATAATTGGCAAATGGTGGTTAACTTGAAATGATAATTCAACATAAGTAAGATTAGATTATTAATTATTAAAGCATATCAGCTATTGAACGTAACGCAAGGTTCCTAATTGAGAGTATTTACCTCATTAGCTCTTTTTTTTTCGAGAAATCTAAAAAACTATCCCAGACGCTTTCCTGGGGAATTAATCCAGTAAACAGATTTAAAGTTATTTTTCCAATTAAAGAGCTTCTTGTGGCATAATTCCCCATAATTTCGACACTGTAATAAAGTATTAAAATCCAACAATTTTTATTTAATTTCGAACGAACTACTAGAGCTCCGTACTATTTATCAAGTACATATTACTATTTGTCAAGTATTAAGCAATCAAAATCTTCAACATTTACGCATGATACAAATTCAATGAGAATTTGTTAAGTTTTTTGTGGAACAGTTTTAGTTAGTTAAAATTAAAAAGGTCAACAAAATTTCCAAAGTGCGCATTAAAATACACAATTAACTCTGTTTCGGTATAAAGTTTTTTTATTTTTGCAATCTACCTCAGATTTGTCCAATAAAATTTTAGTTTAGTTGCAGCTTGCAGGCTAATTGAAATGAATTTCGTAATTTCTTTTGTAATTTTCCAACTATGTCTTATGATTTTCCAAAAGCAAATAAAAATTAAATATTTCGTGCCTTTTTTTATAGTCTTGTTATCAATCCATTCTATAATCATAAATGAAAATGACTTTTTTTAATGATATATTTAAAAATTGTTTGTGCATGTTGTCTCAGTAAGACTTCATTTACGTTCACTTTCTTTTTTTCATTTTACGCTAGCAGAAAGAAACGAAAGAATAAATATGGATCACTAATTGAATTTACTGGGTGTCCTATTTTTATTAGAAAATTAGAAGTAAACTTTGTGAAATTAATAATGAAATTAATTTTTGAAGTTCAATCTCATAATTGTGTACAAATAAATGAAACGCTGCTTGCATGATCGCATACACATACACCTCTACATGGAATATAGTTGTGGCGAAGAATGCTTTCTTTACATGTCGAGCCTTCAAGGAATACACCTGTTCTAACTGTCACTTCAACTAAACATCCGTCTGTGTAATAAACCTTACACATTGGGCTGCTTTTTGTGACGTTATTTCTATTTTGAATAACGCATATAATTACTTCACAAATGAGTTTAGTTGCCATATCTCTATTTCTATTCTGTCGATTTTAGACACTCTAGTTTCTATCAGATTGAGAAAAAACGTTGATTCAATTGTGTATTAACAGATTAAAACTGAAATTATTTCATTGCATAGTTTTTTACGTATAAACACGTTAATTAATTAATAAGAATTAATTATTTACACAATTTAAATTAAACCATAAACATAATACAACTTGATTGCATACTTTAAGACAAAACTATAAACATTCGAATCAATGACACCCGGTATAATTTAATTTGTAAAAGAAAATTAAATATAAAAATTTCAAAGTTCCTAATTGGCTTTGTCACTCAAAAAGCCTTTTTTATTTTCATTCTTCTTGTAATATAAATGTTTAGGTTAATTTAAATGTCATCTTATTTCTACTTTTCCATAGTTTGATAAACTTACATTTTTTATTATATTAAATTTATTGATTTTAATTCAATATTTATTTATTTTTTTCCAGATTTAGAATTACAACAATTAAATAATAAAAATTGCTGGTTCAAAAGAATTATTTAAAAAGATATTAAAATATATATTTACGGGGTTGAAAATTGATATAGTTGCTGTGTGTACAACTAAAATACATTAAAAACAATTATATATTTAAATCCAAGATTAAATAAAACTAAATTCATCAAAATGGCATTTGCTGGATTTAAAAAACAGATCAACAAAGCTAATCAGGTAAGAACATTTTTTTTAAATTAAAATTATTTCAATTACTAAAAGACTTAAATATTACGATAAATTGATTATCCACAAATTGATATAAATAACAAAATGATATAAATAAAACCACAAATGTTTTCATTTTTGTCCACATATCTAATTTTAATGGAGTGTAAATCCAAATAAGCCATATAATTATTGCTAATGATATGTTATATTGTGACTATAACATTATTAGCAATATAATTATATGGCTATTTAGCTTATTGTGTTGTATACATTATAACTATTCCTGACTGATCAAGTCCGTACTATTGATGCAACAGAACAGCTGCCAAATGAGCCACAACATAACCTTCGAAGTGGCTAAGTCATCTAGATACCACATAGTATGTGTTTTGATGTTTCACTTTCGAGTTGGCAGTCGAATTGTGTGTATGTGCTTTTTGAGATTACATTGTTCTATAATGTCAGGGATGAAGACAGTTTTACAGATTGTGAATTATAAATTTAATTGCTTTTTATAATAAAACATTTTGATGGCGATAAATAGTCTCAACCATTTTACCAAATCTTATAATCGCATTTCTAACTAGGCTCATTATCACTAATTTAGTTTCAAGCTTATTGCTTCAATGTGTATAAATAAATTAACAATTCATTTAAATAATAACTCTATTTGCAAATATCCATTTTAAATCAAATTATATTTGAATTAAAAAAAAATACTATAAAATCCTTTTACATAAAACAACTTAATTTTATTATTTAATCGGCACACGTTTATTAATATATTTTTCATTATTATTTCTATTTTTGTAACCTGTTTATTGACGACTCCATGAAAATCAAATAAACAATTCACAATTCAGAACTTGAAGGATCCTTGTTAAGATTCAATTAAATAATAAATAACTTATTAGTTTGTAAATATCCTTTTTATCAATTATATTTCTCTGTTAGAAATATCCTTTTTAAATCAATTATATTTCTAGGAAATCCTTTTAAATAATTAGTTTATTTGATTATAAAATATATATT
The DNA here is from genome assembly GCA_963920725.1 of Rhamphomyia laevipes. Lineage (NCBI taxonomy): Eukaryota > Metazoa > Arthropoda > Insecta > Diptera > Empididae > Rhamphomyia > Rhamphomyia laevipes. Next base: position 20,312,229 of record OY987259.1, read on the forward strand.
TAGATAACAAAATAAATAATTATAAATTAATTCGTTAATATGTTGTCAGAAAAACAACTAAAAACAAAGACTTGATTTATTAAGCAAATTTTATTTAAATTAAATAAATGGAATTTATATTTTCATATTAAATTTGTCATATTTCAGATTCAGGTGCTGGTGAGCACCCATCATCATAGTATTTTATAAAGAATATTTTAATATACCACCCAAAAGTATGCTTTTGCGTAAATATCCTTGAATTTAGAGAGTACAAAATAAATTAAAAAATAAAAATACATATTAAAGAAATTTATCAAAAATTGTCCTTGACCTAAATTTTCATTTTCACTCACACACACAATATTATGTTATAGAAAAAACTTGAGAGCGTGTGTATTTTTGGAAATTGAAATTAGAATTTTGGAGAGTATATAATTTATTTTAATAGTTAACTTAAATGTTTTTCAATTAATTAATAATTAATTATTCTTTTTACATTTTATCCCATTCCACCAATCATACCGTATTTGCGGAAAACAAAATGAGAAAGAACCTATAGCACATTTTATATGCAAGTGTCCAATTCTGACCATGGCAAGAAAGACACATTTGACAGGTACTAAGTCAGAGTTACTTACAGGCTAAGCTACCTATACCTACAAATATAGTAACATTTCTGCTAATCCATGCGATCATTTGATTGGTAGCAAAAATGTGCTAACACGTTTCTTGGAGTCGCTGTTGTGTTGTATGGACATCGCCACTTAAACTAAACCAACATTTTTCAATTAGTTTGAAATCTGCTATTTAGTTAGCGAATATTAAAACAATATATTTCTGGATATGGACAATATTAAACGGTTACACCAATCTTAAAGATTATGTAATCGCAGTAATAAACTATGAATAAAACAATTTTTATTATAACGACTATACATATACTCGTTATAATGTACACTCCAGTCGAACGCTGCATTGCAGTTACATCACGTCGTCCCATCCTACTTCTTTAACGAACGATATTATCTTTGCCAGCTTTATCTCACTCACTTCCTCGAGGTTTTCTAGAAAGAAACTACCAAATTTACTTAATCTTTTTATGTCGCACTGATGGGAGTTTCATTCTTAAGTATTAATTTATGTACTTGAAAAGACTAATACGGATTAGATACTCAATTACTAATTTAAAAAAATGTCGAAATTCTCTGGATGCCTTTAATTTCAACCAACCAAGCATTTTTCCTATATTGATTCAATCTTTCGACTTATTTATATAAATAACATTTTTAAATTGTTATTTTTGATTGATCGTGATAATAATCGTGATAATCTACTTATTTATTTAATTTAAAAGAAAACAAAATATCTTCTTATTTGATTCTGTAGAATTTTATTTTAATTATTAACGATATATATTTTATTTTTATTTTTAAAAAAAATGTACTTTATATATCAAAAACATAACTTCATAACTTGTGTATATACAATTTAATTGTAAATTTGAAGATAAAGAAGCCAGAAAGAAAGTAAAACGCTCGATAAATGATTATGACTTATCCCTTACCTAAATGAAATTCTGAAATTTGTTATCCTTGTTGTTATTCAATATTTAATCTTTATCCTACTCTCTGGGGGAATTCAAACAATATAATAATAAAGATATACAGAACACAAGGAGGCATCTATATACGTAATATATTTATAAAGAAAATTTTGTGATTTTTTTTTTTTGGGATATGGAGTTTTCAACTGTGTACATGTATTAAATATAATATTAAGGATATAAACCGGATATTTATTTTGTGTATTGGTTTGTTGTAAAATACACAAAAATTCATGGACAAATTTTAAAATGTTGTTGTTGTTTTTTTTAAATCCTTACCATGACCTAATTTCACAGATACTCACACCTACACAAACACAAATAAATTATGCTAAATAATCATTTGGATTATATTCATTAATATTATAAATTTATAAGTTGAATCTTTACTCTGGAAGCTATAATTTCGTAATAAAATGTTTGTGGTAATACATTTGTAGGAAACATTCTTAATATAACCTGCAAAATTTGTAGGTTATATTAAGAAGGTTTCGTGAGAATTCGTGACATTACGTATTACGAGAAATCTCGATGGATCCGTTGTGCTCCCTAAGTAGTCAGGTTTCAAAAACTAAACACTAATTTTAAAATAAAGAAGAAAACAATTCTTCACAATGATAGTGTTGAAAGAGAATCCCAAGTATTACCTCACATCTCAATTATTAGTACCTGATGCGAGCAATTCTCTCCCAATCACACACTAAATGCTCTAGTATGGAGTTCCAATGTTCAATCCCTACAGCGGCATAACCCATACGTAAAAATCCCAAGATAAATACTGTGTTTACCGACCTAACAGTGACCCGTAAAAGGACTGATTCCTACAGATTATTATATACATCTGTAATTTCAAAGTAATCCAATTTGAATTACGTAAGAAACGTATTCAGTACTAGCCAGCCCCACTACCCAAACTTTAGAAATTAACTCTTAATTGTAGTGTTTCCAAATAAATTTCCTGTCAGATAACAAAGCCTATTTGCATATATTATGTCCTCCTACAATTAATCCTTCAATTAATATTACAGTGAATTGAAATTTTGATCAGTTTTTTAGAAAATTTAATGAAAATTTATTTAGGAAATTCAGTTCTTCAAGTTCATAAATCTTTTATGCTATATATACTTTATGATATATTATAAAGTATTAAAAAAAATCATCTCAAAACTGCATTAAACTCTATATTTATACATATTTGCTTAAACTTTTATGTTTTCCAAAATTAAAATTATAATTCAATTTAAATTATTCAATAAAAACTATAATTTAAATGCATTAAATGAACACTCATTTTTCTTTATATGAACTGAACTAGATACTCTATAAAGAAATTCTCAAATCACATAATATAATAAGGAAATAATAAAAATTGTAATTTTTCGTTGTCACGTAATTTCTATATAAAACATGCAATATATAGGAAAACTTTAAGGTAAAATTACCAAGTATAATAATAAAACTATATACATAAACGTGTACACAGAAATTTCAAAAAAGGACAATAACACTTTATAAAATAGAAATTGTGAAAAGTGTTGTAAAAATTATATTGAATTTAATATTGGATAAATGTCATGTTCATGCTCCTGACCTTATGACCTAGATACGTAAATAACGTATAATGAAACGTAGTAAATCAGAAATCCTTGTACCAAAATGCAGATTTAATGAATGTACACGAGAATGCATAATGGTTTTTTTTTTTAGGTTAATGTCGTTCAGAAATAATTAACGATAGAAAAATGCTCAGTTATTATAAAAAATGCTATATGAATTAAATTAATTTTAAAAACCAATAAATTAAATTAAATTGTTCATTAATTTTTCCAAATTATTTTATTTAATAAAAAAACAAATGTGTCCATGAAATAATACGCCAACAATATTGTGCGTTGTAAAGTTAAATTGACGACATTCCTGTCCTCTTATTGATGCCATAAGGGTAAAAGAAATATTTTAAATTCATTTCACAAATTTCAAGTGCGTTGGAATATAATTATGAAAAACTCATTCTAATGGCAATTTACATTACATTAATCCAACCTTTTCTATGTTATTTCATGATATTCGAAATATTTCTGAATTCTGAAAATGATCTATATAAATTTAATATAGTTTTATTTTTAAGTCATTCACTAAATAAAATTTATATTTTACACTTTTTCATATTAATATACATTTTCGAATTAATATAACTAATAAGACTTGGCTTTTAATGTAATTTGCTATGCTACTAATATAACCTTTATTATTTATTACGAATTACGTCCAAATAAAAGGACAATTCTCAATTTCAAATAAGAAATACAGAATTATGCAATAACAAAAAGATCGTAGATTCTATTTTTTTGATAAATCATCAGTGCTGCAGTTGAAGTTATTATTTTTTTCATAAATTTTTTATGAATAAAATAAAATTATTCTAATATAATTATATAAAAACTCTTTGATATAATAATAAAAGTCTTAAAAGTAAAATTACTTTTCTTATCTTCTTTCTTTTTTAATAATAATTTTTTTTAAAAAAATTCTAATTAACGTTTTTTTTTAATTATTTTCAGTATGTTACAGAGAAGATGGGTGGTGCCGAAGGCACAAAATTGGATATGGATTTTATGGAAATGGAAAGAGTAACTTTTTTATTTCATTAAAATTTGTGCTTATAAAAGAAAATAATAATTTATTTTTATTTTTATTTTAATAATTAGAAAACTGATGTAACAGCTGAATTAGTTGAAGAGCTACAGGCAAAAACAAAAGAATATTTACAACCAAATCCAACAGCTCGTGCTAAAATGGCAGCTGTTAAAGGTATATCAAAATTATCTGGACAAGCTAAAAGTAATACTTATCCACAACCAGAAGGTATATTGGCTGATTGTATGCTAACATATGGTAAAAAATTGGGTGAAGATAGTATATTTGGTAAGTTTGGTCATTACAATTTTTTATTTTTTATTTATTAAAACAAATATAAATAATTTAATTATTTAATAATTTTTTTGTAGCACTAGCTCTTATTGAATTTGGTGAATCATTAAGACAAATGGCTGATGTTAAATATTCACTTGATGATAATATTAAGCAAAATGTTCTGGAACCATTACATCATTTACAAACCAAAGATTTAAAAGAAGTTTTGGTAAACAAAGAAGAAAAAAAACTATATTTAAAAATGAATTAAAAAAACTTAAAATCTTTATGTATACTTTTTTCCAGCATCATCGAAAGAAATTACAAGGTCGTCGACTTGATTTTGATTGTAAAAGACGCAGACAAGCTAAAGGTAAAAGGTGGAAAAATTCTATAATTTTTCTATAAAATTTTTAATTTGTGTTAGTTTTTAAATATAAACTTTAATTTTATTCTCTTTTATATTCAAATTTTAAATTTTATGAAATAAAAAAATATATATATATAAGAAATAAATATATTATCAAAAACAGCTATTAGATCACCAATGGGAAGTCCTATAAGGACAACAAAATCCACTGGTACCGGTACTGATTAAATTTCATTTGTTTTTATTAAATTTTCTTTTAAAACTCACAATTATTATTTTGTATAAATAATTTCTGCTAGTTTATTTAGTAATTTTTTTAGTATCCCATTGAACCCAAAAACAATGTAAAGAATTATATACATAATCTTTTTCCTTCCATTTTTTTACATCCTTCTTTGGGTATAATAAATACATTAAATTCTAAGATAACTTGTGTAAACATTATTTTATTAATATGCTAATTTTGAAGGATGTTGTTTTTAATAAAGAATATTGTCAGAAGTAATTAACTGACTAGACGGTTTGGTTTTAAATAATTTTGTATTTGGATTGTAAATAGATTCCTTAATTTAATTAATTTAAATTTTGTGATAAAATTTCATACAAAACATACATAACTTAAATTGCGTTGAATATTTCCAATGTAAATTTTAAATTGAATAATTATGAAGATAATTCTTCTAAATAATTTTTAAATAATTGCATTTTTAAATATTTGTATGCTTATAAACTTGTTAATATTACTAATTCAACATTTCAATATCCAAAAGGAGTTTACTAAGACTTATAGTCTTAAAATGATTCAAATGTCAATCATCAGCTATATTTATTTTTAGGTATTACTGAATCAAATTACTGATCAATTTAAATTAATTTGGAAAATATTCGGTTTACTGTATGATAATTCATGCTGGAATTTTTTATCTACGTATTCCTTTTGACTGCGACATTTTGTATCCGAAACAACCATAAATGTTCCTCAAACAGTATTTAATTAATATTTTTTACGTTTTACCTTTTCAAAATGCAAGAATATCATAAAATTCGTTAAATAAATAAAAGTCCATCCACGTAAAATCTTAGGGTCACACTATAAGCACAAGCACAACCATCATGTAATCTAATTCACGTTGACTGCCAAATCGATTTTGTTGAGTGTACACCATTTGACAACGTTGAATTTTCATGAAATTTAAATGGAAACTTCAGGTATGTTTCCAAAATTTCAGCACAAAATAAGGCGAAAATAGCTAGCAAATTTTTTTGTTTCTGGTTATTCTCAGTTGCCAAACCAAAAATCAGATTCTAACTCTGTACGCTAAAGAATTAAATTAACTAATAAAAATCATATGTCAACTATGAGTATACTCGTAATTGGCGTTCTTGTCTAGACGTTGACGTAGTTGGCAGTCAACGTATTAAGAAAATTATCACATTATGTATATATAAATTTTTATCTTTCATTATTCAAAAGAATTCTTGTTTCTTCTCTTGTATATCCTTTAGTTAACTATTAAAAAATCCTTTATTTAAATTTAACCTTTAGTTTTTAAGAAATTATAAATAAATGTATTAGCTTAAATGCTTTATATTTTTTAAGTATTTTATTACATTTTTTATATTATAATTTTATAATTTTCTTATTTATTTTTTATAATTTATTTTCATTTACATTTTGGCATCACCAATAACTGATATTGTATTTATATTATGGATTTCCTACAACAAATAAACATTCTAAACAATATTTTTGGGATCGTCATCATTGAACAACTCATCAACACTACTTACGACATTAAAATAAAATATAAACAACATATCAAATTTATTATTTTAATTATTTTATTTATTTATTCTAAAATTTATATCCATTTAAATATTAAATATTTATAATTTTCTAAATTAAACTTTCGTTTGAAAACATATTACGCCGCTGCTAAATATACAAAAAAAATTAAAAATTATTTGAATATTTAAAAAAAAAAAAAAAAAAAAATTCTATGAATTTTTTTTTGTGATATTATGATTTCAATATGAAAGGATCTCATATTACAGATGATGAAATTCGTAGTGCTGAGGATAAATTTGCCGAATCATTGCATTTGGCACAAATTGGAATGTATAATTTGTTGGAAAATGATGTGAGTAATATAATTAAAATTTACTACAACTTTCAAAAATATAAAAAAAAAAAATATCAACTACAACAATTTCTACTATTCTAAAAGTTAGCCATTTGCACACGTATTTTTAAAAAAATTTTACTTTTTCTTTTGAATTGAAAGAAAAAGTAAAATTTTACATAACAAAACTAAAAATATATAAGAAATTGAGAAAAACCACTGTCGTTTTAAAACACAACAATAACAAAAAATACAACAAACTGTAAAATTAATTAAATGAATTTAAAACTGTTTTGTAAAATAGAAAATTTCGGATAATTCATTTTACAGGTTGAGCAGGTTTCTCAATTGGTAACATTTTCTGAAGCAATGTACGAATATCATTCACAATGCGCCGAGATCTTGAAAATTCTACAAGAAACTTTACAAGAAAAGTAAATAATTTTTTTTTTATTTAATTTAAAAAAAGCAAAAAAAAAAAAAAATGTATAAAAATTAAAATAATATATAAATTTTCAAATTTTATAGTGTTGTTAATAAATGGTAATCAGTTATATGATTTGCCGATTTGATCAATTTAATCAATCCAAAAATTAGGCTCAAATTAATGATTGATTATTGATCAAAATTACAAAACCATAAAATTTGAAAAAAAAAAAAAAATATCATTCTAAATGATATTTTTTATTTAATTATTATATAAAATACAAATATATTTTAAATATTAATAAATATTAATTTTATTTCCATAAAATAAAACTTAGACGCATTGAAGCTGAAGCTCGTCCAAAATCTGAATTTGTACCAAAATCATTGGCTGAATTGAATATTGAAGGTATCGAAAGTGCTGGAGAAGCAAATGGAGGTGCGAATAATAACAATGGGCTTTATGTTGGGGGAATTATAAATAATAATAATTATAATTCATCTGCTACTTATTCTACTGCAGGTTATGGTAGTTTAAGTAGCAGTAGTAGTAGTATAGGAATAGGAAACACCACCGGTAATGGTGGAGGTGGTGGTTTTGGCGGCACCGGAAATATTTTTAATATTAAAAATAATAATAATATAAATAAAATGAATTTAAAAAATAATAATAATAATATTAACAGTCGCCAATATCCTCTTTCCACCTCAAATCAGAACTCCCATCACCAATTATTATATAGTTCCCAACAGAATTTATCAACAACTGGAATAATAACAAATAAAAATAATAATAATAATACAGAAACTAAAAAAACTTCAAATTTTTCACGTAATCGTATATATGGATCACATCAATCATTAACAAAACCAAAATTATCTGTTTATAATAATAATAATAATAGTATAAAATTAAAAAATAATATTGATGGTAATGGTGGTAATGGTAATGTAGCAAATACTGATTTAAATACAAGTTTTGATTGGCTAAATGCATGGAATAATCCACCACCAAATCCACCATCAGCTGGAAAAATATTGCAAACAACAACAATTACTACTACACAAACTACAAATTTACCAAATAATAGAAATATTAATAATAAATTGGCTAGTCGTAATATTACTAATGATTTTACAAATATTAGTAATATTGTTGGTAGTAGTAGTAGTAATAATAATAAAATCAACGATCCTTGGACAGGTGAAATTCTACATTTCGTTTATAATTTTTTAAATTTATATAATTTAGTTTTAATTTTTATTATAGTTTTCATAAATTTTCTTTCATATTTCATATTTTTAAGTAAATATTTTTTGTTTTTTTGGTTAAATTAATATCTTAATTTTCGTTATTTTTTTTTTTAGTTCATTTTAACATATTCATATAATATTAGAATTGTTGTCATATAAGCATTGGAAAAATATGCATTTAATTAACTTTTAAATGTTATTAAATATAATGTAAAAATGGGTAAAATAATTTTAAAAATTTGTTGCAAAAAATTAATATTTATATAAATTCATTGTAATAAATTATTAATATTGATTAAGGCAATTAATCGTGTGAATTTATAGATGAAAATCTAATATTTAATAATTGAATTTCTGATAAATTTGAACTGTCGGTATTCGAATGTTATCTGCGATGAACGATGATTCGGAATAGAATTTGAATGTGCAAAATCTTTTACGTTTTAATAATTATAAATCATGGCACTATGAATCAATAGCACTATCTAGAATTAGGTTATTTAATTAATTTTATTCATATAGCATTAAACGATTTGTTTAAAATATGTATAATAATCAAATATGGAAAATTCGTGTAAATGTATTTGCATACAAACATTAAGCATTTCATTATTTAACATTTTGCATACCTCAATCTCAATTCTAATTATATATTCTAAAATAATTTTCTATATATTAAATTTAACTTTCGATTAATTTCAAATTTTTCTATGACAGTTAAATAGACAAACATTCAAACTGAAAAAAATAATGATTCGGATTAAAACTAATTGTTATTTGTTGTATACTTAGCTTAGTAATCTATTCGCCAAATATTGATAGAATCAATTTCATCTTATAAAATTCAGTAGAAAAGTTAAAACAAATTACATTGTAATACTAATTCTACATACTAACATATTTTTAATTATTATCAATCATAATTTTTTTTTTTTTGTATAATTTGAATTATTTCTAAGTTCACTTTTATAACTTTTACTATAGAATAACACCAATAAAATATTCCAAGCTGTATAAATTTAAACTTATAATATATAAAAAAAAAACTTTTAAAATATTTGCTTTTAATTAGTGGAACTAAAAAAAATACTGGTGATGGGAACTTTCTTTCTATATAATAATAATTAATAATATATAGATATAATAAAATTTGCATCTTGATTTAATAAAACTTTACAAATATTTATATTGATTGTCACAATTTCTCTATATTTCTATTATATTATCAGAGTTGTTTTACATTTGCCTCGTTTTTTGTATGCATCCAATTTTTACTATTAATTAAATAAATCCGAAGTTTAACTGGGCTGACTTTTCGTCGCAGCCACAAATATAAACCAGCTCCAACTTTTGGTCGTGTACACATATACAAATATGTTGTACATATACAAAAAAAAATTGTCAATTTAAATATTGTTCATTTAAATTAAATTATTTTATATAAAATATCAAAGTGCCATAAAAAATCGGTATATAAAAAACGTTGAAACAAAATCGATGTAAATTTAAATGCAAACAAAAACGATGTAAATTTAAGATAAACTTTATGAAGAAATAGAAATTTCATTGCTAAATTATTTCTGATTAAATTCAGAAATCATTTATCAAAATGTATTTTAAATGTTGAGATGATGTCAATTTCATACTTTTTCTATATCCATATTTTCCTATCTCTTTATTCGATAATCAATAATATATTTACTTTTAAAATATATGAAAAATTTAATTAGGTAACTTAAATTTTTTTGTTTTATTACATTTTTTATTTATTTCTACAAAAAAAAAAAATCAATTTAAATGAAATTTTTCATAATAAATAAAAAAAATATTATAGTAACGAAACCTACTCATCTGGAATTGGATAATGGTCATACACAGGCTAGATCTACTAATGGTAAAATTAAAAAAAAAAAAAAAAATTAATGCACAAATTTGCAATACTTAAAAAAAAAATTTAGTGTTAAATTACTTTTAATTACAAAAATTTAATCAGTTAATATACTAACTAGAAATAATTTACCAAATTTGTAGAAAATTAAAGAAATTAATTTCAAAAATTTTTCTCTTTTACTAATCATTTTTTATTTATTTATTTTTTTGAAAAATTTTGTGTTTGGTAATTAATTTTACTAAATCTTGTGTAACTCTTTATATGCATGAAACAAACAGTTTTGTATATAATTAATTAATAACACATTTTAATTTACAAAAATAGCAATAAATTACGAATTAAACGAATTTTAATCATTAACAAACAACTTTTGACTAAATATTATTAATTAAACTTCTAATCAAAAACTAATTTTTTTTTATCTGCATTCAAATTTGAGTTTATTAGATTTACAATTTTCAAAAATTTTAGTTTTTTAGTTAAAAATGAATTTATTGCTAATACTGACAGAAACTAGATTATTTGACCTTTGTCATTCCATTTTTTCCTAGACAAAGCCAGAATTCTGGACAAAACTAGACCGGGTTTCTATTTTTTAATCTTTCCTGTTCTATCTTGTATTTCTAAAAAAAAACATTTTCTAACTCTTAAACTATTAATTACTTAAAATTTAAATTAATTTACTATTTTCTATATAAAAATACATGTAAATATATTCATTTTTGTGGTGTAAATATGCTAAAATATCTTAAGTAGTTTGAGTTGCTTATTTTAATTCTAAAACAAAAAAACATTTTTTTCATAATAATTATTACAAAATTTGTCAATTTCATATTTTTTTTAGCATCACCCTTACCATCACCAATGCGATCTCCAGCCAAAACTCCGGCCATACAAAAACAACCATGTTGTCAAGCAATTTATGATTTTGATCCAGAAAATCCAGGTGAACTTGGTTTCAAAGTAAGTCATCAGAACAACAAAATTATTAATTCATAAAAATTCAAATTAATTTTTATGGTATTTTAAAATTACATTTTAATTAATTATAAACATTCTTTTAAGGAAAATGACATTATTCAATTATTAAATCGTGTTGATGAAAATTGGTATGAAGGCAGTGTTAATGGCCGAACTGGTTATTTTCCACAATCTTACGTTTCAATTGTTGTACCGTTACCATAAATTAATTGAAAAAATTATAAAGAAACCAAAAAACATAAGAAAACAAAGTAAAAATACTAATAAAATAAAAAAAAAAAAATCTAATAAAAAAGTTACAAAAAAAAAATACACAAACATAAACAGAAACGCAAAACTATAATTATACAAACAAAAATTATGAAATTATGAAACAAAATTAAAAAAAATTATTTCGAATGTACTAAATGGACAAATTTAAAATAAAAATTCTGTATTTTTTTCGTTGAGTAATTAAAAATTTAATAAACTTCTGAAGAAAACAATATTATTCTGTATTACAAAAAAAAAACATACGGCCATTTTTAAAAACAATACTTTTATTGCTTATTATTAACAACATTTACGCTTCAAAACTAAAATTTACATAAAAACAACAAAACAATTCAATCGAAAATATAAAATTAACAAGAATAATTAATTATAATCCAGTCATTAATTTTTAAGTAAAAATAAATCGTGTTCAAAAAGTAAAAAAAAAAAAAAAAAAAAAAAGTTAAAAAAAAATTATATATATAAAAAAAACAAAGTTTCTAAATATATATAATATATAAAAAAAATCTTGTTGTTTCAATTTATATATAAAACAAAATAAATAAAAAAACTATTCAATAAATTTTTGACAAACTAAAAATAAAATTAATAAAAATGGAAATTTTTCTTAAAGTTTGTTTTAATTAATAAATGTATAATGAAACTATTAATAAAACAAAGCTTTATTGCATATTCCACAGAAATAGTTCGTAAAAATAATTAATTAAAATAAAAACATTTCTTTAAAAAATTTAAATTGAAAAATTACTGAAAAACACAATGGAAAAATTAAATATTAAAACCAAATAAAAAAAATTTAAAATCAAAATAAATATTAAAAAATTATATTAATTTAAAATATGTATTTAAATATTTACTTTATTGATTTTATTTGTATTTGTTTTGTTTTGATATTAAAGATTAATTTAATTTTGGAAATAATGTTAGTTTAGTGATATAATTTTTTAGATATGTTTCAATAGATGATAATTTTTATGTTGTCAAACGATTTATCAAAATGTTTTTTACAATTTTTTTAATAAGCCATATTAATAATTTTATGTTGAATGTAAATTACTACTACAAGTAATGTTATAGCTAATGTAGTGTTTGTAATTCATATGATTTGATGATATGTACATGTAAGAGTTTGATTATTTTGATCATAATTTTAATGTTTATCTACATTTCCGGTTTTAAATACCAATGAAAAATACAGATTGGCAACAAATTTCTTATTATTTAAAATCACTTTATCCTTGATTCAATTCATAAATTAGTGAATAGGATAATTTCCGAATTGCTATTGCATATTTGGAAAGCTGAATTATTAGTAGATTCTAATTTTTTTAAGCCATAGATTAAATCACGTCCAATAATTTAGTCGTCTTGTATTTTTGTCCAGATATTTTAATTTTCAAGACTTCCAAATCAATAAAAAAAAGAAACTCAACTTTCAAATTGATTTTGAAATGAAGTACATAAAATATATTATATATAAATAAAAAGTTTTCAAATAAAATATAAGAAATTTAAATTAAATATATAAATCCTGGTTTCCCTTTGATTCAGTGAGCGAGACAAATCAAAACAAAAAAAGAAAATTTATTTTTTTAGTTAAATTACATTTGATTTAATTTTTTGTTTTTAAATTATTTGTTTCTTATTTTTCTAAAGTTTATCTTGCTATTTTAATGATGTTTAGATTAAGAATATTATAATCTATTTTTCTTTTATTAAATAAAAATTTAACTTGAAAATATATTACTAAATGAAAAATATTTTAACAAAATCTTTGCTTGGACAAATAATATATAAATAGAATATAATTATGTTAATTGAAATTTAAGAATACTTTAAACATATTTTGTTAAGATTATTATTAAACATTAATTTTAACTCATTTTACGAATTTAGAAAAAGAAGAGAGAATTAATTTTTTATTTTATTTTATTTTAATGTTTTTGGTAAAGCGTTTTAATAATTAAAATTTTAATTAATTTATTGTGTTATAATTATCTGTTTATTTCCCTCAAAATAAAAATATATTTTTTAATTTTATAAATTATTGTACATTAATATTTTAATTAATTTTATTTTGAGGTCTTATATTTTTATTTTATTTTTTTATTTTTATTTTTAAATTAGATTTAAAGTATATATATAAAATATGTAATAATGTTATATGTTATTAATTGTACAAAAACTACATTTATTGTGCTATAAAAAAAAAATTATAATTTAAAAACAAATCATTTGTTTTATTTATTAATTAATTTTTATGATTTTAAATGTGTATAATTTTCAGAATGATTTTTTAACATATCGTAAACGTAATGATAGCAATACTAAACGATTTGCGTGGCTGATTGATCGAATTCACATTTGATCGAGTGCACAATTTATTCAACATAAATTCACTTAATATACAATTGACCGAATTATCAATTGAATAATTAAAGTTTACTAATGTCAGTATAATAATTTGGAGAATTTTATATTCTGGGAATTATGCTTGTAACGTATAAAAAAGCAGCAATTTTAATGAATTCGATCAATCTGCCTGATACTATACAAACCGTGGACTGAAACCAAAATATAATTTAAAATTTTATTGGGTAAAAAAAAATTAATTTAATATAGTCTCATATACATATATGGACGATTATTTTGCAGCGTAATAGGTGTCATTTTGCAGTTTTTACTAAAAAATTATTGTTATTAAAAATGTCTGTTAAAATTGTAGATTTTTAACTTGATATTTCATTGAAATATGATTATACGTCAAAAGATTTTAATATCAAATTTTCATAGATTAATTAAACCTCTATTTTTAATTCTATGAAAATTTAACAATGTACCTAAACAATAAAACCAACATAAATAGGTATACAGACAAAAATTAATAGTACACCTAAAACTAACCCCCGAATAATATTAAGGCCGTAACAATAATGAACATAAAAAATATTAAAAAAAAAATTAACTTTATATTTTAAGAATATATTTCAAAAAAATGTAAGAATAAAATAAATAAACAATTAAAAACCAAGATAACCAAAAAATATGAAACACAAAGGACAATACATAGTGTTAATTATTTAAAAAAAAAAAATATTACTTAAAATGAAATTACTTTTAAATATTATATATATAAAAATATTATATATAAATTAAAAAACAAAAACTTATTATTAAAACTACAAATTATTAACATTCAAATATATTTATATATGTATAATAAAAAAATGTAAATTGATGTAATACAAATTATTACACTTTTTAATAAATTATTAAGAAACATTTTTTAAAAAAAAAATGCAATTTGTTAATTATAAACATTTGCATTTAATTCCTATAAAATTTAACATCTTACTTTATATTTCTATATAGAGCCTATTTTAAGAGTTTTGTTCCTATTTATTTTTTCTAATTTTAAAAGTAATTATATAATCACAGTTAATAAAATCCTAATAAGCTAATTTTACTATATTTTGAAATTCGTACTGTTATTCATATTTTTTCTAATTGAAATTTGAATCCATTTTAAATAATTAAATAAATTTGGGAACAAACTGCTGAAGTGTTAAATTTCTAAAATATTATATTATACTTACCGTCATTATAGCTAAAAATCTATAATAGCTGAAAAAAAAGTGAATATGTGAAGTTATTTCACATACATAATTGTGGTAATATACATTCCTTCTTAATTGAAAAGTCGATGAATTTCCACTTTATGTTATAAATAACTTCACTTATGTTATTTCCCATGTGGAGTTATTACCACACTTACCAAATATAGTTTTTAAACTAATACATTTAAAATATAAATATACATAATTGATATATTTTAAAAATGTTAATGTATTAATAATAATATTAATTGTATAATTTTATTAATTGTATTTAAATATATTCAATTATTTGAAATTTTACTCATTATATTAATAATTATTGTGTCGTCATTCTATATACTATGAATTTTTGAAAAATTAATGTACCTATCTATATGTTTTATTTTAATTTTTGTAACTAAAACTTTACAATATTTAAATATAATATAAATTAAACTTTATTATATCTCTAAAGTGCACAATAAAATAAAATATATTGCTTGGTCCCTAAAACAAATTTAAAATTATATTTGTTCTTTAATAACCAAAAATAAATTATATAATAAAATTAAAATAATATTGTTCTATATTATAATATAACAATTAAATTACAGGTTGTTATCTTTCTGTTAAATATATTAAAACAATGTCAGCATCCAAGAAGTTTCCCTATTTTTAAAGAAAAATAAAATTTAATTAATGATTATAAATTGTATATCTAAGAAAAATTAACAACTACTAATAAATGAATAAAGTTTATTCTAGTTGAAAAAAAATGAAGTAAAATTTATAAAGAAAATGATATAAAATAATATACATATATATAATATACTAAACCATATTTGTAATGAAAATTATTAAATATAATTAAACAAGAAAAACTAACTATATATTATAATTATAAAAAAAATAACATTTTATTTGAAAAAAAAAGAAAAAAAGTAAAAAATTTAATAAATTTTTCCGTGTCTTATTGTAATTTGAAAATTATTTATTTGAAAAATTATTATAAATATTAAAATAAAAGAAAATACAATAAAATTAAAAAAAAAAAACAAATAAATATAGTTTTTGGATTCCATTTTTTACATATTTTAAATTTATTCTCCACATTAAATCGGTTTGGGAATATATAAATTGAACGGTTTCAACGGTTCAACGATGCAGTATTCGTAAATCTCAACTACGGCTTTACTGATTTACCTGAGCACTAGTTAAATTTATATATTTAACTAATAACTATTAAACGATTTCCTCCTTATATTGATCCTTGCCTTGATTGGAGTCCCATACAAATTACGAAGACCCCGCAAGTAGCGCGTTACTTTACTACCATTTAACTATCACTCACGTGAAAAACCTTGCCTTATCTAAGATAGTGATTTTAAATCCACATTTCGGCACTCTGAAATCCTTCCTACCTGTCAAGTGTATTCCTTCTGGCCTTAGCCATAGCTGGGCACTTAAAGGAGAACTGTTTCTTCCTCATTGTGTTCTTTGCAACTACTGCATGATTAGTTGAATGGGATACCTAGCCTGATCACCGTGTACACATCATTGTTAGAAAGCTTATTAATAAATTGTCTGTTTTCTTGGTGCTTATGTCTATCCAACATTGAGTGGTCTAATTTATACTGTATTTAGAATTTGAAAACTCTTTTAATATTTTATTACACACTTTATTACAATATTTGGATTATTATACATGACTAACATACAAAAACAAAATTACAAACCATAAAAGAAACTATTTTAAATTTATACTTTTTTCAACCAATTTGTGAAAAATCCATTATTGTATTGCTTATTATATCCATTATAATTATTATAGTATGATTCATAATAGTTTCGATTAAAATCTGGTATACTTGGTTTAAATTCAGACACAGGCGTCCTTTGATATGATAAACAAAATGGCCATGTTAATTGATATGGTACGTTATTGCTATAAGTAGAATCGGATAATGAAAACCAATGATTCGCTGGTAATCCATACATAGTGTTCGTTGTTGATGGCCGGAATTGCTGAGGATCTTGTTGGGAAGGCGGTGAGAGATTATATATTGGAGGTCCATAGCTTAAACTTGGATTATTTTGTGGAAGTTGTGACGGGTAAACATTACCATCAATTGAATTATCAGATAACGGTGGTGAACCGTAAGTATCATGAGGTGTAGAATTTGATGGTTTTACATATATGTATCCTTCGCCACCAACACTATTATTTTGGTTTGTAGAATTTGGATTTGTGTAAATATATCCTTCTACAATATCTACAATATTATTATCTACTGGCTTTTGTAATATATTACTATTGTTAGGATTGGGATTTGGATCTTCTGTAGACTCTTGGTCAATATCAGTGTTATTCAAAATTTCTGTGTTTTTATCTACTGTTGTTAGTGCATCAAGTTTTTCTATTTCAGCATCATTATTATTATTAATTTCCTTTTCATCGACATTTATTTCTTGTTTTGATTGACGATAATAATTAAATGTTTCCGGATATTTCAAACTCCTTCGTTTACGACTATTATTCGATATTATATCAATATTTTTTGATTTAAGTGTATTGTCACCAGATCGTCTTTGAAAGTATTGTGGTATATAATTTGGCGGAAATGGATATAATTGTTGTTCTAAATTTCCATTAATTATCGTTTCAATACGATTATTAGCAATTGTTGTTTGTTCAGTTTCAAATTCAAATGTTAACGTATTCAATTGTTTACCGAATATTTCCTGTTTGCCGGCTTCAACATGAAAATTTTTCAAAAGATTCATTCCTATGGGAATATCGATTAAAAATAAAACTAAATAAATATTATGGTGGATAAATATTATAATTTTTACCAGCTAATAATCCAAAAATTGTTAACACTTTTGGGAAACGATTACCAACATTTTTAAAAATAATTTTATGTTTAACTATTTCACATTTTCTTAGATTAATATACATTATTATTAAAAATATAATGAATTTTAAATCATAAAACATTTTTGTCATTTAATTTCATAGACGGATAGAATAAAACTAAAAAATTTTAGTTAATTTAATTTCAATAGATTTAAAGAAAATGGTTTTATTTTTACATGAGTAGGAAAATTATTGATAAAAATTAAATAGCAAGGGAAAGTGTAGTTTTGATAACTTGATAAAAAAATATATGAGTCAATTAAATAAAAGCATTATATAAAAAATATATATAATAAAAATACACTTTTAAATAATAATGCGGGTTATTTGTGGTGGAGAGAACTTATATTATATATAATAATCTGGTTTAGTTATAATCTATTGGGTTTTTCTTTGGTTTATTACGAAATACAATTTATGCGGTTTCATTAGATGAACTATTAACATTATTTTGTTCGAAAAAGCATATGTAACTGGATCAAAACAACTAAATGTTTATTAATTTTAATATAAGAATTATTTTACTATTTTTATCAATCGGTTTTTTAATTAAAATTTAAGAAATTAATATAATTTTATTAATATCTCAGTTGGTAAAATAATTATATTTTAATGGATTTGTTCTACAATTACTTTATTTACTATTCGTAATCGTATCGTAGTAAATTTAATATTTTCTCAGGTCTTTAAAATTTTAGTTTTCCAAGTATTCGATATAATTTAATTACGTTGAAATTAATGAAGAATAATCTAAAAATTAATATAAAAATATATTTATGTTAAATGTGAGCAATATAAATAATGTTTAATGTTCTGGATATATAATAAAACTGTTGTTAGATAATAAATTAAAAAAGGCTTATTTTATTTATATATACACATCAATTTTTTAGTTTTATTATTTATAAATATATTATTTAATTAATCACAATAAAATCGACTATATAAATACCAATAATATTAAGAAAGTATAGAACAAAATTGAACCTATACAAAATAATCCAAAATTTATAACCAAATTTGAAAAGACGAAATTTATAAAAATAAAAGAAACTAATAAATTTTTTTTTTTATGAAACATTTAAAACATAAGTTATATATTTTATATATGATATTTCATATTTTGTTTTTGGCATTATAATATTTTATTTTAATAATAAATATTTTCAATTTTCAAAATATCGCATATTCATCAATACCTCATTTTTAATTATTGTCCATCGAACAGAAACAAATATGAAAAAATAAAAAAAAATATAATATAGACTATGGTAATAAAATTATCGTCTTCTTAATAATGGAGCATGATTTTCTTCAACAACAATTGTTTTTGTCATAACATCATAAGCAGTTCGATTGTTTTTAAAGAATAACATTACAAAACACATTGGAAATAATAGAGCCATTAATATATTTTTAGCAATTGCTCTACAAAATGCTCTTTTAAATCCCGGATTACTGGCTGGATATAAAAGTGCTCTTAATGATGTACCGTTATTATTTATATTACGTCCTTGTTGTGGCTGAATAGGAACGACTGCTTCAATATAAACAATTCGTAAGCCTAATAGTACTTTTCCCGGTGTTGCACCACCAACATAAACATGACCAGTCATTGTCCAAAATGCTTCATAAAAACATACAGCAATTTTTGTCAGAACTTCCAATAATAATAGATCAGATGAAAATGATAAAAATTCAGTATAATCATCTTCAATAGATTTTTTTAATGCATCCAAATCAAAATCAATTCCTCTGAAATACAAAAAAAATTGTTGTTAATATTTAGAAGAATTTGTTATTAAATATATATTATTATTTACATATCTAAATCAAACAAATCAACTATTGTAAATGTAATTACTAATTTCAATAGAAGTAATATGGCAACATCAACTAATTCAGCTAATACACGTTTCCAAAATGGTGCAATAACAAATTCATAACCGCCATTCTGATTAATCACTGTAACAATAAGCAAATACAAATTAATAAAAATTAATATATAAATAATTTAGTTTCTAACATTCTGCCTGTCGTAAATCATTATCCATAAAATCACGATTAAAAACTGGTGATCCCAAACCAGCAGCACCAGCACCAATTTGATTCTGTACTGTTGTTGTAGAACTTTGTGGTGTTTGGAAAAGATGAGGATAATTTGCCATAAGATAATATGGAAAACATGCCTTCAATTGAAACGTAAATATTATTACAGGTATGAATACGTACTTATAATCTTACCATTGCATTCTGTGAAAGATTTGCTTGATTTACCCAAACTCGTAAACATTTGAAATATGCCTCTTTCTCAGAAAACGGAAATGTTTCCAATGGTGTTGATGGTGATTCCTTTTTGTCATCAGCAGAATTTGTTGCCTCCATAATATTATTTTTAATAGACTTTTTCTTTATACGTAAAATTCATCCAAAAAATTGTATGAGAAATTTTTACAAAAAAACATTTGTGAAACGTCAGTGTTTGGATATAGTTTATAGTGTGGCCAATATTAACAAAAAGTTATGATATTGGAGAATTTTAAAAAGTACTTCTTTTCGCATCGGAAAAGTACTTTTTCGGACACGAGAGTACTTTTAATCAAATCGAAATGTAAAGTAAAGGTATTTGCGCTTGCGGTTAGCTTTCAAGTGTATACTTCATAATTATTTCAAAATTCAAAATACATAATGTAGGTATGTAATTAACAAATCAGGAAATTTTTAATATCCTTTAATGTCCATATTTTTATTATTCATCATGTTCTTTCTACCAATCAAGTCTTATTCTTAGTCTTAGCTTAAACACTTAAATAAATGACTAACTATGAATATTCCCAACAAGAAAAAACTTAATATAAGATTTGGTGAATACATTTTTTAGGTCCAAAGGAATTGGGGAGTTTTTAAAACCAGATAGAGGTAAAAAAAAGTTCGGATCCACTACAAATATCATCACTGAATATATGTATAATGAATTTTGTATTAATTTACAGTCAAATCAATGCTTCGGTGATAGGAGGTTCACGTTTATATGGTACATATTACAAATTGAAGTTGGCTTCATTAAAATTTTGTTAATTTTTGAAAATTGATTGCATGCAAATAAACTTTTATATACCTAGTAACACCTATATGTGCTTTATATGATATCTAATAAATCTAAAGTAAAACATAAAAAAATACTCTATTAAAGCTATGATTCAACTTGAACTAAAATTATTGGTAGATTACCAATGTCAAAAAGAAGAAATGTTAATTTTTTTTTTATTTTTATTTATTTCTACCAATTTTTTTAAATATGGAAATTAGAAATTTTTAAGCCTATAACATTTTAACACTACTGAATCTCGAACCCCTAATTTTGATAACAATTACTCGGCATTAATCCACTTTATTCGTTGATGACAAAATACTCGGTAGTTTTGAATTTTTAATTTCAACATTAAATATGAATGGTTCTTTATTTTCAAATGATTTGATGATATCATTTAATTGTAGAATAAAACAAAATTCATGTGTTTTCGCCAAATGTATAAAATAATGATAAATATTATTTTTTGTTGATTTTGTTAAATCTTTACATTTGGTACATTTATATTCTTTTATATTATATTTTTCTTTCCAGGTTTTTTCTAATTTTTTATGATAAGTTTTAGTAAAGTGTTGTCTAATTTTCCAATGTTCTTCATATTCTTTGCAAATTGAACAATAAAAGAGTTGATTTCGAAATGTTGTTTTATAATTTAATACTGTTATTTTTTCATTATTTAAACCTGAACAAATTACTTTATGCCGTCTAAACGTTCTTCGAGAAAATACAAAATTACATTTTTCACATTTATATTGAATTAAATGAATTTCTTTTACATGGTCTCTTAATCTTCTTTCTGTTGCAAATTTGCGACCGCATCTTTTGTCCTTGCATTCGAATTTCTTTTCACTATGTTTGATTTCAATATGTTCTCGATATTTAACGTAATTTGAAAATTTATCTATTCCACATTCTTTACAATTTAATTCTGAATCTGGTAACTTTTTATGTTTACTACTACGTTCTGCGGCAGTAATATTTTTCTTTTTTGTTCCGATATTGAATCTAGATCCTGACTGTCCCACATTTGTAGTTGTTCGTCTATATTGGTGATTCGGTTCTCTATCTATCCAGCGCTGAATATTTTGTGGTGCATAATCTGGTATTATACATTTATCAACTGGACATTTAAATTTTTTCAAATGTATTATGAAATTATCAAAAAATCTACATGTTGACCCGCATGAACATATATATGGTTTTAAATTTTTATGAATATTTTGATGATCATTTCCGTCTAATATCGATCTTATTGTCTTGCCACAATCTTTACATTCTCTAATTTCAAAACTATTCCGTGTTTGCCTTTTATATCCAGTTGCCTCGTTTTGGTCATTTGCTTCGTTTTTCGCTTTATGTAGTGAGGGACAGCACTGTAAATGATTGCTGTCTGTATAAAGTTTCCCACAACCATAACACAATCTACTATATTCCAAATGACTGACTGAATGTTGCAAAATTTTTTGACGATTATCTGATATTTTGTCGCACTTTTTACATTTGTATCCGCCGTCTACCACTGTGTAGACTTGTTCATATGTTTTTTCAATTTTTGCAAATAATTCTTCTGCTTCATCTTCGGAAGATTCTGAAATTGAACTGTACGTTATAAAGTTATCCACTGTAACATCATTATCGTGTTCGTGGTATGTGACGGTATCTACAAAATAATCAGTATTTTCTTCTATTTTTGATATAGTTAATTTGTTTTGTTCAATTTCTTCGATTTGTTCTTCATATAAATTACATTGAACTGATTTATCACTTCTTTTTACAATGACGGAACATTTACACTGAATTAAATAGTAGCCTTCATTGAATTGGTTAAGTGGATCTGGATCATCGGGATCTTCGCATTCTGTTTTGATTTGAATTTCTGGATAATTAATATTATCATTTCCCACAGGTACAAAATTTAAAATTTCTGGTTTTATTTCAATATCAACCATAATGGCAATGACAGTAAATATATGTATTAAGGATTATAACACAGTAACACAGTATGTACACAGTAGAACAATTGTAATAATCTGATGAAAAAACTTAAAAACTTAATCCTTCTTGCATAAACATCAAATGTTTGATTATTGATATATCCAAAAAATTTACGATTTCTGTCGTCCTATCAATAGATGTAGCTTATACTTGACATTCAACAGAACCACAAGAGATGCTGTAACGCGACATATATAGATGTAGATTATAGAAAGTTTAAACTACAAAACAAGAATACCGGAAGCACCGAAATTAGTTAAAAATATATCGAATTTCCATAAATTTATATGGGACCGGATTCTCTAATAGTAATATCCGCATCCGCAATGCGTGTTCCGAGTAATATTGCGAAAATTAGTGTCATGAATTACACAGTTGCAAAAAAAATTTAAATTTAAATAAATATTTAAAATAAAAAAGTGCAAGTTTAGTGCCAAAAATAAATATGTTTTATATAGAGAAATATAAATACTAAAACAAAAATAATATTTGAATATTCATTCATTAAAGGAAATAATATCTTATTCATATTCCAAAAACAATGCCCTGTCGCTGTTTACCATCCAATATATAATGGTAACAGAATGGTCATATAGAATGACCATAGTATTTATTATACACTATTTGCTAATTCTTGGCCCTAACCATATATTGTAAGTAACTATGTATTATTATAATTACAATATTTAATATTCAAATTTTTAGAATCTGAGTAACATATATATGCCGAAGTATAGCTCTCTGGCTAGGTTTGAGAGGTATATCTGTAACATTTAATAATATTATTCTTGCTATTTGTTATTAAAGTTTTAGAATGTGTGTAACATTTGTATGTCATCAAACCAATTCGAATTCTAATAAAATTTGGTTTATATTTAGGTTTCTAATCAATCAATTCTAATCAATTGTTATAGGTTGTCACTAATTTCGGAGCACGATCTAATTTATTTGACTTCCCCAGTGTTAAGAATTATTAAATTGTTCATACATTCGATTAAAATAAGCACCAGTATAAATTTTTATCACTTTTTATGTTACTCATCATTAAGTGGAGAATAAATATTGTCCATAATCGTAAAAATATTTGTTCATCTGGTTTGAAAAGCGCTTATAACTATTTGCATTTACTATTATTGTAATCAAACTAACTAACTAATAAAAAGTGTGAATTGAGTTGGCCCAAATGACACTAAAATTAGTAAACAACGTAATTAAAGATAGTTCAAACTGTGAACTGTGAACTCTATAAAAAAACCAGGAATCAGGAATATGATAAAAAATTAAATAAAAAACAAATCGTATATTTTTTATATTTACTTATAAACTAAACTACTATAATAATATATTTGAAATTATTTTAGTTATTTACAAAATTAAATCTAGATTGCCAAAAATAAAATAAAATAAAAACAAAAATCGTAAATTTTTAAATTTTACAATTTTATAAAATATAATATTTAACAACAATATTCATTATATACTAAAAATTTTTAGTTAAATCTTTTTGGATAAATGGATTCAACTGGTGTTCCACATAAAATAAACCGTCATGTTTATAAAGCGGTCAATCATCTTGGATTAGATGGTTCTAATTTTTCAAATATATATCAATATGTAAGAGTTTGTACAAGAAATTTAAAACCAGTACCACATTTAAAACAAACAATTAGAAGATCATTAAATAATTTACAAGCAACTGGTATCGTTAAAATGGATTTTAAGCATAGATATAAATTGAAAACGAAATATCCAGCAACTATGAAGGACAATAATGTATATTTAAGATATTTTTCAAATTGTATTTATATTTGTTTTAATTTATTTACATAATTTTATTGTAGAAAGTAAGTGAGACTACAAATAGTAATGAAAACTTATCACCACAAGCAAGAAAACATAAACGGCAACAAATTGATAGTGATGATGATGATAATTATACTGATGAAATTGATAATGTTCCAAAACGTTTTAAGGCAACCACAAAAAATATATCGCGAACACGTATGCAAGTTAAAAAATTACCAAAACATCGACAACATGATTTAAGAAATAGAAAAAGTCGAAGTTGCAGTAAAGTAAAACAACCAAATGAACGTAGTAAGGCAAATGTTATTTACAGTAAGAACATACATAATTTCTTTTTCATCATCAACATTTAAATTATATTTTTTTAGAGAAAGTTAATACTGCTAGATCTGATGGTATTATAAATACTGAGGTAAAAACAAAATTAAAATTTTTTAATAATCGCTTTAAAATTCAATGGATTTTTTTTTTTATAATTTAGCCTGGTTCCAATGATAAAGATTTTATTAATAATGAATGTGAAACAAGTACAAGACAATCAAAAGAAATTTGTTATGATTCAAGAACTGAAGAAGATGTTAAAAGTGAAAAAAACAAAATTATTGACAATGATGTAAAGAAAATCGATAGTGTCCTCTCGAAAAATGCAACATCTTATCAATCAAATGATTTTGAAGATGTACCAAATGTAATGTTATTTATTTATTAAAGAAATATATCATAATATGCGAAGAGAAATATCGTCCAATATAAAACCATAAAAATAAAAAAATTGTCGCTCAAAAAATGTCCATGGAAATTTGGGCGATATTTCATTTTGAAATACACCAAATTTTGGACGTTTTTTTTTATATATTTGAACAATATTTTTAGAAATAAAAATTCGCCCAAAAACAAAAAAATTGTCTAATTATTTTTGGGCGATTTTTCATTGGGCAATATTTCTCTGCAGTCTGAATGTAGTTTTAATCGAATTTATAATTAAAAGTATATTTTAAAAAGGAACCAGATGAACAAACAACTGATATAGCTGATTCAACTGCCAATAACAATAATGCTGTTAATAATAATGAACGACCAGATGATGATGAAGACGCCAACACTTTAAATAACATGCGACGTTATAATTATAATTATTTAAATTAAATGTATTATATATAAATATCATGTAATTCAAATGTAACTATTTACTTAATTTATTTTTACTTATTATATAACTGGAAAACAAACAAAAATTAAACCAAAAAATAATTACAAAAATTTTACACATTTCAGAATAATTTGAGAATATATATATATATAAAATT
This sequence comes from Rhamphomyia laevipes, assembly GCA_963920725.1. Classification (NCBI taxonomy): domain Eukaryota; kingdom Metazoa; phylum Arthropoda; class Insecta; order Diptera; family Empididae; genus Rhamphomyia; species Rhamphomyia laevipes. Next base: position 20,338,757 of record OY987259.1, read on the forward strand.
AACTTTTAATATAAAACAAAATATTATTTTTAATTGCTATTTAAAAAATAAACTGGTTTATCAAATTTATTTATTTAATTTTGTAATTGTAGAATGTTGGTGTCGTGTAATTCTACTAATTGTATGTTCTTGTTGTTATTAATATTGTAAATTTAATTCTTTTGGCAAGAGAAAATTTTGTAATCTAAACTAAACTTTGTTTTACTTCATTATTTAAATATTTTGTTTAATGAAAGCGTTTTTTTTAATTGCATAATTCAATATACAAATCTAATTCGTTTTTATAGTTTTCAATTTAATACAAATAAAATTTTATGGTTTTAGAATTTTGACAAAAATAATTTATTTGAGAAATGTTATATTTTACATTTTTTTTTAAATTTTAGCATTAAATTGTTATCAAAATGTATCTTCTAAATAACAAAATTTTCAATAGATAATTTTTCGGCATCCTTATTAATATTCGCCTTAGAATCTTCAGAATAAATTTGTATTGATTGTGTTTCCTCAAAATCATTATTATCATTTTCATTATCTAATAAATATAAAATTCCATCATCTTCATATGTTGGAAAAAAGAATTCTGGTTGATCCCATTGTTTTCTATCACCAATTCCATAATGTTCATTTTCTTTCATATGCAATTGTAATTCATCAATATTATCATAACGTTGATTACATTTTACACATTGTAAAATATGCATTTGCCTTCGTACATAATTAACAATTTTAATTTTTTGATAAAAATTTAAATTTTCTGTAATTTGATCAAAATTAACAGAATGATCAAGAAGCATATGATTTTTGATTATTGAAAATTCTAAATCTTTTTTTGAACAATATAAACATGTTAATAATTGTTTTTCACCATCCCAGTCAGACCAATCAGAATCTGAATCATCATCATCAGAAAAACTATGATTTTTTTTGTTCGATATTTTATTTTCATTATTATTAATGGCTGTAGTTAAAATAGATTTTTCTGTTTTTATATTACTGTTTATAGGACCACTCAAATCATGATGAGTATTTGTTTGTTGATAATGTTGTTGTTTACGATTTGATTTAAAATTTTTAACATGTTTAGGTTTTTCATTCTTTTTATAATTTACTAAATAATATTTATCATAAAATTTTAAATCTGGATTAATACGTTTATGACCTTTTTTACGCATATGTTCTTTTAACGTACCACGATCTTTAAATATTTTTTCACAAAATAAACATATTAAATTATCTAATTTATTTTGTAGTACATTAATTAATTCATCAACATATACTAGATTTTCTGGTTTACCTAATTGTATAAAATGTTTTGTATATAAATGTTCTAAATACTCAGATCTTAAACCATTAATTATACTACGACAATGTAAACATTCACGTGAAAATGTACGATCTGTACGTTCAAATTGATGTTGGGCTAAAGCATTTTCAATACGTTCAGTATGTAAACGTTTTCTTAGTTCATAATCTAGTGGCAGAATATCACTTAATAAATAATATTTTTCATTTTTAGATGGTGTACCATCAGGTAATTGATCTAATAACATTGTTGTACAATATTCTTCAAATTCATGATCTTAAATATATACAAATAATAGAAAAGTTAAAATAATTTAAAATAAAAATTATTACCTTTGAAAGCTTCCACCCAATATTGAAGATAATCTTTCAGATTACCGATATCTTCAACATCAGCTATAACCAATCTATGTATGAGAAAAAGATGTGCTAAATAATCATCACTTTTTGTTGGAAATTCATAAGTTTGATCACATTTTAAACATATTATTGATAAATCTGTAGATTCTATATGTTTTTTTGGTGGTTCAAGTGTTAACGATGATATAATAGTATTAATTTCTTTAGATTCCATTTTTTTTAATTACAATTTTCTTCTATTCTTTCTGTACACATAAACTAAAAAAAAACATTTTGAAGTTTACACACATGTGTCATCTGTATTGTGCTGTCAACGAAGTACAGAGTGTTTAAAGTTTAATAAATAAAGAAAAATGTAAAAAAAAAATTCCATTACAAATTTTATATTTATTTTTAATTATTATATATTATGCCTATACATTATTTTTGTAATTTTTCAATTTCCTTTAATGTTTCCTTATGCTGTCTTTCTGCTCGTCTTACTTTAAATGTATTTGCTCGAGGATTTTTCTTAAAAGTTTTCTTCATTGTACTTTGATTTAAAAATTTACTTAATTCTTCTGATATATTGATATGATCAGGTATATGAATATTACGAAGATTTCTAGCTGGTATCATAAATTCATCAAATTCATATTGTAAACCTTTTTGATCAATAAAAACAACTTCATTTAATGTGATGTTCATAAAACCATCTGCCGAAACAATACGACCAGCTACAGAAGTTTCATTTTTCATATCAATTAATACAGATTTATTATGTAAAACAATTGGTATTGATGCAAGTGAATTAAGTGTAAAAAACTTTTCTCGTCGTCCCAAAGCTTCCATTCTAAAATAAATTAAACTATATGTACAAGATTTTTTTTTAAAAAAACTTATTAAATACTAATAATAAACTTGTACACACATTTTAATGTCAATTGTCAAAATATTCTACAAAATCAAAACAAACAAAAACACAAGTAAATTTACTTCATCAAGATAATAGCTCAAGAAAATTTTAACTATTTCTGAAATGACAACATAATAATATCATCAAAAAAAAAATTCTTTTTAGTATATTGGCAACAGTCAACCACATATTTTGTTCAACCCAATAAACATTTTCTTCTTATTTTTTACCAGAATAAACAATAATCTTTTTGGGTTGGAAAATTGTTTAAAAAACATTATATTATTAATGCAAAATTACTATGTTTAATTAACTATCTATAAATTAAATTAATGCAAGTGCTTCAAAAAGTTTTGCATAATTGTGTTAAATCTTTTCAACTTCAATATATATCTTGAAGTGAATATGTCCATCGAAGTTAAAATGCCAAAAAAAATTTATATTTACTTACTTTTTTTACAAATATTGTTATACGATTTATTTAATTTTTTCTAGGAATTATTTTTCGTGGGCCAAATTCACATTAATTTTCCATTCCCAACCGAAACTATATTGGTTAGTTCAAAATCACGATTTTTTATTAGAATTCCGCACTTTTAACAATAATCAATTAAACGTCCCTGGTCGCTGTAGAAAATACAAATACTACATCAAATCATGTCGCTATCCAATATATATTAATTTTGACAGTTTTTTAATTCTTTATGTTTTCGTTCAAAAAAAAAATTCATCGAATTCGTTGAATTGGATTTATTTTATTTTATTTTTCTTATTTGCAAATTACAAGAAGGAAAAAAATAATAATAATTATGGTATCGCGGCAAAATTTATTCATGGAAAGAAGTAAAAAATTCTCGATAAATTAAATAGTTTATTAAATTAAGAAGTAGAAAAAAAAAATTCCAAAAAAATAAAATTATTATTTATTTTTTTTGTAGTGAAAAATTGTGAAATAAGCGATAAAAAAAATGAAATTTTATAATATCCATAAAGTATCAAAGTGCAAATCAAGAATTTATAGTTGATTTATGATTGATTTAATTAAATAATAAAAATATAGAAGAATATAAATTTAATATTATAATTTAATTAACAAATTATTTATCAATTTTTACTTTTTTTTCACATTATTTAATTATAATTTATTATTAATACTATTTTTTGGAAGTGCGTATTTAAAAATTATTTTCTTTTAATATTTTTGCACAGAAAGTGATTTTAATTATTGGAAAATCAAAGAAAATATATATATAATATAAATATTTTATCTAAAAGCTTTCTTTTTTTTTTCTGAAAATTTAAATAAATATAATTAAAAAAAAAAAAAGTGCACCACCTCCGCAAATGTGAAATAAATAATAGGATTAATTTATTTTCATTACATTTTCCACCGTTGAATATTTATTTATTCATTTTGCGATAGAAAATTATTCGCAATTAAATTATTTTTTTGTAAGTACAAAGTATATATATATATATATTTTGAAAAAAATAATATACTTATAATAATTTATAATAAAAAAATGAAATTTTAATGAAAATATAAAAATTGTGTTCCTAAGTATATATATATATAATTTTCGAATGAAAAAAATGGGGTCATTTAAAATAATATTTTCGTTTTTTATGTAAATTTTACCTGTTGGTCTTTGTCGAAATATTTAGTGTTTACCTTGCCAAAAATAAATCTGAAATTTATATTTTGTTTTCAAGAAATTTATAAAATTTCCATTTATAAATTGAAAAAATAAAATATTAATATTAAAAATATATAAAACTGCAACACTTATCAGAGAAATGAAAACGGAAACAGAAAACAAAAATTTTATAATTTTTTTTTATTATAATAAGTACATAGATTAAAAAAAAAAATTCTAGGAAATATTTCATTTTTGATAAATATTTAAAATTATAATTTGTTCGAAATGGAAATATAATTCTGTTAGTTGTTGGTCCGTTGTCTGATTTGATAATAATTTTTTTGGGAAGAAAATATTTTCTTAAACGACCTTGAAATTATAAGGTAGGCAATTCGTGGGGGGCTGAACTTTATTTGTGTGTTTACGTAGGTTATATATACATATATATATACCGTATATATTTAACTTTGATTATTTTTTATGTTTATTGGATTTTATCAAAATTAGTTTCGGTGTAGAAATGAAAATATTATTATAAAACTTTCAAATAAATATATATATAAGTACTGTTTATAAAATATATTTAAAAAATATATCGCTTCTTTAATTCTAAAGAAATTACAATTCCTTATCTTTATACTGAGAACTGAGATAAATAGGCCATCATATAGTTTCTTTATACGGACAACGAGAAAGCATTCATTTCGATAATTTACATTAAAATTGATTTCTATGATGTCAATTAGGTTCAAATAATATGCTTATAGAAGCTATTTTGGTGGAGTTTTCATTTCAGCAAATATTCAGAAAGTGTGCTTAATCTTTTGGACTATAGAAGTTATTTTATATCCAATTTTTAATGATAATATTTTTGGTATTTTGAGAGATCTTTGAATCTGTGGTATGCTTGTCACGTGTTAAATATAAATGTTGATATCTTATATTTATACTATTCAAATCTAAAAGATGAAAATGAAAAACTATAATTTGATTCTTTCAATCTTTAAATTGTACAATCCTTACAAGTCCATTGACCTATTTTAGTGTATGCTGAATACTTGCTGAAGTATATCTACAAGTAGATCATTAAATTAGTGAAGTAAGTATAGAAATTTAAATAAAATTAGTTTAGCTCTCGGTGCAAAATTTGTATTCTTTTATTTGTATTCAAATGTTAAATTAATCAACTTGATAAATTTAAAATTTAGATCGATTAATTAATAAAAATTACCTTGTCAAATTACCTAGGGTTTAATTCAGCCAAAAATATAATTTTTATCGTTAAATTAATCTCTCTAATTTATCAATCAGATGTATAGACTGAAAAAATTATAAAGAATAATTTAAATAATATTTAAATGAATTGATAATATGCTAATTATACAGAATGTGCTTTGAGGTTATCAGTTTTATTATTGTAGTTCATATAATAAATATGATTAAAAATAAAATTCTTTGTCAATTAAAACCATTAAAACATTTATTAATAAAAAACTAGCGGTCCTTATTTGACAAAAATATATTTATTGGCAATACAATTTTTCAAAATTATTGTGGTATTAAATTTTGATTGTGACAAATTCTATTAAGTAATTCTTATTTACTTATCTTAATAATAATTTTGTTAGCAAATTTAAACCTGAAATAACATATGATAGGGAAAACCCCAACTTTGTCCGTGTTCTTTTTTTTTTTATTTGTAGATAGATATATAAGATTAATAAAAACCCATAAGAGAAGTTTTTCTAGTTAAAAATTTATAAATTTTTATATATTATTATGCACAATGCTGCCATGCACAGAGTTGTGTTAGGGTTGAATTATTGTGGTGTTGTTTCCATGAACAGTAAATTGATTTGTATTAATAGTGTTGACAATAAATATACGTATATACATATAGACAATTATGAAAATGTTTTTTTCAACAATTAATTTTATTTTGCTTCTATCAATAAATAAATAAATTTACTTTCTTTCGTTCCTAAAAAAATAAATTTACTTTCTTTCGTGGAGTTGGGAGTTAACTAAAGCTCCACTCAACCCGTGTTTCCATACACGCTCAACCCGTCACGCTCAAATAGTATGTTACATTAAAGGTACGAAGAAGGTATTTTTTACCTCAAACATCCATAACTAGATTATAAATAAAATTTAATTTCACCATTCATATTATGTTGAATCTGCAGCTTTGAAATTCGTTTACAAGTGGTTTTCTTATTTTAAAAAAGACACAATGAACCACTTATAATGACTTCTCTCTAAATGGCCGATAAAATCCAATCGCGTTTCCTTACAATTTATCAAAAACGCATTCGTGTGCCTGCATCGATTCATAATTTTTGCATCGATTCATAACCGCTGATGGACATGGATGCATTACTACACCACCGAAAACAAAAGAACAATGAAGACATCGTATTTCTACAGGTGATCTGATAATGTTCAAAAGTCAAAAACAGTTCCATCTGCTGGCAAAATTATGGACACTGTTTTTTGGGATGCTAGTAGTATAATCCTTTATTGATTATTTATAAAATGGAAAAACAATAAATGATCAATATTATATGCATCATTATTGATGCATATAATATTATTGAATTGCGATATAATGGTAAAACGAACACATTTAACAAAGAAAATTATTAGAATTGGGAAAATTTGGCCAAATTTTCAAATTTGCTGTTTCCAAACAACGTAGAAATCTGAAATGTTTTATATTTTAAAGGGCATTTATTATGACATATGATTCATAATTCTCCATTAACCCATTTTTAAGTTAGGAACTAAAATATGCATATATTAAGTATAGCTATGTATATATATACTTTTTTTTATCATCGAATCGTTCAGTTTCAAAGAAATTCCAGTTCAGTAGTGTATCGGGAATCAAGTATTTCAAATTCCCCCTGTATATCGAGACATGTATCTATTCCAATAATCATAGACAAAGTTGAGGTGTAAAAGATTAGTAATAACCACTCTTAAATTCATATATATATATATTTACAAATATATTATTTATAATTATAAAATGCTTATTACTTTATTAATTTAGTTTTGTTCAATTAATTAACTTTATTACATATTTGTGAACGTAAGCGTGTCCAAAATTTAATTATCCATTAAAATACCTTAAATAAAATTTATTTATTTATATTATATTCATATAAGTATTTAATTAATTATTATTTTTTTTTTTGTTTTTGCATATCTTAACTTTGCAATTTATTCAAAAATTTATATATAAAGAATTTGCACACTAGCACAAAACCACCCCATAATCCATAAACCAATATAACAACAAAATATTTAAAAATTTTGAAAAATTTGTTGATAAAGATACATCTTTATATACCGTATTTTTAAATTTATATTATTAGATGAAAATAAAATATTTATAATAAATAAATATATTTAATATGTTTTCTTTATATATATACATATATATATGTGTATTATTATTTAAATATTGAAGAGGCGTTTTAAGGAATTTTTAGACGTCAGAAAAGTATCTGACGTCATTTGCAAAAAGCGAAAATAATATATATATATGTATACTTGTTTTAAGCGGGCGTCCCGGTGCGCATCTCTATAAATTTTGTTCCAGAAAAACAAAAACAAAAAATACTAAATAAAATTATTACAAAATTATCTGATTTTATAAAATTTCTGATAGAATATAAATTTGAACATATATAAGACCCTATATTTTTGTAGGGACGAGGACTAGAGGATGTGTATTTGTAATGGGATGCAATTACAGATCGAAAATTTTTAAATTATTTCTATGTTACTAGTTTAACAGAAAAATACTTCATAAATTTTAATCTATTGACAAGCTTCTATCATAATAAGCTTCCTACGGCTACATTACGTAAACTTTTCAGTTGTGTTAACATGAAGATGTCAAATTTTCATATATAAGTTTATGTTTTTCAAACTCTTTTTTTTTAAAAAAAAATAAGTATCTTTTCAAAGTCGAAATTAATCAAATTAATTTTGAAGACGGGCGGTCGAATTTATATATATAATTGAAAATATTGCCAGTAAAAATATATTTTAGCCATTTCGAATTTTAAGACATTTGAAACTCTTAGTGTCGGTTTTCACAGTGTAAACTCTTACTGTGAAATCCGCCACTAGAGTCTGTCTTTGCCAAAGCTTAAAGTTCGGTTTAATTGATTTTCTACTTTTTCTCAGTGTACGGTTAAAGATAAGCCTACCTTGAAGTAGCCATTGCAGTTTAACTTTTGATACTTTTGATACTTTTTATTATTAGTTTATACACAAAAATAGAAAATAAATTCTTAAAGTCGATTTCACAGTGGAAGCTTAAACTTTTTCCTGAGCTTAATTGAAGTGACCACTCACCCTGAATATCGTGACATAATACATTAATCTATTAACTTATTTTCTGCGTTTTCAGTACAAATTTAAAAATAAGCTTACCTTAACTTAAAGTGAGGTTTGACTTATGTATAAGAGGGGAGCTTAAGTTTCTCTTTTAACAGTTTTTATATACGAAATCGGTCTCTCATCTATCAGTTAATATAAAATTAATATTGAAGCAAGAGTAACATGATATTATGCTTTGGATTGATTTACAGCATTAATTGCAGTATCTAAATAATGTAAAGTATAAGTAGACAAAATATGAGGGACCTAATTCATAAACTATGAAAAAAAAATTCAAGATTATTGTTTTCAATCCAACTCAGTAATTATAATCAACTTATATATGTAGATAGAACCATGTGCGCATAGTCAATTACATAGGGCTATGTTCAAAATGTCATAAAAAAATTGTATTTTTAACAAAATAAAAATTAAAGAAATTTAAGAAATATATATTATAAAATTATGTACCTAATCAAATTAAAAAAATCATTTCATTAATTTTGTAAAATTTGATTCAAAAGTGTTCTAAGGAAAATTATATTGCTTCATTAAAAATATTTCTGGTCCTAGATGATCATGTCGTTATAATGCCTGTAAAGGTTTGTACGAAAACTGGGCGGAAATATTCAAAGGATTACAACAACTATCAGAAGATGATACTATAAACAAAAATGCGGCATTATAAAGAACATTCTATGGTGAAAGAGATCCCTTGCTGATGATTATTTAATAAAACTAAATTGCTAGTACAATCGTTTTTTGACAATTTTACAAATGTAAAATATTAAAAAACCTTAATCTACAACTAACAAAGTATGAAATTGAATTAATTATGAAATAGATTTGAATAATCTATGAAAATATTAAACCACCAGAAAATAATAAAGCTGCTTTTGCAATACGTATCTACTACGACAAAAACTTATTTTACTATAATTCAAGGCTGGAAACCAATATGTATTTCAGTTTGGTTTTTGGTTTCTCTGGGTGATAACATTTGGTTTTGGTTTTGGTATAGGTTTAATACGTTTTTAGGTTTCGGTTCTGGTTTCGTTAATTTTTTGAGGTTTTATGATTTTTTTGTAGTTTTGGTTTTGGTTTAGAAAAACCGGTTTCCAGCCCTGCTATAATTGCTAGGACCTATAATACTTAATTTTTATACGATCAATTATTATATAATAGAAAGATCAAATTATAAACCTCGCGCTATGAAAAATCATGATTTAATGTATTTTTATTAACATTGTCATTCATTTTAAATCTTAATAATTTGTCATTAATTCAGAAACCCCACGATTTTTTTAACTTCATTTTAAAATTTCTTTAGAAGCCATCATTGTTATTGGCAAAACCAATAGGTATTGCTCAATAGCTCAATTATAAACGAAAATGAACCTAAATAAACTGTCAATATTATTTCGCCTACTCAATATTTCTATTCGCAATAATATTGTTCTAAAAATATCAAATTATTTTGATAGCTTCAAATATATTGAGCAAAACATTAATACACACCCAGTATAGATAGTCAGTATGCAATATTGATTAATATTATTGATCGTCCAGGGAGCAGAGGCTCCTATAGTAATATATATATATAAGTTCTTAATTATTAGATTTTGTAAATCCAGTATAATTTCAACTATATAATTTTTAATAATTATTAAAAAACAAAGTAGTACTCAATATTTAAATATTTTAACTAAAAAATTATCATACAAATTTTATTAGGCTATTTTTATGTATTAAATGTTAGTTGCTTTGCCATAAAAAATTAACTTATGTATTGAAATTGGTATATAATTTATTTAAGTAAGTATACTTAAGTATTAAATAAGTTCAATTTTATAAATATAATTCTCATTCATATCTTTCGGTTAGGCGCAGACATACTATTAAGCATATACTATATCATAATCTCACACCACCATATTTAATTACATCTGTGTTAGTTTTTCTTTATGCTTACAAATTTTCTTTTAATTTTCACAAATTTTTATTTTAATTTTATATAAAATTTAGTCTTTAGTTAAGTATAACAAAAATAAATACAAAAACTTTTACTTTTTATTTGTAAATTTTTAAAATTTTCTATGTTTTTTTAATAGAATCTTCTAAATATTTCATGTTTTTATATTATTTTAGTGAATGTATAAGTTAATATATTGGTGACAGTATAAATCATGATATGATGTTTCATATATATAAAATTACCAGACATTCAATACATAAGTAGCATGGTTATTGACCGATAACAATCATAATTCTCTGATCCTTAAGCTTAAGACTATATGATCCGTCACACAACTGTTTAATTTTATATATTAATTGAAATAAAGCTATTCTTAATGAATGGTAAAGACCAAGATTAAATACTGAAATTATGATCTTAACTTTTTTTAATAAAAATGATATAATTTTCTAAAATAAATTATACGGGGTGTGGGGTGCCCCCTTTAAAATTAATTATATTTGTAAAAGAATTTCTCATTATTAAGTATGCCAAAAATTGAAAAATATGTGAAGTATTTTTATTTATATTATGAGTTTTTATTTATAAATATATATTTTTACACCTACAAAAGTAAATAAATATATATAAAGTATTCGAAAATTGTAAAAAGTTGGAATCCTATAGCAAAACATATTTAGCATTATCATTAGAGATTCGATCTAGATTTTAGAAGGCATTCATTTTTTGTAGACAAATTTTATTAATTTTGTAAGATTTCGATAAATGAAAATGAAAATTCCGGAGATTTTGTGGTATATAATTATCTTATCATTGATATAAAACACAAAAATCAATTTAAATGGTTTTTGAACCAATACGTGAACGATGTAGATGAAAATTTTAAGTATATATATTTTAAGAGAATCAGTAATTTAAGTTGAATATGTACTCTGAAAGACTGATTACTGATAATATTTCTGAACAAATGCTTTCATATAATATATTACACAATTTCAACCTATTATAGCAACTTTCAATTAAAGAGATGATAAGTATTAAGAAATATACTTAACATTAATTTATGTTAAGTATATAATGTCGGTAAATATGTGAAACCTCGTATGTAACAATTTTACCAAAACTTTACCAACTTCTTTGTATACCATTCGCTCAAAAATCTATAATAGTTCCTTTATAATATAATTTGAAGCATTTTTATTTTACTTTTGCTACTTACGAGGTTTCACTTTTTCATCGCTCATTCGACCAACCTGCTATGTATGGTCATTTGCCTACGATGCTTATACCATTGAACGTAACAACCTTTTTTTATGTTTAAAATCGTTTGTTTTTAAAGTACATTTCCTGTCAAAATCTCTGAAAAATTAATTTGTTAATTATTTTCGATTTTATTTCGGTTTATTATGATGTATAAAAATTATTTAATTTAAAAAAAAAACTTTAGTAAATAAGTATATTATATAATATATTAATAAAATACAATAAAAACATTGTAAGAAGTACACGAGGTATGCTCTTTGTGACTGTGGTATATGTTTAGCCTATCTAATTGTAAGATGGTTGGTAAGAATCGAAAAACTTGATAAAATATAAACTAAAAAAGTTTTCAATCGTGTAAAAGCAATCCACCCACATTATAATATGTGATCTGTTAGGCAGGTGAATTATGTCAATTTATTTCGTTTTTTTTTCTTCATTTTTTTGTATATTTATAATTTAAATTTAAATTTTGCAATTTTATTAATAATAATAATTGAAATAAAAAAAAAATGGATATATAAATCGCATACTATATTTTTAATTAAGTATAATTTTCATTTTCTTTTAATTATATTATATATATTAAAGATTAATAAATATAAAATACAAAATGTTCCAAATATTTTATTATGGATTATGGTTCTTGTTCTACGTTAGTATAAGAAAAACCTTAATACACGATTTTATTAGATTCTAAATTGACTTTTTAGCAGCATATTGATTTGGTTAATTGCAAGTTTAATGAAACTTTAATATTGAAATCATTATATTGTGATCTTGTGAGACTTCTTTTAGAGTACTGTAGTATTGTTTGGATGCAGTTCTTTGAATTATATAAAAATGTAAATAAACTAGAATCAAAATCAATCCAAAAACAATTTCTTTTGATTGGCCTTATTTAATGAATTGGCGTGAACCTTATAATCTACTTCTTTATTCGGATCGTTTAGGACTTTTAAAAATGAATACTTTAAGACTTTTAAGAACTTAGTCGCAGACACTTCAGGTGTTCTTTTTGCGTTTGACCTTCTTAAGAATAACATTACATATTTCAATATATATTTATACTTATGTAACAAAATTTCAGTAAACCCCAATATCAGCAACCTGTCTGAGGATGAGGCATACTCCGTTTCTAAAAGTAATTAGACATTCATCGATATACAACCATAATGAACATTTTAAAATAGATGTTCCTCAATGTTTAATAAGGATTATACTCTTTACGATGACTGTTAGCAGAGATACTTAAAAATAGAGTTTTAAAACAGTTTATTATATAAATTGCTTGTAAATAATTTGATATTTCATTTTTTTTATTATATACTAGATAATTTTATAATATCTTCTTTAAATATTAATATTTTTTTTTTAAATTGATGTTAATGTATTTTTAATTTGTTTTAATTTGACAAAATGATAAATAAATAAATATATTTGAATCCAATAAATAAAGTAGAATTGTTAGCAATGCCAAATACCATAGGTCATACCATTATAGTCATAATAATCATGATTGGGCAAAAGCCATACGGCCCGCCACAAGTTAATTTTGTTTCGACTAAAAAAAACGATCTTACGTTTGCATATTTTTCATTCAAAAATTTAGTATTATCATGAAATTTGAAAATTTGCCACCATTTTGAAAAATACAGTGAAATTTTGTTTCATTTTCCAATTTTTTATTTTTATATTTTATTGAATACAATCTTATAAACATACATAAGTATATATAAATTTTCCAAAAAACATTATCGTAAAATATTTGCAAAAATTGAATTGTGAAAATAGAAGGAATGAAAATAAAATGTTTTTAAATAAAAAAACAAATTCGCTTTATATATTAAAAAAGTTGAAAAACAATTTGTTTTTGAATTAAATATTTGCGGCAAAAATTCAAAAATTATATATAAGTATGTTATGTTGCCAAAAAACACTAAAATAATTTATATATAAATATTAAAGTTTAAAGATAAATTAGATATGATTTTCTTGTAAACATATTATTATGTCTGTGACCGCGACCCACGCAATTTTTCTATGTTTTCTTTATTATAAATTTTTAAATTTAGGGTTTTTATCTATATACACTATAAGAACATCTATGTCGCCGTTGTCGTACCGTATCATCACACTATAGACTATACAGAAAAAGCTTATAGCAAGCAAAGAGCATTAATGAAATAATTTTATTTTTAGATTTTATTTCTGGTTATTATATATACATATATGAAAATCAGGTGTACAAATTTACACAGGTGTAAATATATACAACTTTAAGGTATACTTTTAAAATTTTAAAACAATTTTAGTTATTAAAGTAAAGGGGTTTGTTTGAAACATATTTAGAAACGATTATTAAATTTAAAAAAGAACAAAACTTTCACAAATCTAGTAACTTAGGCCCTTTGGTCTTTAGGTAAATATTAAGAATACAAGCGTATTCTATACAGAACGAATCAAAAACTCATGATTTAGGTTTTCAACGGATCACTGTCTATTAGGTAAAATTGTCAAGGGGTTGGGGTCGTGAAATAGTAAATATTTGTATAAACGATGCCGCTGTATTTCTGTAATTAAAGATATATTGGTCACATATGATGATCTTTTCAGATTAAGCTGTGACTGTGCAAGTTTTAATAGACATACAGACTAAGAATTCTATCGAATTTTGTAGTTTAACACACAAATGCTTGAGTTTGATGTGGTATAGGGTAGAAAGCTACCATGCCGAGTTTACAGGTCTAGGTGCGTGGATGGGGTTTTGTTACCATTTCCCTCCCATTCAACCAATTATTGTATAATATAAATTTATACTGTCCATTTTCGTTTTTAGTTAAAATCATTTAAATATTTAACGATAAGTATAGCTATCGTTAAATATTTAAATATAGTTATATAATTAGCAAAAACATACTGAGAATATTAATTAGATTCCAACTTCGAAATATATATAGAATTTAACAAAAAATTGTACACAAAAAAAAATAATTACTTTAATTACTTTGTTGTTTGCTGCGAAAAAGTAAAGAAAATAATTAAATTTAATTATTTTATTTGGGTAATTCCTATAAGAATTTTATTTAATGACTATTTTTAATACACTTGAAAAAGAAAAACAAATTTTATAAATATGTATAAATAATTGTATACAAAGAACCCTTAAAAATTCCAAGAATTCTAAAATATTTTATTAGATGTCGTAAAATTATTGGTATTTTCATACTTAATAAAATATAGGCTAACAATTATTTATTTTTTATCTGTATTTTTTGGAGCAATTACCATTCGCACAATTCCACTTTGCTGCAATCGACCTTTTTATGGTCGGTAAATATGCTTTGTTTATTTATAATTGGAAATTGTTCATGACCATCCTTAGTTTTTGATTCTACATAGTGGACACGAAATAGTTAATTGTCGGTATATCACGCTATTTAGTATTTGAAGCAAAAAAATGTATGGTCACTTTCCTGTATTTCTAGTTACATCCCATTTTTCCGGTCTTAAAAAAAGTAGCATTATATGTGAGTTCATAGCTTTAGAAAGGGGTCAATAGAGAAGTATGGTTTATATGTCATTATACGACTGTTTCATGTCCACCCTGTATATTATATTTAATGTTCATAAGAGCAATTTTAATTTCCAATCTATTACAGCATCTTTTCTACTCTAGGTTGAGAATATCCACCTTTTAATGCAGAAGTTGTGTTGTGTAGACGAACACGAGGCGATTAAACGATTTTTTTCACAGTCGCTGTTTCCTGTCTCATGCGCCTGCGACCCAGATCCCTGCTTCTTACTAGATGACCGAACTGTATGAACATGAGTTTTAGATTTGAAACCAATTCTCTGTTTCGGTTAAACCAGTGGTAGGCTCATCCAACGGCTATGGCATGTGTATCCATGAAGGGCACAATGGGCTTGATACTGGCCTAAGTGCAAATAACCATTTAACCTAATATTCATAACAACAGTTTTAATTTGTTATGTATTACAGCATCCTTTCTAATCTAGGTTCAGATTGTCTTTATTGTAAATTCATACTGAGTATCGGCAGTAAAATTTTGATGAAATTTATCTGAATTTGCTGAGAATTCGCAAATAGAAATAATTAATTGTAGAGCAACCGATTTGATTTTTTATATTGATAGTATTATGTCAATACTTATTTTAACAGACGATAACGGCTGCAGCAAAGAATTTTTAAGTTAAATTAGATAAAAAATATATATTTTAATTTTCCACAATTGTGAATTTTACAAATCGATAACTTTATTATAAATTTACATCGGAATGTTTTTGTTTTTATGTATTATATATTTTACATATTATGAACATAAGTGATTTTTTTTTATTTATGATTTCTGATTTATGTATTTAAGTAATACAATTATAAATATTTCGTTACTTTGTATCAGAGACTCGTCGATAAATTCTTATAAAAAGAAATACTTATAAAAAGAAATTCTTATATTTAAATGAATATCATTTAAAAAAACTCTTCTATGATCATATAATTTAAAATTATAATTTCAAAATTAAAAATATTTCAATTATAAATAAAATTTTGAGATTGTTGTTTTTTCTTCTTCTATATAAGATATATTTAATAATAAAAAAATAAGAAATTAATTTTGGCACTATTATTATTATGTCGCCATTCTAGTAGCACCCACTAAATCTACCGGATATATATTGAATTTGTGACGGTGTATAAAAATATAGTAAATTTTAACTTGTGATCAGATTTTGTTATTCATTTAAAAATAACCGAAAATATCCTACACACCGGAAATATTTCAGTTTTGCCTTTTAATTGTCGTTTGTTTTAATAATTTAAATTTAAAAAGTTTAAAACCAAGTTTTGTTTTTAATAACAAAAATTACTTTAATGGCTTAATTAAATAGGTTACTCTCCACTATGGAGGTTTTACATCATTAATTTCGTTTCTTCGCTTGATCTAGTTTTTACATTATAATATGAGCTGGTAAGTTATACCATTCTTTCAGCTTATTTAATCAGGACTTTGGTTTTACCTCTCTTATTCTGATGGTGTCCAGTATTTTACCCTGAAGTGAATTCGGTATTATCCGATTCGAAATCTTATTCCTCTTCTGTTCAGCACTTACACTTTTATAATTCTGTCAGTCCAAGAGATTTTGAGTGTCCTTATATATGTCCACATTACAAATGCTTCTAATATGTTTACTTGGTTTTCGGACCCGTACAGAAGAGTAGACCATATATAGCCACTTATTAATCTTATATGTATAATTTTATTAAATACATAAAAATATAATAATTTTCGTATAAATTTTTATTTTCAGGATATAAAAATTTATGATGGCAAAAAATGGCGGCTAGACCTCCAAAGCCGCCTGGATTAACAAAAAATAATCAATTAGATTTAATAAATTTTGAACATAATAATAGTATATTAGAATTGAAACAGCAACAACAAATTGAATCTATTATTGAAATTGATAAAATACAAAAAGAACAAAAATTTGCAGAAGAAGAACAACATTTTAAATGTCTAAAATTAAAAAAGAACAATTGCATTTGTACAAATATCAGTATAATGCACTTATTTCATGAAATGAAACAAAAATTTCCAACTGTACCTGATCATATTGTTAATCAATGTGTTATTGATAATTGTCATGATCGTGAAAATTGTATAAAATTATTAAATAATGAATTAGCATTACATCCAACAACAGCTCAATCATATCCATCAACATTATTATTACGTAATAATCAAAATATAAATGGAAATATTAATAATAATAATAAACCATTAAAACCAACTAGACCGGCACCAGTACCTAAATTTAATCAAATAAATAATTGTGATACAAAAACAAGAAATTTTATTAATTTAAAACCAATACAACAAAATCCAATTATTAAATCACCATTACAACGAAAATCCAATTTAAATAATAAAATATTATTAATAAATAATGATATTAAATTAAAAAAAAATCAAAAAATTAATTTACAACAAAAACCACCATCAGTAGTAATTAATTATGATGATGATAATAATAGTAGTAGTAATACAACATTAGTGAATTTAGAGAATAATATAATTCCAAATTTACAACAACAGAAAAATCATCAACAACCACAAAGGCCAACAACATTAAATTTTCATGAACCAATACAAAAATTTAATCCAAATCAACAGCAACAACAAGTTAATAGGCCAGTAAGAAAAGCTCCACCACCACCAGTTGGTGCTAAAATTTATACATCAACAACACCATTAATTTGTTCACCATCACCAACATCTGTTGGACAATTACAAACAACAAATTTCCATAATAATTTTGATCAAAGTTTTAGTTCAACAACATCAATACAAAGTCCACTTAGTTTTTCAGATTCTGGTGAATCAGAAATTTCTGTAAATATATCATTATCACCAAGTTCAGATCGTTCTAGACAACAACAACAGTTACAACAGCAACCAAATCGTCGTATTTCATCATCAATAACTTTACAACCAGAACCACCATATACTAGAGATTTTATACAACAACAAAATCAACGTAGTTTTACATCATTAAATTTAACATTACGTAAACCAACTACAATACCACAATCACCAATTGATATTACAGCCGGACCAGGTTTAACATATTCCAGTTCATCATATGATCCACGGCGAGGTTATCAAAAAAATTTTCATATTACTGTAACAGATCAAGGTGGTATGTTTAGTGCTAGTCGAATACGTCCAAAAAGTTGTTTTGTATCATCTGTACAACATCCTGAAGAAGAATTTCATGATTTAGCTGGTCAGGTGAATTTATTAAGACCAGCATCATCAGAATTAAATGTTATTGGTAATAATAGTTATATAGATGAACAAGAACTTAGTACAATTGGACAACAATTATCAAGACCAAATGGTAAATTTTATATTTAAATATATTAAAATACTATTTATATTTTGTTTTGATGATGTGTGTGACAACATTATATTTCGCAATATTTTCTAAAATATTTAAAATTCTTTTAAATTTAAATTATAATAAATATGTGGATTAACTTCAAAATTAACAACAAATAAAAATATTCTTAAAATATTTTTATATTTAAATCGTAAATTTTTATATAAATAACATGAATTTCTTAATTTGTGATTACAATTTATATATTAATTTTAAAATAGAAAGTAAAACAATTGAATATTTACAATTCCGAAAGAAAATGACTTTTGAAACTGTCATTTCAGACATTTTTTTAGACATATTTGCTCAAATTTTTCATTTGAGCAATTTTAGTTAGTATTTTTATTCACATTCACATATCGTTGGCTTCCTCCGCAAACTCAGTAAATTCAAAAATCATTATTTTTGTATATGAGCTATTTAAGTTTTAAAATCAAATTCATGAAAGACTATTACAAATAAATATACTCTAGACTTCAAAGTGAAACTACGGATTTACAAGGTTTGCGCGTTTTGTTTGAAGATCTAGGATTTACGAATTTTTTACACGCTTAACCGACGATTTGTAATTTTTTTAAATTTTATACTCAATTTAACTACATCTATAAGTCGAAATAAGCAATAACATATTTTTTTAGAAAAAATGGGATATGCAAGGTTTGCCTTTGCACCTGAAGCCAACGATATGTAATAACAAAAATTTAACTAACCAATCCAAGTTAACAACTTTTCGGTTTAAAATTCTTAACGTATGAGTTTTAAAATTGTTAGTCTCAACGCAGATGCGGTTCAACATGCGTTAAAAATAATTGAATGTCAAATGAACTATTTAAACTTTTAGGGTGCGTTAAAATTAACTTTCGTTAAATTAATTTTACGAGAATTAAAATTTATTTCCGTGTGATGTCACAAAATCATAATAAACAATAATAAAAACTAATTTAAAATTTCACACGTACTCCAAGGCATATAAGAATTCTCATAATTGTACATACAATTACAAAAAAATTATAATTCTAAATATATACATAAATATCGAAATTGTTTAAAGTTGTTTTTGTGGGGAATTTTATTTATTAAATTAAAAAACAAAAAATATTTATAAATATTAGCAGAACATTTTTAAGATAACTTGGCTACATTCATTCCGATAGATAAATTTGGATCATTGGACCTACGTTACCCGCCCACACTGAAAATATTTTTACAAAATTTTTTTTTTTTTTATTCAAGTTCAGGGGGAAATTTTTTTTGAAAAAAAAAATACAAAAAACTTAAGCTTTTCCAATAAACTTTCTTTTTTATTTCATAAATTACCAATTTTCTTTCATTCTTTATTTTCATTGGAAATAATTTTGTTAGCTTTTTAAGTGAATATATTTGAATAAATATTTCTTTTTAGATTTATAAGTTTTTCTCGATTTAATAAAAAATTAGATATAAAATTCGAATGTCTAAGCAAAAAAACCCAATTCATTCAGAAAATTTGGTCAAAATAATATTTTAAGGTAGAATTTTAGATTAAAAAGTTTCTTATCTTTTTGTATAATAAAATATTTAATAATTTTTTAAATAATTTTTATCAAATTTTACACTTAAAAAAAAAGAGTGCCAAGAGGATCGATTACTTAGAAAATCATTATTTGATTTGAATTCGTGGGCTGTTGTGGGCCCACTTTTATATTTTTATTTAGTATACTTAATGTATTTTTTTTTGTTTTAAGAAGAAGAATTTCTTTCAATCTGACGACGTCATGGTTTTATAAATATATATTTTAAATTTCATTTTGTATTTATGAAATAAATTTTATTGTATATTTTTTTTGTTCGAAAAACGACGACATTCTTTAAAATTATTTATACAATTATAATATTTAATTTTTTTTATTTACGCCTTGCGGGTTTTTATTTTATTTCTATATTTATTTTTATCTTTAAGTTGTTGATAATTTGTTATTTATAGATTATATGTTATGAAAATATTTAAGAAAAAAATAATAATTTTATTCTATATATACTTAATACTTAGAACATAAAATTGATAACATAAAATATTTGTGTTTAAAATTATATAAATTTGTACAATTATATATGCAGTGTAAGGCATGGGAAATGCAAATAATATTTCTGTTGTTTTTGGAGGCGAGATGGTTACCAAACATTTTCAAATTTGTCAAAAGTTTGTTATCACAGTTTTTCCTTTAGCATTATTATAAGCAAAACTTTTTATCACAATTAAGTATAGCGTAACTGATACAATTATTGTCACCTACAATTTGAATAAAGTTTTTATAATTATTCATATGAAAACAGCTTAAAAGAATTAGACAGTTTTTCTCTCTTCTTACAAACTGTATTTGCGGGTAATTTCGTTATATTTAGTTTAACATTTAGAAAGATCACTTTTCATGATAAACTTTGTGACATACTTAAGCAACCGTTGTAGATAAATTGGTTTAATTTACGGTTTAATTTATTACTTTCAATCGGTGCTCTATTAAAAATGTTTCTGCCATAAAGATGCCTGTAAAACTTTGTACTCTAAACTTTACAAAAACTAACAGAATTTAAAACCGTATCATCTCAAATTCGAAGACAAGCTCTAAATATTATAATTCAAATGAATCGTTTCGAATGCTTTTAATGATGACATTTTAAAAATCCACTCTATATCAGTCGCGTTTTAATGCCACTAATTTAAAATTTGTCTCGATTGTTATTGAGGAATACATACCATTGATTATATTTGTTAATTAAACAATAATTTTCTTAAGAATTATAGGGCACTTCAGTATTTATCGCCTATGGGCGATATACAAATCCGGCACTGTAATCAGCATTCAAAATAATTTATTCTGTTACCCTGTTAAATGGGAAATACGTATCAATCAGAAAACATATTTAATTTCATTTAATATCTTATCAATTTTAAAAAAAATAATCCAATCAAATAAATTCATTTACCTGTAATGAATTTACTTACAATCAGTATCGTTTTGATCACTACACCGATCAATAGAATTTTGATCATAATTTTTTTTTTTTTTGTTATTTAAATAAATGTTATTAACGACAAATTCTTTGTTGTGTAAAATTAAAATGAGTATGTAAAAAAATATTATTTTTATTTACAAATTATAAATTATTAAATTTTAGTTTTAGAAAATAAAAGTTATTTTTTAAAAATAAATAAACAAACTTAAGAAAAATGGTAGTTATTCCAGGTAGAAAATAAATAAATATAATAAAAACAGAAAATGAAACATAATTCGATAATAAGATTTATTTTAATGACGTCGTGTTTTATTTACGACTTAATTTTTATAATCAATATTGATTTGTGAGAATAAATGTCTGTTATGAAATTTATTTACAAAGAGAAATAGAAATAAAATATTCTAGATTTTTTTTAAAAACTCTTATTAGTTTAGATTGTATAGCTGATCAAATTAGCTATGATGGGTTAGTTTTTATTATAATGTAGTAAAAGTAGTGTTAACAACAAAGTTTGAATAATTATATTTGTTATACGAGATTTCACAATTAATTTTCTGACCATGTCAGGAAATAATTTAACGTTTAGAATGTACTAATATTTGAAACGTAAACGATGGAGTAGGTTGACTAAGGTCCCTGTCATTAAAAAGCTCATTAAATTCGTTATATATTATCATAAAATTTGACTATATGAAGAAGAATATTAATTTCCTCATTCCGCAATATAATACAAGATTAATGTTTGGCTCAAATCAGTTCTGAAGACTGAATTTATTAATTTATAAGTTATCGTTTGTAACATTTTATAGGAATGAAGGATAATGTCGAGCGGCTAAAGTAATTGTTAGGTCAACGATATACTAAAGGTTCAATGATAATCATATTATTATTGTTAAATAGATGATTTTGGATTTATATATTTATTTAAATCTTTCAGGATTTTTAATCGTTTACAAAAATTATTAATTATATTTTTACGTTAAAAATTTACGGCCAGAAGATTAATATAATTAATATTTTTTTTTTAATTTATATTTTCAGTTTGTCTAAAAATTATTGAACGACAAAAATCTCAAAAGGAACAATTAATTTTAGCTATTGAAAAAAATAAAAAACGTTTAGAACATATACAACAAGAAATAAAAATATTAAAAATGCCAGAATATCCTGGCTTATCAGAAAGACTAGATATGGAAATTGATAAATTACGTTGTAATTGTGAAGATTTATTAAATGAAATTGATACAGCCAAACAATTAGGTATAAAATTAATTAAAATTTAAAAAATAAAATATTAATAAATGAATATATTTTTTTTTAGGTCAAATTGAAAATAGTAATGAAATTAGTTTGCCAGCAAATCGACAAAATAAACCACCACGTCCACCATTACCACGTGTCCATCCAGCAAACACACAGTATCAACAACGTCAGTTACAACAACAACAGCAGCAACTACAAATTTCCAGTCCTTTAAATGAACAACTTCATCAACAAGAATTATTGAATGATAGTACAGATGAAGATGGACCACAATGGTCTTGTAAATATTGTACATTCCTGAATGATCCATTAATGATCAGATGTGAAAAATGTGACAACATTAGAGAAATTCCTGGTACTTTTAATAATAAAAATAATAAAAATATATTAACAAATAGTAATATAACAAATAATCATAATCATACAACAACAAATAGTTCATCATCATCAACATTAATTAATAATAATGGTTTTGATAATCAAAGCAATTTAACATCAGCTCAAATTTTAAATTGTTTACCAACACAATTTACTACAGCTCCTAATTATTAATAATAATTAAATAATAATAATAATAAAAGAAATTATTGTTTTGTTGTTGATTTTTTTTTGCCTCTATAATTTAAAATTAAGATTTTCTAAATATATTTTTAATCAGAAAAAAAAAAAATCTGATGATGAAATTTTTTTTTAATTAAACTCCTTTAAATATTAATTGGCATTTAACAAAAAATAAATTAAATTATTTTAATTTCTTTAATATTATGTCAAGAGTTAAGTTTCTAATAGTTTTCATTTGGTTTTGATTTCAAAAAGTAAAAGAAATTAATATTTTTTTGTAAAATGCTTGATTTTAATGAAGAAAATTTGCTGTGAGTTGATTATTTTTCTAACAAATTAAAAGGAAATAGTTTGATTTATAAATATATTAGAAAAAATATGATTACGGAACATAATGTTAGGGAAATTATTGTGTTTTGCTGTGAAATTATCATTTATATCTAAAAGTTTGGGAAAATCTCGTATTATATTTTTATCATTAAAGTTCCCAATCGGAGATATTAAAATTAAATATGTATACTGCCTTCTTTTAAGCAACACACTTCTGTTCATATAATTTTTGAAAAAGGTTTTTACAATTTTTGTTATTCCCAAATTCATTAAAACGTTCTGTTTTGATGATTTGTACTTAATTTAGGTATGTTTGTTATTTAATTTATCATAATTTTGTGATTACAATAGAAAACAAATTATTTACTAGTCCAAAACTAAATTATTTATATAATTGAGCTGCGACTAATTAAAATGTTAAAACCTTAGTTGTATATCATACCAAAAGTTTTGCTTATTTGGCATTTAATATATTTTTATAAAGTTCAATTTTAAATCAATTCAAAACAGGGAAAATGTGCTTGCTGAAATAAACTATGAAAAATTTATTTTCTAAAAACATATTTATGTTTGCAGTCAACCAAATTGGTTTTAAAAGTATACCACAAAAGTATTTATATATATTTTATTTTTTTCGTGTTTCATATTAGTTTTTGTTTTAAGTTAATAAAATTTTGAAAAGTGATATTTAATGGACTTACGGCCAATATATTTTTCTGTGTTCTATTAATGAACGAACAATCGAATGTACATAAAAAGAAATAATTAAAACTTGTACCTTAAAATTTAAAATTAATATATAAAAAAAGATTATATTTTAATGCTTGTATAAAATTATATTAAATTCCAAAATTTACAGCATCTTGAACGAATTATTTTAAATTACTATTTAAATATATTTAATTTAATAAATATACATATATTTACATAAATATAATAAATAATAAAATAAAGATTATTATAATATTAATTATTTAATTGTTTTATTTTATGTGTGAGATTTGGTTTAATAAACTAAAAATTGTTTTTTAATAAATGCTTTAAGCTGCTGGATTATATTAAAAACAAAAATCATTTATTCAAAAATTAAAATCATTATTTATTTAGCTTCTTTATAAAATCCGATATAATGAAATTTAAAATTTGATTTTTTTTTACAAAAATTTATAACGACAATTATTGATAATAAAAAGTTGAAGCTACATTTTTTTTAGCATATATTAAATTGTCATAAGAACTATAAGAATTGTTATAAAATGTAAATATTTCTATATTCAATTATAGCAATACGTTTGTAAAAAGTTATCTTAGAATCTCTCCATTCAAATTATAACATTGCAATTATATGAGGATTTCACAAAGAAGTATTTTAATTTCACAAATAATTGAGTGTTAAATTTTTCCTTAATTTTTTCATAATAATAATAAAAAATTATTGTTTTTACGTGTTGTGTTCTAAAAAAAAGAATCGATGATTACTAGCCGAGAGGATATTCATATTCATTTATCACCAGGCGAAAATAGTAAGAATAATTATACATTTTTAAATTTATTTAATTTTGTAAATTGTAATTTCATTTCTTATAATATTTTCGATATAACAATTTTAAAATTAATTAATTATTATATTAATAAAACAACAAAAAACACTTTATTCTTTTTTATTTCAGGAGTTATACATTCATGGGTTGTTTCTTGAGCCTTTGGATTTTTGTATATAAACTTGAAAAATGTATACTAAAATTTATTTAATAAATTGATTTTAAGTCTATAGTAAAAATATTTAAATTGAATTTCTTAAACGATATCCAGTTTTATCATCTTCAGGATATTATTTATATACATATAAAAAAAAAGTGTTTTAGAATTTTTATTAATCATTTTCGTAAAAGTTGAACATTGCGTTTTCTAATTGAAATTTAAAAAAAAAAAAATGCAGCGAAAGACATTTGTAAATTAAATAATAATTTAGAGAAAATTTTATTTTTTTTGTGTTATATTATTTACTATATAAAAATTTGTAAATAAAAATGTAAATGTTGCGATAATTTTGTAAATATAAATGTAAATTATTGAATATAAAGAAAATATTAAATTTAATTAAATATTAATTGTTAAAAATAATATAAATATATATTTGAAAATTTAAAACTAAATGCAATTAATTTTCCTTATACATATTAAAATAATTATACTAATTATAAAAATATATAAAATAATTAAATGTAGATAATTTTGTTTAATTATTATTATTTTTTGAAATTTTATATATAAAATTAAATATTACAAATAAAAAATAAATATTAAATGAATATTGTTTGTACAGAGAGATTTCCATTTATTTATTTTTAATTAACTCAATTATTATTTCGGACAAGCTGAGAAATTATATATTTTATGTATTTTTATTAGAAATTAATAAGTTCAATTAAATATTTTATTACTAAAAATTTTATTAAATAAAATAAATTAAAATTTCAATATTATAGAAAAGAAATTAATTTATCCAGAGACAGAAAATAGTAATTTAATTTTGATACAAATAAAAAAAAAATTTCCAATAAAAGAATTGTTTTTATATTTATTACAAAATCATTTTATTAAAATCCAAATTATATTAACATTTTTTGTAAATTATTATAATAAATTTTTAATATATCCCATTCGATGAGCATGTTTAACAATATCCATATTTAATTTATCGGGTTTATTTCCACCACATTCTAAAGAAATTTTACGAAATTCTTTTCCATGAACATCATTCGCAAAAAGTGTTGCAAGTTTTTCTAATTCTTCTGGACTGGAGACTTTCCACGGCAAAAAGTGTAGACAAATTAATACTCCGTAAAAAGCATATTTGGAGAAATGTTTATAAAAATTATCGAAACTGGCGACATGAATTTTTAAAAATTAGTAATTTTATATAAAATTGATATTCCATATTTATTTACCTGTATGGTTTCAAAGATTCATCATCAACTTTAATATTTAAAATAGTTGATAATGTTTTAATCATAGTGTCATGATAATATTTTAATAATTCCATCCAAAAATCACTGTCTCTAAGTGATGCATCCATGTTAATGTACATTAAAAAACTCAAATCAATAGCAGGTGTACCATATCGAAGTTCCTTAATGAAATGTTAAAAAAAAAACCAATATAAAATGAAAACGAAACATACCTGAAAGTCAATCATTTTAATATCCTTTGGATTATCAAAATTAATATCTTTGGTATCATATTGAAATAATACATTATTTCGGTTATAATCACCATGCAAAATAACAGAAAATATATCATTCGGATCATTTGGTGCTGCCAATCGAATAAATTCCAATAAAGTTTCTGGTTTTTCAAAATATTTATCACGTAAAATATTTATATCTTTAAAAAAATCTTTAATATTAATATCAAAATTTTCAGTTTTTTCATATTCAGATTCGATTTGATCAAAGTAATTATAAAATCTATCAAATGCAAACCTATACAAAATTTTATACAAATTCATTTCCTCATCATTTACTGATCCAATATCATCTTTATCATTATCATTAATAATTTTCTGTTTCCTTTTAGTAAATTGATCATCAGTATCATAAGTAAATGGTAATGGTAGAATTTCTTCAATTAAATTTGCTAAATTTGGATCGTTTTTAATTCGAAGAGCATAAGTCATTGAATGATATTCAGCTAATAATTTAATACATAACAATAAATGGTGACGATTTAAATCATATGTTGGACTACAACGATATCCTAAAGGATTTAGATTTTTCATAACAAGAATAGATTCATTTTTAGTACCTGCTGTCCAAATTTGTACAATAAGATTTTTTAAATAGTTATTTGTAATTTTATAAATACATTTTTACCTTCAAATGTTTCATATTTGGCTATATAAACTTCTGGTGTCCAATCTTTAACTTTAATTAAAGATTTTGATTTAGAAATAATTTGTTCATAATATGGCAGAACTTTTGAATAAATAAAAATTTC
The DNA here is from genome assembly GCA_963920725.1 of Rhamphomyia laevipes. Classification (NCBI taxonomy): domain Eukaryota; kingdom Metazoa; phylum Arthropoda; class Insecta; order Diptera; family Empididae; genus Rhamphomyia; species Rhamphomyia laevipes. The sequence goes on from OY987259.1 coordinate 20,366,706, forward strand.
ATTTGGAAATTGAATATATGATTTTGTTGCAATACGAAATGATTCGTTGCTTTTCATAAATTTTGCAATTAATTGATGAACTTTGTCTCTACAAAAAAGAAAAAAGAAAATATCTCTTGCATATAAAAGATGTTTTTTTTTAATATTTACTTACTGTTTCTTTTCTTGGCAAAATGTTTTTATATCAATTGTATATAACTCAGACATAAATCCATCCAAGCCACCAGAATGTTCAATTTTAAAATCAACTAGTTTTTCATTATCAAACTTTTCGCAAAGTTGTTTAATTAATGTGTTCTTAATGTATTCTTGTTTATCTGATAATGCTGTCATTTTTATAATTTACTAAAATTAAAGAAATCTTTGATGATTAATAATATGAAAAAGGAAATATTAAACTACAGGGGACTTGTACAAAATTAATATTAATAATTATATGCAGACGAGTTCTAAAGTTCATAATAATTAACTGAGCCACAATGAAACACTAAAGTAATATTCTATCTTTTTAAATATAGTTATCTTTAGTATAAAAGTATTTGAGTACTTTAGATTGAATTATTTATTTACACTGAGATAAACAAAATCAAAATCATCTACTATCATGCAATCTTATCGTTTATTTAATTTTAAAATTAATAAAAAAATAGCTGGCAAAATATGATTTTTTTTTTGCACTATTTTCGAAATAAATTACTTTCCATATTAATTTAATTTTAAAATTTAAACATCTTACAAAACTTACTATTTATCCAATGAAATGGAGGTTATTGTATGTAAATATTATAAAGTTCCAAATATACAGTATAAATCTACGTTGACAGTAGTTAATACTGAACTAAAATGTGAGTAGCAATTTTCTACACGATTGACAAGAATCACAAGATATACTAGAAAATAGAGTATTTTGTAATCAAAACGAATTCACATTGGCTATCCGATTTTTGCAGAAAATAAAATTGGAATTATTTTAATAAATTGAATAATCTTATTTTAATTTCTATAATTATTTAAATTTATTTTCAAATATGTATATTCTTTTGTACATGAATTTACATTTAATTCTCTTAAATATTTTCTAATTATTTATAAATTTAAAAAAACAAAGATATTTATTGATTACAAAACTTTTTTATATGTTAATAGAAATTTACGATTTTTTTCAATTAAAATAATACATAAAATTCACAAAATATAATAGCATTTCTATATAGCAGTTCCTCTCTCCAAATTCTGTTTAATTTCAATAGTATGTTCTCCATAAAATCTTTCTAACTTTTTGTTGAACTTTGAATTTCTTTCATTAATGAAATCAACATCAGCATCTGCATTATATGTTCGTCTTCTTGAGAATTTCTTGCGCCGATCCATTTGTCCTTCTAAATCTTTGACCATATTATTAATTGCTGATTTTGTATCTTTAATACGACCATGTAAAACGGTATTTGGTCCCCCATAAAATGCATCACCTAACTCTTTTTTTTGTTTCTCATATTTTGACATGTCACGCGGTGGCATATTTTTTACTAATCGATTATATTGTCTTGCTGTTTGTGATTCATAACTAGCAAAACCTAAATCTGGATTTTTCTTCTTTTTTTTCTTTTCAATACGTTCAGCATCAATTGCTGATATATCTAATAATTTTAAACGATCATAATCTTTACCAGCTTCTTCTGCTTCAGTTCGTGCCTTTTCATCGGCAACAATCCAATCAGCTTGTCGTTTTCTTGTTTCCCAATTATTAGGTAATTTATTTCTAGCATCCTCCGCAATAACTTCTTGATGATTTTGTGTCCTAGCTTCATTACGAAGTTTGTGTAAATTTCTTAAACGCTCCATACGCTCTTTTTGTGTATTTTTAGCAGTTTTTTCAGAGTCCATTTTATATATCAAATATATTTTAATAATAAATATAAATTATTTAACAAAGCAAATTAATGTAAAAGAAAGGACAACTGCACGATTTTAGTTTTATTTTATATTAAAAATAAATGTCAAAATCAAAACAAAAATTGACATTTATATTGTCACGTTTGACGTTTATCCCAAATAGCAAAACAGACAAAACGAAGTCAGAATGATCAGAGGTTAACATGATAATCAGAGGTTAACAAAAAAGAAGCAGAAAGCAGAATGAATATAAATATACATATATATAATATGTATATGGAATGTAAATGCCAAATTTAACTGTGTAGTTTAACATGAGAATATAATAATAGACCAAGGAGTAGAATTACATTTATTGAGCCAGTACCGACTCGTTCAGTACAGCTCAATGTTGACGTCTTCATATATTTTGTATGGAAAATCGATTGACTCGGTACCGATTGAGGTGCGATTGAAATCGAATCGAAACAATTTGGAACGATTGAGCTCTTGTGTGCATCCAAACTGAATTTCAAAAAATTGAATTTTCAATAAAAAAAAAAACAATATGTATTTTATCGGCTACAAATTGATAACTATATGTTCAGTCTACTTAAGTAGTCTATTGGCTACTGTACGAATCGAATCGAAACTGAAGATATCGATACATTCTAGATCCACCCTTATTCCATAAATTTGATTGTTGTAGCGTTTCTATAAAAATATTTAGTTCAAAGTTAGTCTTTGATGAATTTAAATTGATTATGGAAACAAGGAATTTTAAAGTATGAAAGAAATTATTTCAAATACATTTCCAATTTAACGGCATATATATTTAAATCTTTCTAACATTGCACTAAATTGTTTTTCATTTCTGACTGTGTGTTCTATTTTAGTGCAGAATAAATAACAATATCAGAGATATTCAAAAATGTCTTTACAGATTTTATAGAGGGAAATGTATATATATTTATTGTTACATGGGTATTGGCAGTCACAAAAATTTGTAGTGATTTCTATTCTACGATATGTCAAAATAATAGATTGTTTTTGTTAAATGTTTTTATAGTTTTATTATTTTTGGAATATTTTAATGCATTGATGTTGATGGGATTAATTATTAAACGTAAAATTTGGTAGAATTATATTTATTTAATTAAAAATGGTTGAAGAAACAATACAAAATAAAACAAAAGTAAAAACCACTAGACCAAAACCCGTTTATTTATGGAGTGTTTTTGATGTACAAAAATGGTATAAGAGACACTGTGGTGATTATATTAGTTATGCAGAATTATTTTCTAAGGTAAATTTTATTTGTTTTTATATCAAAATTATATGTACATGTTTTTCTACATTATTAATAATTACTTTTACATAAAAACAATATCCACCTGAAGCTTATACTTTTTTGTCATATAATTTCAGCATGAAATAACTGGTAGAGCATTACTCCGTATAACAGATAATTCATTACAACGAATGGGTATATTAGATAATCATGATAGGGAACTAATATGGCGTGAAATTTTAAAACAAAGATTAAAAACTGATATTATGGAAATAAAAGATTCAGAAAGAAGTAATAAAATTTATTAGAAAATAATTTATATGTATAATTAAATAATTTTTTTTAGAGTGTAAATTCAAATAAATTAAATTAAAAATAGTATTATTGGGTAATAAATAAAACGAAATATTTAATTCATAGTTTTTTTTTATTATAAAACGAAAGAAATTAAATACTTAATTCGTATTAATATATTTTTAGTTATTTTTGTCTTTTTTTATATTATCAATTATCACATTTTAATATATTTATTTCATTTTGGATTAAATAATCTCAACTATAGATTTTCAATCTTATTAAGAACTAATATAATTCTACACTTAATACGTGTGTTAAGATAAAATTTAAAAATATCCATAGTTTTTGTTTTATATAAGTAAAAAATATTATCTAATCTTCTTTTTCAGTTTTTGGTGTTAATAACTGAAGTGTTAACGTTTCTGATATGTTGTTATCGTCGTTAACTTCTGTTGTAGATATTTTTTCATTATTCGATGTTATTTTGGAAATAAAAATATTTTCTGGTTTTTGTATTATAGGAATTTGTAAATCCTGTTCTTTTGCAGTGGCTATTGGCGGCTGCTGTTGTTGTTGAGTCATAAAACTTGATATTAAATTTGTAAAACTTGGTAAATTATTAAAAAATTTATCAGCTAATGATTGTTCGAATAGCAACCGATCCTTTTCAATTTGCATACGTTGACGATTTATTTCATTACCTTCAGATTGAACTTTGATTAATTGACCAAGCAGTGCACGATATCCTTAAAACAAAAATATATAACATTTAAATTATTGATTTTTTTTATTTTATTATATAAACATTTTACCTGTTGGATTTTTTGATGGACTTGCAATTAAATTAATTTTATCAACATTAGCACTAGATACCATACTGCTTAAATTAACAGTTGTTGTTTTTTGTAAACGTTGTTGTTGTTGATTTACTGTTTGTATTGTAGCATTAGGTGCTGTTGTAAATATTGTTGTTTTATTTTGTATATCAATTGGTTTCTGTTGAACAATAGTTGGTGTTGGCGTTGTTGCTGTAATAGTTGCACCTTGTTGCTGTTGATTACCTTTTTGCAATGTATTAACAAGTAGAACTTTCATTGGCCCATTATTAGTATTAACAATACCAGAATTAGTTGGTCCACCAGATTGTGTATAAATAATACGATGTTGTGGTTGAATTTGTGATTGTTTCGAATGACGTAATTGTAATTGTTGAGTTTGTTGTTGTTGTGATTGCTGTTGTATTTGAATTTGTTGTGGTTGAATTTGAATTTGTTGTTGGTTGGTGGTTGTTGGTGATTTCATTAAGAAATTTGTTGGTACTAAGGAAATTTTGCCTTGTGTTGTTTGTGTTGATACTATACTATTTGTTGGCTGTTTATTGAGGAGTATTGTTGTTGGTTGTGATAATTTCAATTGACTTTGTGTTGTTGTTATAATTGGTGGTGTTTCTTTGTTAAGTGATGTTGCAATTGTAGTAATGATTTTATTATTATTACTATTACTATTAGTGGCTGTTAATTTTATATATTCAGATAATGGAAAAGTGTCAGATTCATCTTCATCCCTGGAAAATAATAATTTTGAATTTTCAATATTAATAATTATATATAATTTGGAATAAATTTAATTAGAAAATAAATAAGTAATAAATTTCGAATAAAATTAATGGTAAACATGACAAAAAATTTACTTTATATTCTCAACAATTATTTCTTGATCATCATCGTTACTGTCTTCCACATATATTCCATTATTTATTTTAATTTGATATGGTAAATTCTCAGTTGGATATATATTCTCTTTTATTTTAATACCAGTTTTTGGATAATTTTCAAGTAAATCATTTTGATAATTACGATAAAAATCATCATTTTTAAAATGTTTAGAACAAATTCTTGATGTTCGTATATTAAAATTATTTGATCGATAACATGATTTTTTCCATATTTTACATAATTTTTCATTTTTTGGAAATCTATAAAAACGAATTTTCTCTGCAGCAATATCAGAATGTTTTAATCTTTTATTATTATTACTTCTACAACCGAAAATAGCGCACATAACCATTTTTTAATTATATATATCAAACGAAAATTCGATAGAACTAATATTGGTGCCTGGTGACAATTTATAAAAAAACCGGATTCTAATATATTTTATGGTTTGAAACGACGTATAAAATATAGGGGTGTCCTTTAAATTATAATGACGTACAATAATTTATCTTTTGAATGTTGTCACCGAAAATGTTCGCAATTAAAATTAAAATGAATATTTTTGGAAAATGCGCATGATCATGTTTTATTCGTTATTTAACAACAGTTTTGCGCATATCGTTACCGGGCAGACAAGAAGTTATAAAGCCATATATTATTCTAGTAAATGATTTAACAATGTATGGAAATTAAAATCAAAATACGATTACGATTATATCAAAATATTAAAGAAATTTTAAATATTTGGGTTATTTACAAACTAAAAGTTATTTTACAGAGAGGCTTCAACAGAGTCAAGGTTTTTGTCAGTAATTATTAATTCTCACTATTTACACTAATAATAAAAATATGATCAAGTACTTTGTTTTTATAGAACGTATTCGATCTTTAATTTACGGATAATATAGAATATTTTCAATTACGGAAAACTTTATTCGTAAATATAATGTTTCCAAATTTAATTAAAATATTTCTATCGGAAACTCATATTTTTATTAAACATTTATTTGTAACTGCGCTGTGAAAAAATCCAAACACAATTCAGAAAACGTGCTATATATAGAGCAAAGTACATAATATATTATATATAAAAAATATAGATGAAATATAAGTAATTCTCTGCGCATAAATAATTTATTTTTAACTACACATAAACCGTCGTTCTACACACATCCATATAAAAAAAATATAAATAATAACATTTTTTTACTTACTTTTCCTTAATATTTCCAATGTCATCATTATCGTCATCAACTTCAATTGGTTCATCTTTAATATTAATTGTAGTATCTTCAACATCACTGCTACTATTTGAACTACTATTGTTCTCTTTCCGTCGTAAATTTGCCATTGTTATATTATCATCTAATTCTTTTAATTTTGGTTTTTCTTCAACACATTCTACCATTTCATTATCAATATTATTATTACTCATTTCATTATGAAATTGTGAATTTGTATCATGTGAAAGTGATCTTCTAGTATTATTTTCATCATCATCATTATTATCAATATCTTCAATATCACTAATACCATTATTATCATCAGCATCCATATCAACACCACCACCACCACCATCACGATTATTCTCAGCTTGTTCAGCTAATCTTTCTTCACGTTCACGTCTTGCCTCCTCTAATTTATAACGTAATGATGGTTTTGGTATTTCATTTGGCCGGACACTAAATATTGGACGTGTCATTATTTCATCCATTGCATTAAAATGTTTCCATGTTGGACCTATTGTATTAACACCAATTTCTTGATCCTTTTTAATTCGATTATAAAAACATTTTAAATTTTTTATTCTTGTATTAATTTCTTCAGCAGATCTATGATAACCATAATCACGCATTTTTTCAGCTAATTTAGCAATAACAGCATGTTTTTTATGGGTTGTTATTAATGTTTTTTGTACTTTTGGATCACCCCATAATGATATTAATAATTTTGTTTCATCGGTATCAAAATTTGGATTACGTCCAGTAAATTTTTTATTACCACCAACTAAAACACGATTATTTGATACCCACATTTCACTTTTACGTTTTGAAACAATTTTCATAGTTTTTTGCGTAATCTCTACTTTTGTTTTTCCAAAAAGAATGGATGAAAATCTTTCTTCTTTTTTTTTTGAATATGTTTTTGAAACAGATTTTTATTTGTTGAAAAATCAATTTAAATTTAAGGAATATTATTATTCTCCAGTCGCGCACACAAACTTAAGTTTTATATTGAGAAAAAATGTGTATTTATTTTATTAATTTTTATAACACTTGTCGGGTAGACGTTTAAAGAAAAACTACCCTTTTTTTTAAAAAAGGCGAAATGGTTTACGCTTTATCTTGTGTGTAGTCTGGACTGGATGGGTGGTTATAAACTAATTTGTAATTTCTAATATTAAAAATTAAATTTTCTCCAGAGTATGTACTTCTTATCCGCATTTTAATACCAAGAAGAAAAAAAATTAATTTCTATTACGCATACACGTCTGATGCACATGCGTTTTAACTACCCTTAAAATTATAGTTCAAAAAGTTTCCTAGTACTTCGGTCGCACTTGGCTTACTAAGGGTAAAAAAAAAAATTCTTGTTTTTTTAAATCAATATCAAGGGTGATTTTTTTTTTAAAATTGTCGCATTGCTTGTCAATGCACTGAAAGAATATAAAAACTAATAAATAATTAAAATGATAGAAAATATTTGAAATTTATAAATTTCTTATTTCTTACTCCAGTGCCAGTCACAGGATAGTTTCAGTTCCAAATGAAAGATTATATTGTAATATTTTATTTTCTTTTTTTCAAAAATATTCAGGTAATAATAATTGAGTAAGTATATACATATATGTATGTATGTAACAGTTTCTAACGAAATATAAACTAACTTGCTGTTACAAAATTCTGTTCGATAAAATAAAATTTAAAAACTTTAAAAATAAAGAACGTCAAAGCAAGAAATCAATCAATTGAAATTGAATAACGAATTTGAACACATATATTGGAATAGTGAAACGAGCTGAGATATTGTTTCACTTTTCTATCTGATGGAACAACTAACATGGAACCATTTACTTGCGGTTTACACTAGACTTTTTCTTAGACAGAACATATGTTCTGTCTACGAAATGTCAAGTGTAAACCAGACAGGATTTCTGTTCCGACAGAAAAATCACGATTTTTTTCTAGACAACTTTTCAGATTTTTTTGTAGATTTTTTTTGACATTTGTTAATTTGCAAATGGCGATATTTGATAAAAATGTAATATTTGATCCTGAAATTTAAAATTTAATAACTTTGGGGTGATTATTTGGCGGAAAAAAATAGTTTAATACTAAATAAATAAAAGATACATATTATTAAAAATATTTTTATTTTAATATTTTTATAGCTAATTGTTTTCTTGGTGACGACATGATTAAAATGAAATGTTAGACAGAAATATCTGACATCAAATAGCCAGCGTGTTTTTTTTACCTGTCAAAAAAAAATATCAGATAGAAATGTCTAACATTTCTATCAGGAATTTATGGCTAGTGTAATCACAGCGTTAGGTTAACTGGAATGGAAATAGAAATACAATATTATTTATGAATGCGGAACTATCAGCTAAATTAATTTTAGATCAAGCCATTACATAATAATTCACAGAAGCAAATAAGAATAATTGATTATAGATCTTACTTATAACTTCTTATATGAAAACTATAAGAAGTTATAGGATCTATAATCAAATTTTGTTACTTATAAAATAAAGGATATAAAATAATTAACATATGTAAGTAACGATATAATAAATATATTATCTCGTTATTTTTTTGTAATGTTAATTAAACAAAATTGTATTGAATTGTGTATGAAATTTTATATGTACATATGTAAAAAACCTACTTCATAATATAATATCAACCAACGCACTACCGAAATTAGAAGTATGTAATATGTACTGAAAATATTTTCAAAACTTTGAAATTTTTTTTTAACCATCATACGCTAAGATATTTCAAATAACTTGGTATACATTATGAGAATTTCAAATATCGGTAAAGTTCAATATGATTTGTGTATTGATATCAAGTATTCATTCGGCGGTAAAGTTCGAAATGATTTGTCAATCAAGTATTCAAGTATTTTTATTAATATCTTTATGAATTCAATAATTATTAAATTAATACGAAAGATTCAGTAATTTCAGTAAGTTATTTCCACGTATATTTGGTAAATAATATATAATTTTTAATCAATGACATTATACTCTAATTTATACCATAAATTATCAAAATTATTACCAATTAAATAAATTTTCAAAACATTTTTTAAAGTTCTGAAAATAAAGTTTTGGTTTCATGTTTCAATAAAATTTTATATAAATTTTCCTGAAATTTAAATTTTTTGGCAACTTTTCTAATATTTTTTCTTTCAGTGTGTATCTTAAAATATTTTTGTTTTACACATATTATGCATAGCCAACTACAAAAGAAAATTTATAATGCGCAGAAGGGCAAAGCAAAGTTGTTTATTCTGTAATGTTGTCCCTATTCGTATTGCGCAGGTCTTCTGTCACTGCAATAATATCCCATATAGAGACGGAGAAACTTACTTGATTTTATGAACACCGTTAATATTGTAAGTCTGAGGGTGTAGAAAAGTAGGTTAGGTTAAAATACAACCCCGCGATATTTTTGAGCATGCGCTGGAAATCCAAAGATTTTGCTTTTGTAAATATTTTTTTTTTTTCGTTTGTACTTTGTAGCTGGTAGCATTTGTTTTAATAAACACAAAAATAGATAGTTTAACAAATTAAGTAGGTATGCATATAATATTAAGGGTGAAAGGGGGATGAGAAAAATGTAAGTTGAAAAATTATAATGATGTATGTACGCAGTACTGCTGGGAAATCACATTTTTTTTAAATTGAGTAACCCAGGAATGGACACAAGGGTACGTTGAACTTCTATCTTTATTAGACTCATTAAACGTTAGACTGTATACAAATTGGAAATTATAGATTTTTGTATATGCGTGATGGATTTTGTTGGAAAAGATTTTGTTAGTTTTGTTGTGTGGTTGGTTTTATTTTCGTGTTTTATTTTGACTATACCACTTTCCTTATCGATTTTTAATAAATGCGCTAAACTAAGAATATGTTTATGCGCAGATTTAAAAATATAGATAAATATTTAATGCATTATATCATCATTAATTAAGAATTTGCATTATTTTAATTTTTAATTAACTTTCATCATTTGCGAATATAATTTGATTTATAATTAATATGCGATAATAATAATAGCTATAGGTTTAAGTCCTCAAAATTTATTTTAATTTAATTAGATATTTAAAAGACGTCCTCTGAAATAAAGCCATTTATGTATGAACTCTTATTGTTATTCTTATATTCAACAGAGAAAACAGAATTAGGCCATATCCGAGAATTTTTCACATACAATATGTGCATTTAGCATTTTTAATTGGAAATGAAAAATAATATGCTAAAAATTTGATATATAAAAAATAGTTAAAATTAATTTGTCGGGTTTTCTTCTCAGAAAATTAGAAAATGAAAATAATTCTAATATCAATTTAGTGGTAAAAGACGATAAATCTTCTTTTCATATTTTTCTGGAAAAAGTATAAAAGATAAAAGCCTAGTTTTTAGAAAATAATATTTTTATATTCATATATTTTTTTAGTTTTTTAATAATAACCATATTAAATCGATGATATGTCGTTATTTCACAATAAAATAGAAAATAAAAACCATTATTGTTTTTGTATAATAGCTCTTTATTTCACGGCACCATTTAATATGATAACAAAATTTGAGATAAATTTTCAAATGCATCGAACAATCTGAAGCAAAAATGTTATAGCATAAATCATAAATGTTATAGCCAATGTTTATGGTTGCTTGTAGTTTTTACATTTCATACTCTTAAATTTTTCACAAATCACGATTGTACATATATTTTATTATGGTTATATAATATCAAAAATGATGAAAATCTTCAAATATACAACAATTTTTTAATATGATAGTACAATATCTAATGCCTTTAATTTCCAGGTGAAGACGTAAGAGAAGTAGTAGCATTCTTTTCCATTTAAAACTTGAATTAACCCCTAGGCCCTATGTAAATGGTTAATTCAAGTTTTAAATGGATAATTCAAGTTTTCTGAATATTTATATATTTATTTTAAGTACTTGTAAATTGAGAATATAGTTAGTGTAAATGCCAATCTATTAGCAATTGTTTGTTTTCGGTGATGGAAACAGCAGAGCTTAATCCAGTGCGGATACCGGATAGTAAAATTGTAAATTTATTTCTCAGCATTATCTGAGAATATGTAAGAAATCAACCTTAAGAGTAAAATATATTTTCTTTCTTTAATGTTAATGTTTATCCGTTTAATACAGGTAGACTAACAATATCACTCCTTATGCTTGTCTTAGGTTGCCATTTTCGTAATGGAGTTTGTATCCAAAATTGATGAGGATTAGATTTAACATTTAATATTTATTGTATAAAGCTCTTTCTCATTATATACAAATATTAATGTATACCTTATCTATATTTTGGATATTTATGTCTATTAGACGTTGCCTCGATTACCTATGTAAAAGTTATTTTACCTTTAAAAAATGTAAGTTAAAAACTAGAACTAAGATAATCAAATTATATGTACTAATCGTGAATTTGTGGCGTTTAAAACTGCACAGTTTTTACTCAGTCTTTAAGAGACTATACGATATTAACATTAACTATTTAAAAACCAGTTTTGAGACAATTTTGAAATCAGCTGTTAACTAATAAAAAAAAATTCATTTAGTAAAAATATAAGTTCAATAATATCTAAATGCAATGTCAATTTTAAAATTACTTTTATTTACATTAATAATTTACAATTTTAATACAAAATTATGTTTAGCATGTACAAATCCAAAATGTAATGAAATTATAAAAATATGTATTTCGAGTGAAAAATGTGATTGTGATCAAGATGAATTAAAAATGAATTGTCAACCATCAAAAGATTGCTTCAATTGTATGGACAATTTGTATATTGAATGTTGTAATTGTATGGGAATATGTCCAAAATCAACAATTAATAATAAACCTGAAAGTAAATTAACACGTTTATCACATGTTGGTGATTTTGATGGACATCCAAATTTATTTAATGCACTTACAAAAGATGATGATATTAATTCCAATCAAAAATCTTCTAATGATGACGATGATGATTATTGGTCAATTGTAAAATTTCCAGCAGTAAAATTAAATTCAAAAATGATTGATAATCAAAAAATGTGTACAGTAATATTTATGGATGAATGTTTATCAGCGAATAAATGTCAGAAAACATGTGAAAGTTATGGTTCAAATGGTTACAGATGGTTTCATAATGGATGTTGTCAATGTTTTGGTGAAAATTGTATTAATTATGGTATGACTGATGCACGTTGCAGAAAATGTTTGGGTGATGAATTTCATTCAGATCCTGATGAGGAAATTAAAATTAGAGATGATTTATAATTATTTGGTGTTTGTTTGTTTTTAAAATGATTGTAATAATTATTACTTTTGGTTTACAAAATGTTTATTTAAATTTTAAAGTTTAATATATTTTATAATTTTATAAAAATGGAAATAATTTTATAAAAAATACAAAAAAGAAATGATTATAATCATTTTTATTAAATACAATTGTTTATTATTTATTATAATATAAAATTATTTATGTATTTCTGTAAATAAAATTATTAGAAAGAAATAAAATAAAATGATTAAACTTTTATCCTTACATATTTGCGTGCCATCTTTTGAACTGTATTGTAACTTGTTCTTATTAATAGCATAATGCTTTCCAATAATTACGAAATTATATTTAAGAAGTTATTTAATAGAATATGATTTGTTTGAAATTGTATTTTTTTGAAGGCAGGTAGCATGATGATGAATAATTGAACTGTTCATATAGGATATAGATAAGATAAGGAATGCTATGCTATATGTATAAGTATAATCATTTTAGGATTCAAAATTCACCGCATTGTCTACCTCAACGTACCCTACGTTTTGAGTAATTGATCCATTTCATGGGAGCAACCGCTAGGGTTCATGCATTTAGGTTCCATTGTACCCCTCGAAACGTTCATTTACACATAACACATGTTATGGTGGTTGGCTGAGACAACAACTCTTTCAACCGAACCAGAGAATTGGTTTTCATCTCATAAACAGTGACATAAAAAGTGTTCAACCGTTTCGCGTTGTTCTCGTACCCTAAATATATATTTAATTCGGATCGTCTGTTTTGGTTAGACTTCGGCTTTCTGCCCTACTTTGAGAAGAGATTTTACAAATCATTTTGTCGAATCAATTATTTCCTTGAGATCCTTAATGCATAAGAAAAAAGTCAGAACAATGGTAGGCTTATTTATAGATCACTGTATTACCTCAAAAAGCACCTAATACACACAATTTGGAATGTTAGTGGACCAGATGTGTAGGTTCTGTCAACACAAAGACAAAACGGCGGGACACAAACAATTTGGCTGTGATGTTTAGACGATTTCGTCACCTCGAGGGCTATTATGTTGTCGATCTTTCTGAAATGTGATGGTTGTCACTAAAGAAATCATATGTACTGTACGGGCTTGGTCAGTGTTGAATAATTAGAAGGGATATCATAATAAGCCAACTGAATGCAGTAATTAGGAAAGTACTTTCTATATTGTGATGTAGTCTTTTCGTCTATGAATGTGGGTGAAAGGAATAGACTCAATGTGCTCTTCAATGCGTGTATTAGATATGTTTATAATCGTCGAAAATTTGATAGTGTACGTGATGTTAATAAATCTATTTTCAACTGTTTGTTCTCTAATTATTTGAATTATCGTTACATATGTTTTTTACACAAAATTATTTATTTCAAAACACCTTTGTATTTAGCGAATAAAGTTGTTTTTGTGAGATCGCCCAGAACATCTTATTGTACCTAATCATAATACACATTTACGCCATCTGTCTTTCTTTGTTAATATAGTTTCCTTGTGGAATCAGCTACCTGTTGTTATTAAGAGTGCTTCATCGCATAAAAATTTTTGTAATCTCTGCTTTCCTTTCAGTACTTCAGTTCTTTGATATAGCTCCATCTTACTTATTTATTTATGTAGCATCCATAGCATGTATGACCCTTGTAAGTTATAAGTCTTTATAATGTTAAAAAATATTGTTTAAATTAAATCATGTTAAATTTTGTTTTAGTTTTCTTTCAGTAGTAATTTATTTTTATTTTCATTTATAATTATATTGATTGTTGAGAGCATTTTTCATTTTTCATTTGTTATTTAATTATCTAATGTATATACATATTGTAGAGACTAATCGTCTCATTTGTATATCTCAATAAAATATATTATTATTATTATTATTATTATTAAGTATATGGCCCACTCTTATTCTAAAACTATATTTTCGATTTTGTCATTTTTTAAGACAACTGTTACACACGTGTTGTAAAAAGTATATATTTTTAATTATAAGTAATGGTAAATCCGGAAAATAATCATATCCTAGCTTAAAACCATGACAAACTAGATTTATTACTGTTAAAGGATTATGGTAAATTTAGTATTATATGTATCGAAATTGTATATAAATTTTAAAAATTAATGTAGATACATACATATATAAATAATATTTTAAATTCATTTTTAAATAAGTGAAGAAATTGTGTTTTTTACGCACTTGCAAAGTAATTTTGAATTAAATATTTAATTCTATGTATAATAGAATTTAATATTATTAAGTGTCTAGTCATAAAGTGCTTTAAGCGTTTCTTTCTTTCTACGTGAAAAATTTGATATTATTTTTATCAGAATTTTAATTATAAGATGTCTTCAAATATTGGTCCTCATCATCCTTTCATTATGTCTACTACACTTTAGAGTAGACAATAGTGTATGTAGATAAACATATTATGTAATTGACAATGTCAATTATGGTGCGATCTGACAAAGCAAAATTATATTAGTTCATTGTTTATCCACGTCGTGAAATTCTATTGGGTTAGGAATTTTTTAATTCTACAATTAAAATAAAACTATTATTAAATAATTTCAGTTTTTTTTATTTTATTTTAGAAAATCTATTATTATATTGAATTTATTTTATATTGTTGACATTGTCTACGCGTAAACTTTGAAGTATACAATGGACTATTGTCTATATACACATAAAAGTCGACGGGTAGACAATGATGTAGTCTACATCATGTAGACTACGTCTCACAACACTGATTAATTTAAGATTGATTAATTAAAATCTATTATAAGCTTATTAATTATTTTTTTTTTAAAAAAAGTGTTTTTTATAAAAAATATATATATAGTCACAAAAATATTAAATTTATACAAAAAATTAATTTTATATATTTGTTTCGAGTCGTCTAATAAAAATTTTGGCATTAAGATTTGGTTCAATTGATTGAACAATTGGTTCTAAATTATCATTAAATAATTTCTCATATGGAAATTCATAAATTTGATCCATTTTTAAATTTTCAGCAACTTGTGTTAATGATTGTCCTGTACACATTAAACATGCTAATTTATATCCTTCAAATTCAGCAATTTTTAATGATTTATCAACTAATACTGTTGATAAATTTATAAAATCAAATTTTGTATTATATTTTTTACTTGTTTCTTCATTACAAATAATATGTGCAATATTAAAAATTTTGCTTATATGAAATCTAAAAATGAAAAATAAATTTATAGATATAATGTAAATCTTTGAAATTCTTATATAAATTATAAACCTATTATGAATTTTTGAATCTTTAATAAGAAAACTATATAAACCAATTAGATTTCTGGTTTTTGGACATTTAATACATGTAGCAAATTTCCACCAATGATCTGGTTCCCATGGAAATAATTTTGTATTAATAATAACACCTAATGATGATTCAATTTTTGTTAATTGATTTGGTACAGCAACATATGACATTCCTTGATCAATTGATTTTCTCCAAAATTCAACTAATGCTGGACTATATGATTCAGACATTTGAAGTCCTTTAACTAATGGTTCACATTTCCCAAAATTATCTTGCATTAATTTAACAACTGTTGATGCATCTTCTGGTAAAACTTTACGTACACGAACTGCCAAAAATTTATATAAAATAGTGAAAGAATTTCATTTTTTACTTTTTAACTACATAATATAAATAAATATACTTCGTGATGTACATGATCTGCTGAATGATGAATTTATTGATGAAGATGGAAATAATTTTAGTTTACCAAAAATTGGTTGACATAATATATTATTATATATCAATTTAACCCATTTTTGCATATTCTAAATTTTGAATTATCAGAAGAAAAAAAAGAAAAAACCAAAACTAATAATTTTTAAAGATCAAAATATTTAATTTTTCAAAAAATTTAAATAAAAATTTAAAACTAAAAAAGAATTTAAAAGAAAATGTTTTTATTTTTTTAATAATTTTTATAGTTTTTTAATATAAATTTTAATTTTTTTGATTGATATTTGATAATTTTGAATTTTAATGATTAAAGTTAATGGGATAATTTATTCAATAAATTTTGATTTAATACAATATAGAAAAAGGTAGAAATTTTATTCTAATTTCATAAATATTAATAAAAAATAAATATAATAATAGTAAAGGATAATTTAAAATCATAATTATAATTACATTTATAAAGTTTAATTAAAATCTAGGACTTCAGTAAAGATATTACCATAAAAATAGAGACATTGCCAGAATTCAAAAAAATTATTAAGTCCTTTCATTGTAATAACCAAACTTATAAATTTTCAATATTTTCAGAATTCTATAGGAAGGATTGACTTACTTGTAATAGTAGTAAAAGGTCAATATTTAACTCAAAATAGATTTGCATGTTCTGTCGTCCTTTCTTAAATTATTTTGAAATTTTTTCGTGGGGTGACCAGTATGTAAGTAAAGAGTTTGAATGTAATGCAATAAAATATCCATTCTAAAATTTGAAATTATATACATACCTCAATAATTTAAAGCGTTTAAAAATTAAATTATTCGTCAAAACTTCAATATGTAATTCATTAATCTTTTATTTATTTGTTGAATTCTTTCATTCACAGTAGATATTTGTAGTTTTTTAATAGTTTATTTTATTTTTGATGACATTTGTTAGTAACCAGCCTGGACCTGGTTTTGAAATATATTAATAAAATAAGGCTTCACATTGAGGATATAAGTTTTATTAGCTTCTCAATGTTGTTAGTGAACTTCTACCATATTTAAGAAGGATTTGAAATTTGTTCTTCAAATATGTTAAAGTTTTGTGAGATTGACCATTATAGTAATTTGTAATCAGTCTTTCAATTTCCTGACTTAAAGCTTGGTGTTCTACCAACAGTTTTATGAAATGAACAATATAGTAAAAGTATATAAGATCCAAAAATAATGGATCTTAGCTGTTACATTTCATAATTGACTACAAACACATTTACTCTATAATTATAGGTTTAATGTTATTAAATATATCTCTATATAAATAGGCACATATCATAAAATAAATTAATATCAATAAATATCAATAAATCAATTAAACTTTTTAAAATATTGTTAATACAATAATTTCACAATTTTTAAATTCTTCATTATTAAATAATGAATTTTAAAAGTTAATGAAAAAGTTAATTAAAAATTAAAATATTAAATGTTGTAAATGAGTAATAATCAATTAACGTTACTCGTTTTAAAATATGATTCAAATATTTATTTTCACATAAAAATTCGATAATTAATTAAAACAGATTAAGTCAATTTTACAATGTTAGTCGATGAATTGGTCTCATCCCAAGCACAAAAACGTTCATTTCATTAAAATCGATTGGAAAAATACAAATTTTGGTGTCATACAAAGTACCAAGTATTCGCGGCATGTTAAGTAGCACGGATTTTCGGAGCAAAATCGTGGATGATCACTCCATACTTTTAAGATTTTAATGGTCTTTTACTGTTATGGTTTGAATCTAGTCCATCTAGATTCAGTGAATAATCGATAACAGATTGGCCAGTAAAGTGAAACAATAATGTATTTTTTACTATAATAAACGTTCCTAATGAATTGTCAATGCCCTTGTATTTATCATATTTTAATGATGATAAAACATTGTTATAACTTATAATTCCATTAATATTTCAAGCAATACAAAGTAGCTTAAGTCGAATTGATATTGCTGGGGTTATTGTAGGTCACTTATAAGTTATAGATTGGCTTTTTTATTAAACATTTTTTTCCCCAAAATTCACTGATAATTTTTCGATATCTACAAAATAAATTATTAAAAATTTATCTTAAATAATTAATTTGCTTAATCAATTGGAAGAGCTGATAAAATTTGAATTATTTAAAAATTTGAAATGTGTCACAAATTTGGCCATGGATGTTCAATCAATTTCAATTATTTACCAGACTAAGAAAAAATAAAAACACTCAAAGATAATTAAATAATTAAATAAATGATTTTTTAACAAAAACTTTATAAAGTTTAAGAGTTTAAGCAATTTATATAATAAAAAGTTTAAAATTTATTGGTTTAATTTGATTACTTGGTTTGTGAAAAGTCAATATTTATTGAAGGATTTTTACCAAAATTCAGTAGAAGATCAGAAAATTTTCTATCTATATAAAATTTATCCAGACAAAATTTAATCATTTTAAATATTGTTAATTTTTGGTTGTAGACTTGAAAATATTAAAACTTGATAGAAGAAATTTATTTAAAAAAATAATAATGTAAAAGTTTTGTAATTAAAAATTAATTATTGTTTTATTGCAGTGGTATGTAACCTTTTTCGGACGTTGGAACCATTCTAGTGCTTGTTGATATTGATAGTATTCGTTGAACTATATTTTTGGAAAAATCTCCAGGAAGTGCGAAACAATTTTATCTAATAAGTTTAATTTTTAAAACTGAGCAAATACTAAAAGATTTTTTTAAATTTTGGTTTGCATAAAATTTTTCGCGGATCATATTAAACTTTTTATGGAAAACAAAGTTTCCGCGTAATGCAAATTGAAAATCTATTGCGAAATTTTCGGTTCAGTTCAAATTTTTATGTATTTTAGGTAATATGTCATTAATAATTTTAAATTTTAATAAATTGCAGTTTTTATAAAAAATTATTAATAATTTTTTAAAAGTTTTATAATTATAATTAATTTATTAATAATTAAATTAAATTAAACTTCTAAAATTTTATATAAAAATAATTTATTATGGAATACGGCTATCGAAAATAATTGAACGTACCGATAGAATCCGTAATTCACCGAATTAAATTGACTAAACACATAATTGACCGAATACAGGGTTGATAAATTGTAAATGTAAAAAAAAAATGATTTGCTGAAGCCACATTTAACAAATAATATTTAGTAAAATTGAATTCCCTCAATTATAATCCATAAATTGTGAATTCTGTGAATTGTTTTCAATCAATTAGCTGCAAATTACTTATATAATTTAATTTATAAATATGTAAAAT
Organism: Rhamphomyia laevipes; assembly: GCA_963920725.1. Classification (NCBI taxonomy): domain Eukaryota; kingdom Metazoa; phylum Arthropoda; class Insecta; order Diptera; family Empididae; genus Rhamphomyia; species Rhamphomyia laevipes. Next base: position 20,386,464 of record OY987259.1, read on the forward strand.
TTAAAATTTTCTATTTTCGTATGTTTCGTCTAGACGTGATTAAAATCTTTGCGAAATTTTAATATAGAAATTTTCATTCAAGAAATTTTCATTCTTCAATATCAATTTTGTTCTCAAAGTATTTCTTCGTAATCTTAAAAGCTCCAAAGTTACCCACACAAAGGAATCATTGTGATATCAGAAACATCTGTGACACTTTTTTCGGTAGTATTTATATTGAAAATCCATACCATTTTAGTCTTTTATTAAATTACAAACATTTTATGAACAAAATGAAGTACACCAAAAGAATTAAATAAAAATAATTTTATGTCGAACAATTCATGTATATAAGTAAATGTACCAAAAAAAATAAGATAAATTTTCAATAAAAAATAAAGAAGGCTGGCAGCAATAATAAAAGATTCTGTCAATGATCTTGTTAAACGAATTGAATTGCAGAGCTGCGAAAAAATAAAATTAAAAATTACCTTTTTCAGCGAAAATCGATTTATTTTATAATAGAAACCATCAGCCCAAAATTACTAAAAGTAATTTTTTCATTTAGTGTAATTTTGCATATCAGAATACACGTCCAAAAATCTCGAAACGTCTTCCGATGCTTAATTCCGATGCTTATATCTTGTACAAGTTGTGGTTAATCTATTGTACCGTATTTCAAAAATACTCCTGAGCGTAAGATTTTAAAATATATGATGGACGTGAAAACTTTCGTAATGTAGTTTTGTAAGTTTGAACATGTAATTGCCTGCCAGATAGACTACTAAACTGCTTTTAATGATACTTCCCATTAATATTGAATAATAAGTTAATATTCTGTATAAATTATCTTTATAATAAAACAAAACAATTTAGGGTCACTATAAATATGCTGCAACTGTCAACTTGTTGAATTGTAAAAGTTCTTCAATAGAGGTACTATGATCTTCTTACATCGTTGAATGTTGTAAACACTCATATCAGAATCATATTTACTTCATCACTACATTTACACTCACCACAAAAAAGGATATTAAAGAATCCGGTCAGGGATATTACGAGTTCTTCATTAAAAAGTTTAAGAATTATCATGGGATTTCGGACATTACTTACATGAATTTTCAGATCCATCAATTTCTACTGTGAAATGTCTTAATAAAATTATATTTATAATTTTGAAAAAAAAATGTGATTTTTGAAATCTTTTTTGATTAGAAATTTGTAATTTGTACATAAATTCTAAAAAAAAAAATTAAAAATATTTTATTTGGATCAAAATTTAGTCTTATTTTTTCTTAAAAAATAAAAAAAAAATTATTTATTGTTTTCTTATATATTAAATTAACAAAACACAAAAAAAAAATATAAAAATAAATTTTTTTAAATAAAATATGTACAAATTACTAAGATATCATAAATCAATTTTGAAATTTGGTTTTGGCAAATATTATTCAGATTTTCATGATAATACAATGTGTAAATATTTATTACCTAGAAACTTTTATGCTAGCAGAGATTTAAATAATAATTCAAAAAATTTACAAATAAATAATAAATTACAAATACGTAAAGTATTATTTAACGATATTCCAAATGTTTTACGAATACTACGAGATAATTTTGCTAAATGTGAACCATTAGTAAAAGGACTACAATTCCCTAATAATACACAATACAGTCCAGCTTTAAATGAATTTTGGAGAAATTCAATTCAACAAGGAATGTCATATATTGCTGTACCAAATAATGTTATTGAAACTTCAAATTCTTTAGGTATTGCTGTTAATACAAAAATTTTACCATGGGAACCAGATCATTGGTGGAAATTTGCTACATGTATTAAATGTCCAAAAACTAGAGATTTAATTACTTTATATGGATTTTTAATTAAAGATTCCGAAATGCACAAAAAGTTAGTATATTAAATATTATTATTTTTTTAATATAGATTTGAATTCATTGCGTTAGATCAGTTAGTGGTCTTTCACCTATCGCGACTTTTTGAAATTATCTGGTTATATTTTTCAAGGAATACAATTTTAGCAAAATCTTGTTCAAGTCAAATAACGTTTGAATATTTCATTTGTTAGTTTAAAATTAGTTTTACAAAACAAAATAGTGACTCTTTGACAAAGTTGTGCCTGTTTTTCATTACAAATATCATTGAAACTTGGAATAATTGTTGTAATTAGCAGCCGTATGTCATTTTCTGCATCTAATCTGTTTCTAAATTTAGTTTTTGTGGCTATAGTAAGTGAAAAAGATTTTTAACACATATAACGTGGAATAAACGGCATTAGATGTTTAATTGCTAATTTATTTACTGCTTATAATATTTATATAAAAAGTTATTGATCGTGCATATTGAAATTTTGAGAGAAATATATAATTAGGCTAGTAATCTATTTAGTATACATTTTCTGTTAGGTGGTGCCGCATGTATAACTTTTCATAGATATTGCTAATATAATGGATATAATGAAGAGTACAATGGTACAACCACTTGTAAGTACGTATACTAGCCAAAAGAAGGTGTGCATAGTAAAAGCACTATTGACATAGAAGATTTTCGAACGCAGGTGCTTCCGTTCTTACTACATGACCGAACTGTTTGAAGTAGGAGTTCTTGGTAGGAAACCAATCCTAAAATTCGTTCGAAAGAGTTGCTGGTCATGTAGTGTAGACACTACCATCCGTTACGATATGTTTAACGTGAATAATACGGGAGGTACAATGGCCAAAATTCTTGACTAAGTGCATGAACTCTTAGCGGTCCACTTCTGTATTCAATCAATAGTAAAGTTTGAAAAGCATAAGAATAATAAAAAAAAACTTGTATAATGTTAAAGATGTTTTGATACTTGACTGACTAAAATTTTCAGTATTTTTGTTTATAAATTTTGTATTTAATCGTTTCTAATTCTAATGTTTTGAATACATATATTAAATGAATTTAAGTCAACGGTGTTGTAATTGCACCATTTTGTATCATATCGACGAAGAATATATGAAGGTTTCACAACCCTATGTGAGTTTTTACCTCGTTCATATGTTTCCTTCATTGAACACAGTCTAGATCTAGAGCTATATGTTGCCGGTTTTGTATATGAATAAAAATATATTATTTACATTATTTTCATAAATACATTTTGATTCTTGAATATATTTTATATTGACATATTGAAATTTTCTTCATTTTTAGATATCAAACTGACAGTATATTTAATATTGCTCATATTGTGGTTAATCAGATGAAATGTAATGAATATAATGAAAATTTTATGAATATATCATTTGCATTGGTTAATAATTCTTTAACGGTAGGAAAATCTCTAGGATACGAATATGGAACTTTAATGTGTGCTAGTGATGAATTAAGTCAAATTGCAAACAATTTATATATGGAATTAATTTATGAATATCCATGTGATAAATTAGTAAATGATAAATTAGAACCAATTTTATATAATATAAAACCAAATTCTTACGTAAGAGTTTTTATAAAGAAATTAAAAGTTGAAAAAACTAATATTTTAGAACCGCATTTAATATAATAAAAAAACAATAATTGTGTTTTATTTAGAGAAAAAAATAATTAGATTTATTTAAAATATAAAAATATTATTAACGAATTAAATGTTTGTTAAATTAATGACTATACCAAAAAATAATAAATACAATTATTTACAATATACAAATACACTCAATACCTCCGAATAAGGACCGCTTAAATCATTCTACATTTGCTTAATGAACGACTTACACACATGACATCCAAGTCGTATTCAATCTTCATTTAATTTAGTTTTTGTCATGATTTATCGGATGTAATTTTTGATTATTTGCAAACACGAAAATTACTAAAATGCTGCATATTTTCTATAGTGTTTAATTAATTTCAGCTTATCATTTTATATCGTCGCTCATTTTGATAAACATCAAAATTTAATTTTAAATAAATATAATAATTAAGATGACATAAGTTCAAACTGGTCTAAATTCAAAAAAAAGGAATAAAATTCATACATTAAAAAAAATCTTGAATTTTGTTTTAAGCGTTTGTACGAATTAGGCTTATAATTATTCCAAATAGTTATAGGTTTATATCTATTTGTAAACGGCTGCATTTACTTAAAATCAATTGTAAAAATGTTCATTGAATTGAAGTACATAAACTAATTTATCATAAACTAATGATAAACTAATGGAATTGAAGTTTACCAATTTAATATTAAATAAATGAATATATTATATCAATTTAAATTCGGTTACATATTTTATATAAAATTTAATATAATTATTAGTCAAAGATAATTATATTTTTCTTATTTAATAATTATTATTAATAGCAACCAGTTGTAATCTATAGTAATATATTATTGTGCGCAAGGTCTACAACAATTAGAATAGTCATTCATAAATGAAAATTTCAAGTATCACGTTCCACAAATATCTGATACATGAATAATAAGAAAATTACATTCCACATAATTTAAAATGTGTGTTTTTTCTATTAATTAGTGAATTGTGGTTGACAATTCACTAATTATAATTGTAAAAGTTTAATCTTAAATTTTCTATAGCAACTATTCTATTAATAAAATATGCATTGTAGGTTTCAAAAACTCAGCACTAATCCTATCAAAAATTCTGTTTACACTAATTTTATGAAATAAACAATTGTCTACAAATGTAGTGTACTCACGTCTAAAGTATATTGGTACCTGACGCGTGCAAGTCTATCTCAATCATACACTCAATGCTACAGTTTGGTTGCTATTATTGTTTAATCCCCAAAGCGGCAAAAGCGAAAGACGCAGTGTTTATCGGTCCGACAAGTATATTGTTCCCAGGTGTGATTAACTCTTTTGTACAATGCTCTGTCAATAGATTCAATGGGAAAGCTATCTTACATTCCTGCACATGCACAAGCTAACTTGTAATGCGTGTAATACTATTCCTCGCATTGTGATGGTGTATTTCATTGTTGTGCAGTAGCCATTTTAGTGATTTGCCTGTTGCAGAATATTTTCTACCTTTATTTGAATATTTATATATTTTTTATAAATATGGACATACACAGGATTTCGTTTTGAAGTTTTTTTCTTTGCTTCATTTTGCAGTTTTTATGATAATAAGCATTACATATTATTTATCACCGTATCTCCAGACTGAGGGAGGACCAATATTCAAGTATACTATTATAATGTACATTATAAATTTCAATAACTATACATCTAAATATGGTCCACCAATAATTTCACGCAATTACACTATTTCCGTTATTAATATATATTTCAATTTATATTAATTTGTTATATTTTTTTTTGTGCTTCCAAATTTGCATTGATTTGTATAATAAACACTCAATTTTACTATTACAAATCAATAACATTAATCAAATATAGGAACTAAAATTTGTACACTTTATTTACTTTTCCATATCATTAACATAATACATCAACAAAATATAAAATCATTGATGCTGGAGGCATATATCAATATTTTCATATACTATAAATTTTTGTGTATAATCATGCAGAATAATCAATAAATTTAATATCTTTTATATTTTGGGATTCTGGGTATTTAAGCCACATAATTTACAATATATTTCATCAACCCGGATAACCTCGTCAAATATTATAAAATTCTAATAAATATTATCTTAAATTTATAGAGTTGACATCATGTTTGATAAAATAAAAATAATTTATTATCACACATTTACAGAAACCGAGAAAAATAAAATTCTGTTGATGAAAGTTTTAATTAATTACTTGGAAAATTATTAATTAGGACATAAACAATAAAATCAAGTTTTTATTTGATTGAAATTATAATATATAATAATATAAAGATTTTGAATTAAACTAAAAGGATACCACTACCACAAGAAAAAGATATAACCTAATTATAAAGTAATTTCAATCAAAAAGTGTCAAATTGTTGCTTTCTTTTAAACAAATTGCTGATGAAAATTCTGAAAATATGTCGTTTTTACGTTCTCACATAATAAATTATTTTATTATTATATATTTTTCGTAATTTTCCTAAATTCATTAATCGAAGAATTTATCATATAATTTTATATTAACAAGGATCTGATAAAATAATTAACTCATTAAGCGCCATTTAGCTCGAAATCATCTATTAATTTTCCTATTATATTGTTGCTGATTTGGAAATTATATTTTTATATTTAGTTTAATCTTTTGGAATTAAAAATATATAAAGAAAATCCTTTTTTAAAGCGGACGTAATGGTTTTAAAGGTTTACGTATAGACAGACAGTCCTAATCACTGCAGCAATTTTTTTTATATCTTTGCTAATTATTTGTCACTGACTGAACTCGTACTATTGATAAAACAGTACAGCTGCTTTAGTGACAGTGTTTCTAAAGGAGCAACAACTTTGCCTCGAAGTCGTATATAGACACATATGCTGTATTTTGAACCTACACACTTGGTCCGCTGAGAGGTCAATTGATTTGTGCGTAAGTGCTTTTTGAAATAAAGTGAAATCTAAGGCCCCATTGTTCTGGCTTTCTTCCGTTGTTGGTTGCTTGTCAATGATTCAGGATTTAAAAACTTAGAGTGTCTTACCACTTCAAGTAGTTTCCAATAAAATTTTTGTAGTTTTCTCCTTTCATAAGGATTACTAAAGAATTCCTAAAAGAAATTCCTACATTATTTTGCTAAAGACTAAAAGCTGAAAAATGTAATAAATTTTACTGAATAAAAGATTTCAAGAATTATGTTCTTGAAATGTATTTTGAAGAAATTGTATATTTTGGCAGGATAATTGTCAAAAGCATATTTGGTTAATTTGATATTCAATTTTGTTTTTATATTATGTTGAAGAACATAGTATAGGCAATTTTGCCAGTTCGAATTGGTAACAGAGGTCTTGTTAGATATCCAAATGCCCAGAAATTTGATTTCAGCAACTATGCCATAAATATGAATCTTTAAATCAATTTTATCAGTTGCCCACTCTCAAGAATTAAGCTCTGAAATACTCGTAGTTTTTTATTCTGCAGGTAATCCAAAAATAAAATCTTCCTCGAATTCTGAAAGGTAAAACTAGAATAAATTTCTAGGACTGATTATACAGCACTGAAATAAAAACATCAGCCAGTAAGTTTCTTAATGAGGAATTTAACTTTAATAGCAGTAAAAATAATTTGAGAAGGTTATTTCAAGAATAACTAAAATAATGGAAACTTTCTGATGTATATAGAATTCAGTAACAGGAAAGTAAATTGTCTATACAAAATAAAATCGATATATTTAAAGATTTAGTTAATTAGTTATAAGAGGATTTCCGCATCGGTCGGTCGATTACAAATACTAGGCTATTATCCGGCCAATAAGTATTTCCTTATATACTCAACAATATTGCCCTCTTTTGTTACTCCAGAGAGCATGATTCGTGATTGGAAATTGGGATCCCTACCAAATTGTCTAATTCATTGAATTTTATATCCTTACATTCTTTGGTCGCACGACATGTATCAGTTGTGAGTTGTGACCTATATATCTCTTATGCTCTTCTGTTATTCTGTTCATCTCATATATCCCTATAGACACTTTACGAATTAGTCATGCTTAAGCTTAAACATTGACACCGTCTTTCTATCGTATAATGGGCTTTTATTTTAAAATTGTTAAACTTCAGCTAATATAATAATTTGTAACAATTTACGAATAAAATTACCAAAAGAATTTCAATTTGTCAATAAAACAAAATATAAAACAAATTTTGTAAATTTAAGAATTTCTATAAAATTCCTCATAAAATGAAATAAAATCGGATTTTGTTATTCAGTTTTACCATACTTTCATGTATAATTTTCTAGGTCAAACATTATCAAAAGAATATTTTCTGTGAAATTTAATATTTCAATAAATTTTCTTAAATATTTTTTTTTTTTTTTTATTTATCTAATATCTTTTAGAATACTTTTGTGTTTCTTTACCAAAAAAAATAAAATAAATTACCAAAATTTTAAATTTTAATCTAATTTTAAAGATATTTATGAGCAAGTCACGTTTATCCCAAACCAAATTATATATTTTTACACTGGTAGTGGTGATATTATACATACGGATACGAAGTTCCATTTGTAATATGGAATTCCTTTGATAATTTAGACTATGGAATACGTGCAGACATTTTAGAAGCAAAGAAAATTATAGTCAAAATGATTTATAACAACCATGAGAAAGATAATATAATATTTTTAATATTATTTATTGAAAAATGATGGTAAAAGTAAATATGTAATTTTGGTGGATGAAATATTAAAGATAGTTGCATTTCAAAGATATTTTCAATATAAATTATTTCCTTGAACAAATTATTTCCTTGATGATGAACAGGAGTAATCAACAAACTCTAGCTCTCTATGACAATGACCATGAACCAAAATATGTGCAATTTTAATATAAATATTAAGAAATGTATCCTTCAATTCAAAATCATAAATATATTGCACTCATTTTTGGGTTATATATAGCAACTATTATTGTGGAAATGAACCCAGAAAATATATAAATAAATGGAAATAACACAAGAAAATTCCAAATTAGTCTTCTAAATTTGAAATTTCGGTTCATACATTTACAAATTTAAGTTAGTTGGAGTTGGTTAATTTTAGTGGCGAGCGTCAAACAAACTGCTAGGAATCCAAGTAGCGATTAGCATCATTTTGATACAACTCACATAAGTGAACCATAGGAAGAAGTTAGTTGGGGGTGGGTTATTTTGATTAACTTTGTGGTTGTAGTTAAGTGTAACGGATCCGTTCAGGAAGTGTAACTGGTTAGCTTGTTAAGATCGTTTAATTCGTGGTTTCCAATAGATCACATTGTTCTTCTAATCTTGTTTATCCATTCATCAAAAATAAAGAAGAAAATTGAAATTCTTTAAATAATATGAAAATGTTTCATTTTGTTTCTGTTGTAATAATTAATTAAAAACTTTTTATATTAGAAAAATGATACGGCCTCAGCTCCAATGTTAACAGAAATTCATTTTATTATATTTTATGTATTTAATTTTCTTAGTAACTTTTTTCTATAATATTCTTGACTTCTTTGGTAGCTTTGGTATGTAATATAATACAAAAATGTAAAATTCGCTCAAAATAATTATTCTGATAATACAATTTCATCTAAGTCCTGATTTGCATATATTTAATTTTCTTATTTAATGATTTACATAAAATTTGGATTGGAGCATTTTTTGTTTCACTTTATGACATTGGAATTCTTATTAACAAACAAATTAAAATTTTCTTTATTTTCGATTAAATTACGATATGAAAGATTATGTTAGGAAATTTAAAATTTTTTATTTAAATAAATTGATTACTTTTTAAGTAAAGTGCACTTAAGATTATATTAAATTTGTCCTAAATTTATACTTGAAGCAATATGATTAGGACAACTATAATGAATTATTAACAATAATTAATATTAAATGTTATTCTGAAACGTTCGGAAACGTTATAATGACATTGTAGTTATAAGAAACAATGATTACCAATGCAAAGCACTTCCAGTTGGTTTTATGTATGTCTAAGCCGAATTGAAGTTTGTTGTGGCTATCACAATATCTGAAAAATCTTTAAATTAACTACAGAAAGTCGTTTATACTAAATATTTATACATATTTAGTTCTGAAAAGGCTTATAAATTAGATTAGGTTATTTTTGAATTCGGTTTTAAGATTAATTAAGACTTGGTGTTACCACGGTAGATCTATTTCGGAGATCGCAATATAGAGATGTAGATAAAGATATCAAACATATGCTCTATGACTGAACTATTGATTCAACGAATTGGAGGATTTGGTAGGAATCCCAATCATGGTTTTACCAAGGTTTGTAAAGATCACAAGTTGGCTAGTGTAGCGAAAGAGAACAAAATTGTTGTGTATATAATGGGATATCTATATGGTCAGATAATAGAGTTTGTAATCAACCGGCCACAGCTGTATTTTTATCGTTTGCTAAATGTTCACACCGACCTTCAAAGTCCTTTTTTACGGTCTGCCATCTGCCTACTCCATTTTTGTTGTCTCTTCTTGGATCCAAGATATTGTTAATTTTGTCCATCTATTGTCCCATTATCTTAATACGTGACCAGACATTTTTATTTTTATAATAATTGTCAATAATATCAATCATTTTTATTTGGATGGCCTGGATGGATATTTTAAATGATTATAGATTTGTATTCAATATTTTTTCCATGTAGGAAATATTATTTCGAAGTGGCTTTAATTGGTATCAAAACTTTTCCATTTATTCTACTGTAAGTACTCGAATATTATTAATTTTCTTGAGTTAGCTGAAAAATAATATCAATAATATTTTTGGCATTTTATAAATTTAATGTAAATTATAATTATTTTTTTTTTTCGAAAGTATTTCTCCAAATTTTATTGTTCTAAAAAAAAATATAGAATAATAATTTAATTATTCTAAATAAAAAAAATATTTAACGATGCAAAAATGGGTTAAACTTTTGAATTTTCCAAGTTCCCAATTATTAAAAAACCAAATAGAAAATATTTTCTTTAGATATAATTGGTTAAATAATCGGTCAGCAAAGGGAAATCTCTCACCAGATTCAAAAAGTATAAAAACTAATTTTTCTTTTAATATATTTTTATATTTATTTAATTTTGAATTTATATATAGTTAATATACGCCATATTATACCACAAGATATACCAAATATATTAAAATTATTTGATAGAAAATTTGAAGAATGTGAACCATTAGTTAAAACATTTCAATTACCAGATTTTAATTATAATTATGAATTAAAGAATTTTTTAAAAAATACAATTGAACATGGTACAACATTTATAGCTGGTTTAAATAATATGGAAAATATAATTGGTGCTGTTATAAATACAAAATTAACACCATGGGAACCAGAATGGTGTCAATCAACTAAAAATATGAAATGTAGAAAAACTAAAGATTTAATAAATTTATGGGATTTTGTTTTAAAAGATTCAAAAATGTTAAAAAGATTTCGTAATGGTAATATATTTAATATAAATTATGTTATTGTTGATGAAAATTTAAGTAAAAAATTAAATAAAAATAAATTAGATTTATCAACAATGTTAGTTGATAAATCATTACAAACAGCACCATTAGCTGGATGTAAATTAGCTAGTATAGTATGTTCTGATAATAATATAATGCATCAAGTTGCTAAAGATTTAAATATGAAATTAATATATGATAATCCAAATGTAAATTTAGAGCCAATATTAAAATATATAGAATCAAATTTACATGTTAAAATTTTTACTAAAGAATTTGATTAAAATATATAAAATCAAATTTATATGTTAAAGTTTTCACTAAATTTGATTAAAATATATAAATGTTGTTAATATATAAATGCGAAAAATCGTATAATTTTTTTTATTATAATCAAAATATGAGATTTACCAAAGTTTTTGCATTGAACATTTTATATTTTTGTTAAAAAAAATAATAAAAAAAAAATACTAAAAATAACTTCGTATAATTATATAATTGGTTTTTGTTTTTTTAATAAATCCATTGTAGTCCATTGCAGATGGGTCTCTTGATAGAGACCACAAACAAGTCTCAAAAACTAAGTACTCATGCTATCAAAAATTTTGTTTACATAAAAATTGTAGTGTTGAAACGACACGCAAAAGTCTATCGCAGTCATTAAATATTTTCATCCCTAGTGGCAATAATAATTACATAAGTGAAACTATTTAAAAATAACGTTTTAGTTATTATCGTCATCCTTAATAATAAAAAATCATCCTTAATAATTTTTGAAATGCTTTTTCTTCCTTGACGGTATACAAACCATACAACAAATTAGAAATATTCATATCTATAGTAATTTAATATCTAAAATTGTGTTTTTACCTTGAAAATGGTAAAAGATTCGGCAAAAGTATAAAAAAGATTTCGGCTATGGAGCTATCGGGGCTATCGTAGTAATGACTGCCAAAGTGTAGGTATTAATAAGCTTCTTTTTCATTCGATTGTCGTGAAACGATTACACATGATAGTCACGATTACACTTCACTTTTTGAGACAATGTTATGATTAGTTAAAAAATCTAAATCTTATACATTTCGTCTCCAATAATTGCGGTTATATATGACTTTAAGAGGCACAGCCTTGATTATGATTATCTCTGCCTCACGCGTCCCCTCTCAGGAGAATAGACTGACACAGAAGCTTAAGACGGAACCGACTGAACATTAAAGTTACATTTGGTAGGTAAGAGATTCGCATCGCATTTTAAATGACCACACAAATCAAAAGGTCTTGATTGTAATATTTGACATATAAAGTTAGAGGTCTTTTATCGACGAGATCTAAGACAAATAGAATCATTCCTTTATAGAAACATCGTGTAAATTTGTATATTTAATTTAATCTTTTTGAACATATATGACGGAAAGTAAGATGGTTCAAGATTCTGTATTAGTCGTTCTTTTCAAAATAAAGTTTGGATCGACTGTATACCCGATAGAGTACATGACTTATCCTTTTGATCCTTTTGATTTATTTGTATTAATTTGACGATTGATATAAATAAATAAATGATTTGGTATAACTGAGCTACCTAGAAAAATGAAATAAAACTACATAATGTTTCAGGTATTGGGCAACGACTTTTTATTCACTTTTATATTTTCCAATTGTATAATTATTAAAAACTTCTTGGAATAAATTTTTATATATATTATAAAATTTCCTTAATGAAATTTAACAATATAATTAAAATTATATTGAGTTTTATTAAATTTTCTTGGTAAATATTTTAAATGATAAATTTGGTAAAACATTTTTTAGACCAATTTGAAATTTGGATTCAAAAAAATTTTTATAAGATTTTTCATATATTTTTTCCATTTTTAATTGATTAGCTACTTGACACATTGTATCACTTGAACACATTAAACTAGCCATTTTATAGCCTTTACTTTCAGCAATTCGAAATGATTTTGATATTAATACTTTAGCTAAATTAAGATGATCAAATTTTGGATTTAATTTTTTACTTTCTTCTTCATTTATAATAATATGTGCAATATTTAAAATTTTCTTTGTAGCACAGCTAAAAAATAAATAAAAAATTAAAAATTTAATAAAAATTATTAAATAAATTTTAAAAAAAATAAAAATACATTTGATGAATTGCCGAATCCTTAACCAAAAAACTCCATAAATTTAATAAACTTTTAGTTTTTGGACAAGTACTACATTTTGAATATAACCACCAATGATCTGGTTCTAATTGTGTTAATCGTGTATTTAAAACAGCACCATATAAATAATCTGTACTAACTGAATTACTTGGTATTGCTGCATATGTCATACCTTGTCTAATTGAATTTATCCAAAATTCTTTTAATATTGGACAAAATAATGGTGGTTCTGGTAAATCTAAACAATTTGCAATTGGTTCACATTTTGAGAAACTTTTTTGAAACAATTTAAGAACATTTGGTGCATCACGTGGCAATACTTTACGTAAACGTACAATATCTGTATTTGTTGTAGTTTTATTTAAATTTTCTGGTGAAACAGGTACTACTTTTTTTTTTGGTATTTCAGATGTTATTGGATCAATTGATATTACAAATTTCTTAGAATATTCCTTTTTCACTTTATTTAAATCAATTTGATCTTTTAATTTATCTTTTGATGGTTGCTGAGCGGCTATTTGCTGTTGCTGGACCGTTGTTATAATTGGTTTCGTTATATCAGTTGATTGATTTCGGTTATTATGTAATTTATTACATAATTGACTTAGAAATTTATCAACTTGATTATTATTTCGAATTGATAATTTTGTTAAATTTACCCAAACCTGCATTTTCAAATTATATAATTTTTATTTTTGCATCAAAATATTTATTTATATTTGCATAAAAAGATTAGCCCAAAATTGTTTCAATTTTTTTTTTTTTGTTAATTTTGGAATTTCAATAATCTGTACAAGAATTTATTATTTATGGAATTAATAAAATGACATTTTATTTTTATAATTCCGAAAAAAATAATCCATTTTATTACTTTAAGATTGCCCTGCTAAATTTACAGTATATTTTGTGAATAAATGTTTATTAAAAACGACGTAAAATGATCGTACACTAGGTCACTAATTGATCCACAGATATGTCTTTTTTTATATTGAACCACTAAACTTTTATCACTATTTAGTTTACCTAACGTATCTAAGAATATCAAATTTAGACTATCAAATTTATAATAACCAAACTCTCTTAGTCTGCCTCTGCTAGCGTTGGAACAGAATTAAATTTTAAAATATTTGTATTCTTTTTAGTTTATTTTGTAGAGGTCTACTATTCCATTTGATTTTCTACTATATATGAAAACAGATAAAACTTTTCAAAAATATTGTACTTTAGCTGGTTCTAAGGTTAGGTTAGGTAGGGTTTGTAATAAGGGTGACCCACACACAGTCATCAGTGCACTTATTGCAACCATTTTTTGGCTTATTATATCACAATTATTCGTCACTGACCAAGCCCGTACTGTTTATGAAAGAGTACATATAGTTTAGTGACTGCCACAATGTTTCCAAAGAAATATCGACAACAATGACTTCGCAGTGTCGTCTAAACATCAACGCAACGCAGCCACATAGTATATGATTCACTGTTTTGTCCTCGTGTTGGCAGAACACATCTGGTCCTCTGAAATTAATGAAACTATTAGCGTGAAAACTTGTCCTCGCGCTTTTAAATATCTTAAATATTTTTACTATAACTTATCCTTGAATACGATAACTAAAGTTATTCAACTTATCCTTGAATACGTGGTAACCAGTCCTGTAAATTTTCAGTAAAAAATATTGAAATCATTGCAGCATCATGTCTGCTGATATTTTCTAAGAATTTATCCTTGAATACGTAATATTCAATATTAAAAGTATACAGAAAGTAAAATAATTTAAAAAATCTATTAATATTTTTTATTTAATGGAATAAATTAAATATTTATTTGAATATAGGAATTGGCTCCAATGTCAGCATAATTTAAAGTTAATATACTTTGATATTGCTTAAAGTTTTTTTTTTGTAAATAAAATTCATAATTTTTTTTACGTGGAGTTATGGAATAATTATGAAATATTGTGATGGAAATTGCTTAAATTTGGTATATTGTAAAATTATGTGATTTATATGGAATTTAGCTTTAATTCGTGATCTTGTTGCGATGACCATAAGAGTTTAACAGTTCAATAGCTTCCTAATTAAAAATACAACATCAAAAAATACATTTCCAATGTTCTAGATATAGATTTTAAGTTTTGTACACAATTTTCATTCATATTCAACCAAATATTTATAAGCCGGTATTATAACAAACTCAGATTTTTGGCCTAAATTTAGGTTACCAGTTCTTCTTTTAAATGAATTATGCATTTGTTGATTATAATTTTATGTCAAAAAAATTCATAGAGAGATTGTTACACAACAAAAAATAAGGGTTTAAAGGATAAGATTTGCATAATTAATGAAAAATAATGAACAAATTTATATTACAAAGTTTTTTTTTCATATACAAAGCTTGTAATATTATTTTTTATTTTGTAATTATTCATTGAATTTTTATAAATTAATTAAATATTCAAGATTCAACTAGAAATTGTCTTAATTTTATATTATATAAGATAAATAATTACATTAATAGTCATCAAAGCCGTTGTGAAAGCTTATATCAAATACAAAGCAGTCTACAAATATTACATGGCGTTATAAAAACAGACTCTAGCGCAATCAAAAGAGCGTGGCACGGTATTTTCTAGTTTATACATATATAAAATAACTTAAACTATTTAGAGGTACATACAATGAAAAGAATATACGAAACCGTTAATCATTCTACCGCGCACGTATTGCATGCAAGACAGTCATCCTCACTGGGTACGCTTGATCGGAGGCATGTGTATGGTCTTAGACTTATCGCAAGTGATAAATGTAGAAATTGCAGCGATTTAGGTCAAGCTGCAACTCTGCAACACTCATATACCATTGCGCGATGTCCTTCTAGGAGAATTGTACTATACCTAGTTCTGAAAAAGTATCGGAATTACAGTACAAAAAATCTCTTCAAATTATTAAATGCAACCCATCCTAATCTAATTTGGATCATTAATATCTCTTGACATGGCTATATTACGTATGACTTTATTACGTATTTCATTTGGTTCGTTATCCTTAATTTATCAAATTGGTCCAATGGTTGCAGAATTTTAATATTTTCATATTTTGTTTAATTAAATTTTATATTTTCTAAAAGAATTTCATATTTTATTTAATTAATTTTTAGGATTATAATGTCTTACCTATAAGCTGTCATAAGGACCTAAAAAAGTTCCTTAAATGCAATTTATTTCAAACAAAATTCATATATTTTTAATTAATTCCTAGATATATTTTAATTTTCATAAAATCACCTGTCAAAAAAATCTTTCATTAATAATCCTTTAACCAAAAAATGTTTTAGCTAATAATTTGTTTTCAGGATTTCGCAATTGTTAATGTAAAATAAGTAAATATTTTGGTAGGTATAAAAAATTTGGCGTATCTACAGTATAATGTAAAAATACTGTCTATTAAATATTAAAGATACAAAAAAAAAAGAATTACATTATAAAATATTTAAATTAAGAACACGCAAGTGTAATATAAAATAATTTACTTTTGAAATTTATTTTGTTTATATAAAATTAGACAAGCTTTACGACCTTCCTTTATTCTATCTACGTAAAAATGAAGATTATTTTCAGAGGTTTTCGAACAAAATATAAAAAAATTATCTCAAGAGAATGTATAAAAAAAAGGATTCCTATTTATGTTGTTTTTAGGTGACGTTTCCTATTTTTATTTTATGCTATTTTGTATATAAAGGAGCAGGAAATATGAAAATGTTTCTTCTTTTATATTTACTTAAAGTGTTATCCGAAATGTGAATAATATAAAAAGTTCGTTTGTTTTTGAAAGGAAGAATTTTGTGTATGAATATTCAAAATATAATATGTAAAAAAAAAAATATGAATAGGCAAGACAAAAATATAATGCAAAATTTAAGGATCAATAAAAGTTTCATTATTTTATTAAATATTGAAATGTGATAGAATTTTGTATGATTTTCATGTGATGGATTTGAAAATTGAGTTCTATTAGTATATACCTGAAAAAGTAAAATTATTGATACTTTTTGTATTTTATAGGTATAGATATAAAATTAGAACTTGGTATTCAATCAATTTCAAATTCAACAAGACATCTTTTAAATTTTCGAATGAATTGAAATTAATTTATTAAATTAATAAAACTATACAATGAAGCAAATGTGGCAAATATGATTTTGAATAATTAATATATTTATACCTCCTTGTGATTGATACAATTTTACTAACTTTTTCGATACTGAACAATTACCGCATACTTCAAGACTGGAACTCTACACAAGTTGGTTGCTAAATAGTGCACATATAATCACTCAACCCAATTGGCTCGCGAGTTCGATGATATAAGTAGATATAGAGTACGAACAACAACTGAGATACTTGCCGGACACTGTAACCTGAAGAAACATGGCAATACTTATCGAATCAGTTTGCTTCTCAATAATTCATATACAATTATGCCCAGAAATTCTGGTTGTCGGTTGTAAACCAAGTTAAAATGTTTTTAGTGAAAATTTACAACCACATAATAAAATATTACAGAAATAATTTAATAAATGTATATTGTACAAACATTTTTTGATAACATAAACACGACAAGACACGTCATTTTCTTTATACTACTTCACAATACACTATCACTATACAGCTCAAAACCATGAACCAATGTATCCGGCCACTCAAAATAAAATATAATATTTCTTCAACCGTTTTGTCATTGGTGAAAATGGTTGTCGATAAATATGCCGTATAATGTATGGGCAGCATTAAATTTTATTTGTTAGTTTTAAAAGTGGTGATGCGTGGAATATTCTTGCTTCGGCAGAACGTTTATAATAAAATTGAAACTATTCAGAGAGCGAACCCCTGGTAAGGTGGTAAACGATTATGGAATTAAATAAAAATTAAGATAACCTAATTTTTTATTTAATAAATATTATTTTTAATCATGACAGTAATTTTTTTCGGGACAGTCCATAGTAAAATATCTGGTATTTTCACATGATAATTAAAAATTTTCTACCAGACAAAACCATAATTATTTCAGAAAAAATATTAAAATTATTAATTCTAAATATATTTACTAAATATTGAAATTATCTCTTATGCTTTTTTTAAATATACAAAGCTATTGTTTGTTAAAACATAATGACATAATCACTAAAACATAATTTATCAATAATTCGAAAGTATTATCTCATAATAACTTTCACAATATAATAAATTTTATACTGTTATTAAAAACATTTGAAAGACGTGCGAAAATCTTTCTACCAACACTTTACTTTTATAATTCATCTTAATTGAAACTTTATAATAAAGATTATGGTCATCAATATAATTTCTGGATTTGATGTAAAAATAAACAAGGTAAAACTTATAAGTGTTCAGAACTTTTATAAAAATTGTTTACTTAATCGGACTGTGTTTTGCAGCTTCATTAAAAGTATATACTGTAGTTATATTTGTAAGAAACTTTTTTGTTCCTATATAAGTTTTTTGTTCGCTTCAGTTCATGTAAAATACTTGATTTACAGTCAATTTGACCAAAATGGAATTAAGAAATTTTTAACTCTTAGATTATTTGAGAATTACCTAAAATAATTATATTTTAAAATTAATCTGTTGATACCAATCATGTCGTAATTGTTAATAATGAAATGAGAAAAGAAACCATAGCACATTTTACCTGTAAATGACATTCTCTGGTCACACCTAAATGGTGCTACCACTCTAATTGGGACCGTTTTAATCTTGTTCAGAACTCACCACTTAAATCAAACTATTGATTTTTAATATAATATGATATCAGTTAAGTTGGATTAGGATTTGTTTATAGTAAGTGCAAAGCCTATGAAGGATATCTAGCTTTTAGGAATTGGTAACTTAAAAGGATTTCAGCAAACTTGAAAAGTTTTTTCTAACTACATTTCGAGACTTTCCAATGTTGAGTAGTATGTAATTTTTGCGGCTAACAAAGTGTCGGGCGGTTGTTTAAAAAATGAAGTATTCTAGGATTTAGTATTGCCGTGACTCCCAGACTAAAGTTATGCTTGCAGTGTGCTGATATAACGATGATAATTTCGTTTATTTTTGTAGTTTTTGTAGGTCCTTCACATAGGCTTAAGTTATTTCAATATAGCTTCTTCTACAATAGTTTTTTTATTATTCAGTCTAGATTATTGTTATAAAGTAATTTTTTAATTGCTCACACTCAAATTATAATAACATTAATTTAACAACCGCTCCAGATAATATTAGTATAGTGTATTTTTTAAATATGTTAGAAAATTATTTAAAGATAAATCTATTTTTTAATACATAAATGATAAAAATAGATATAATTTTTTTCTTATAGTATCTACAGAAATTATCGAATATACATTCAGTATAAATATATATTTTTAAGTACAATATTTTATCGTGCTTATATAATAAATCAACCACATACAAATTGTTCAATCGTACGACAAACTACGAAACTTAAAAGAAAGTTGAGAATTTACTATAGAAAAGAAAATACTCAATTTATATATAAAATAAACTTTCACAGTCTCTAAGTTGTACAACCTTTTACACAAACATCTTAGATAAATATTAAAAAATCCTTCAATTGTAGTTGAGCATTTCTTCTCAACTTTCTATTCTTATTATTCTTTCTCGAAACGATTTTGCAGTTCGCCATACGATTTATGATTTTTCCTTATATGTATACAACATAATTGACAGAAAGTATAATTCGCAATTTCTTTAGGTTCTAAATAAAAATCTTATATAAACATAAAATTCTTTTATTTATTTTTTTGCTGTTAATAGTGTTAATTATTCATTAATTATAAATCCTTTTTTTCATATATAATTACACTTGCAAAACTTTTCAATATAATCCAAATCCAAACAAAAGTTGTTACATAATTACTTTCTGTATAATTTCGAGAATAAAAAAAGTGATGACTGGACATATAATTTGAAGATCTATTCTTAATGCTTGTTGTTTGATAACATAAATGTTTTATTAGTCCTGAAATATTAGACCCTACTTAAAAGTAAAAAGTTTTTTGCATCAGGATTTTTATTTTGTTGTTGTTGATAATTTGATATCCTTGAACACAAAATGATATTTGATTGTTTAAAGTTATATATGTGTAAAAGGAAAAAAGGGTTTAAAATTATACTGATATAGTTAATATAAGATTAAATTTAAAAGTTTTTATTAAAATTTTTCGTTTAGTTTCCGAATGAAATCTATAAATAGAAATTTCTATTTTAGAATAGAATTTTTCTTTGTATATTATAGAGAAAATATTGATATAAATTCAAATATTCATTAAGCAAAAATATTACTCTATATTATGTACTTTCTTACTTTCTCAAATGGATAAAGAGACGTATACGCTGCACATATTTTAGTAATCTTATAGTAAATCAAAAGATATACAACCCTATACAAAAGATAATTTTAACGGGAGATCAGAAAGAATTAGACCACCAGTAGGAAAACTACGAAATCATTGGAGTGATGAAATTGGAAGAAACTTTCAAGTATTGTTTTCAGAATGAATGTAAAAAATCGTATAGTGTTGAAAAGAAAAATTTGAACAGGCCAATACTCGAAACCGGGCTGTAGCGCCATAGAATATAAGAAGATAATATTGACTATTACGATATCTTTAGCGACTGTCCTAAACACGAAAATCGTCGAACGTTCAAAAGTCAACCAATATTTTAATATTAAATCGTAAGTATAAATGGATTACCAGTAGCTGGATTACTGTAAATATTTGGCATGATAAAAGCTTTGAATTAAAGCTTCTTCATATCGGATTGATGTATTTGGCAAATACTAGCTAAATCATCGAAATCAATTTTACTAACCATTTTATGTAGTATTTCATGTCATGAAAGTGGTAAAATCCAGACATACTTTTACTAATTTAAAAATTACAAACAGGGAAACACCAAATTTTTGTATATATACTTCAAAACGAGCGAGTCATTGTGTAAAGTCGCAACTACACCTCTCTTTTTCAGCTATAAGATCATCACCTCTCTTTTTCAGCTATAGGATCTCATGAAAATTTATTAAAATATTATATATACTAACAAATATTTTTATTTAAGGATTTATTTTTTTATTTATTAGGATATCAACATTCGTTATTTATGATTCTTTATATCGTATTTTAGAAGACTGGACTGGCATATAGCATCAAGATATTTAAAGTATTTAAATAGTCCATCCAAACTATTTCTATAGTATATAATTTAAATATTTTTAATATTGTTAATCTTTTTTTTTAAAAAAAGTTTACAATATACAATCTTTTTAGAATCCTTTATATTTAAATATGCTATAAAGTTATGTGTGTATAGAATAATAAAAATATCTAGAATTTTTGTATATTTATGTAGTTTCTATAGTAGTATTAGACAGAGGGATGGGTAAAATAAAAGACAAAACTTTATATAATTTTTAAACCTACATTAGGTTTGAGAAGACAGAATATGCTACTGTCCAATATCCTTCAATTAAATAGGAAGAAAGCCAGAATAATAGTATTTGCTTCCGTCCAAGTTACTGTCACCTCAAAAAGCGCCTACACACAATTGGCGTTGAGGCGTTGATGTCTAGAAGACTTCGAAACCGCGATAGTTATGTTATTGCTACTTTGGAAATGTTGCTGCTGTGAAACTTTCAAAAACTATGAAGCACTAAATTACTAAATCAATTTTTATTCATCTCTAAAGTTAAGAGAACTTAAGTAAGGCATTAGAGTAGTTGAGTGAAAGCCTTTATAATATAAATTAGATTTACTTTGTGTTACACCGAAAATTACTTTGGCACGCATGATACTGGTTTACTTTTGCTCTGGAAGTATATTAATTATTACATAAATTTTCTTGAAATAGCCAGTAATAATAATTTGCTCAAAAACTCTGATATCTGTCATTATATAAACTGAATATATTGAAATTTAATTGACCATGAAATTTCTAAATATTTACAAGTCGTTTTTAAACCATATACAAAATTTATATAACTTTTTTTTATATTAGAAATTAAAATATAAAAAGATATAAATTGAAAATTATATTTCAATAAAAAATGTTTTTATAGACATAAACTTTTTAATGTGAATAATATTAAATATATTTTATTTTGTTATATTTAAATATTAAATTTTGTAATATCAATATACATTTTAGATATATTTATGAACATTTAATATACCATCAAGAATTTGATATTTATAAAATAAATATTTTCATAGTAAAGTAAATTTTTTATACATTAATCGTAAAAATTCCATTTATATACAAAATCACTTTATATTGTAATATAAATTGTTAGCTTTTGAACATTAAATTCAATAAAAATAAATATTTCAGTGTACTCGCAAAAGATATAGGCAAACATAATAAATAATGTTGTCTTATTGACTAAAGGAACCATAAAATTATAATCGAAATCATAAAGATTGTTTGGTTTCATAAAAACTGCATTAGATTATCATTCAATTATATTTCAATATTTGATTGTTTATTTGACTATACTTACTGTCAACAAATTAAGTTTGAAATTAGGTTTCCAATGTATATAAATGTTATTTTATAGTCTATTAGACAAAAAATATTCTGCAATCAATATTTTACACATATATAAACTGCAAAGCCAGCAGCACCACATAGTGAACAAAACTTAATATTTAAATTAAACTGTCATTTTTCAATTTTATCTTCAATAAAATAACCTTTCTAATGTTGGGATCCTGAGTTTAATATAATTTTTGGTAGTTTTTTTTCATGTCCAATTATATTTTGAAGTTTATTACAATCATATTTAGGTTATGAAATACCTAATATTGCAGAAATATGATTACTTACTTTTTACTTACTTAATCGGTACTGCAGCTTTAGTTAGTCTGAGCAGCAATTATCCAGCTTCCGGTTATGTTAAGTATTCTCACATCCGCTTCAGCACCAGCTTTTCACCAGAGATTTGTCCTTCCTCTTGTAGTCAAAGTTAGCTTTCGCTAAAGTTAGCTATATCTTCCATTAGGGCGATGTGACCTAGCTAGTAAAGGTCTCTGGGCAATCTACTGATACAGCCCATACAGCTCATAGCGAATTCACCAAACTCTATTAACGTTAGCGGGTCCAAAAATGCAGACTAGCTAGGTCACATCGCCCTAATGGAAGATATAGCTAACTTTAGCGAAAGCTACATTTTTCGCCTTGTGCCTATCAAAATTTTGGTACATATTTACCATTTTAAATTATTAATGTCAGAAAACAACCAGGCCGAATAGCGCCACTTTGCGGGTAATTTTTAGATTTTAAATTATGCAGTCTATTACCGATTCTTCCATCCAAAGTGCTATCTGCAATTAATTTAAGTAGAAAGTTTACAACTGTCTGATGGACGGATGACAATAACGTAATCGCGAGGTTTCTTTCTAAAAAATAACCCTTAATATTAATTTATTTCAATCCTTACTATTAAACTTTACAAATATAATTTGACAAAAAACAGGACAAATAAATAATTAAAAAATAGTACATTTAAATTGACCTTAACGCCTTAACCATGTACGGTTTCAAACTGAAAGTATATTAGAAATATCCAGAATATTGTAAAAGATTTTTATTACAAAAACATTATAAATTATAAATTTGATATAAAATTTCTATATTTAACTAGTTTTACCTATATTTATAATTAATATACTTTCAGATTATAAGGATTTTATTACTAAGCAATAAATTTATGAGAATATTTTGTAATCCACTTTATTTCCTATATAATATGTAAAATCATTGTCACTTTACTTGCTCGTACATTATAAAATATTAAAAGATTTATGTTACATGACTCCAAGTTCCAAGTTAAGTAAATCAATTTAATTAAAATGTAAGAGGAAGTAAAACTCCTAGAATAAATACTATGGTTTTTATTTAGTAATAAGAGTCCTCTTTCAGTACCAACATTTAATTTCATAATTATTAATTGAAATTTTTAATTTTAAGTTTTTTATTCTTGGAATTTTAGAAAAAATTCAAATATTTTATAATAATTTTTATTATATTGTACAAGAATTCAGCATTTTTTAGGATATTTAGTACAAAATTTACATATTTTTGGAAGAATTTTATTATTAAAACTTAACTATGGTGAAAATCATGCTAATTTGACTTAAATGAAATTAACACTTACGAAATAATAAAATGGGTTTATATGAAGTAATTATTAGTGAACTACGTCACAAAAAGAATCAAAGATATCTATATAATTTGTATTTGTGTAAAACTTTAGTACAGTTTATATTGTACTAAAGGTCCAATTGCAATTTTCAAACAGAACTTTCCATTCTAAAACCAGGTAATAGGTTGACAGGCCACATTAATTCAAATGATAACGAAGCTACTCTGTTGCATATTGTCGTAAGTGTGTACATTTTTAATATTTCATTACTGTGAACACAGAACGAAACGGCGGAACATGTATGTATATATACTATGTTGATGACTTTGACACTAAGGAGGCTATGTTATCGCTCCTTCGGAAACGTGGGGATTGTAACTAAAGCAACTGTACTGTTTCATTAACAATACTGGCTTAGTCAGTGAACAATAATTAGAAGAGATATCCCAATAATTAAATACATAGCTGCAGTGATTAGGAATGTCTCTGGCACCTCTGTGGTTATAATGCTTGTCGGTTTTACATCCTCAAAGCTGGGTCTAGTATTATTTTAAAAGTTTTTGGTTACCATTTTACAAGCTAAAATTATATTTTGAACCAATTCTTTTTATCATCTGATTTTTTAACCTTAAGAATTAACTAATAAATATTACGATATCTGTTTTAAGTCTAGATTATATCTAATCTAACTTAATTAGGACGATTAAATGTAAATCCATTCTATTCATTGAATTAATTTCTTATGTGTGAATTATGTAAAGGTTCAACCATTAAACATATTAATTTTAAAATAACTAAAATAATATTATTCTAACACGCTACTAAGTAATTTAGTACGATACTCAATTTCTTTAAAATATGGTGATATCCAGTGCCTAGGTACAAATTATATGTAAACCTAAAGGTCACTGCAGCAAAATTAGAATTTTATATAGTATAGTTTAAAAATATTTTATTTGTATATTTAGAAATAGATAAAATTGCTATAAAATTCATATAACCTTATACATTTGTTACAGATTGGTAATGTCTATGATTTCATTTATACTAAGCAATTTTATTTTTAGTAAAGTGATTAAATTACTTCGGGCTCGTGTTTTTCTGAAACGTCCTTGGTTTTTTTATGCATATGCTTAATGACGCCGATGGCTGCAAATTCAAAAACAGTACACAAAAATTGTATATTTTAAATTGACACATTTTTTATAAACATTATATAATTTCAGTATACTAAGCATATAGAGTGAAGGGGTTAAAATGTAACTTAAGGCATTAATTTATTACTTATAAAAATTCCTGAAATAATTAAATAAATTTTGGAAAAAATTTCATTTTACCTTTAGGTATGATTTTGTCATTTAAAATATAATTATAAATACCGTATTTCAGAAAAATGTTGACAAAAATTTTAAAATAATTACAAAAAAATTAAATTTATTATTATGCTAATGGCAATTATTTATCACCCACAAAATTTATCCATCGCCAACAACAAATAATTTTATAATATATTTTCAAAATAGATTTATGCAAAAATTAAATAATTAAAAAGAAATAGTAGGTAGATTTATACCAGACAGAATTAAAAATATTTTTCATAATACAAAAATAGACTGAAGAATGATTTAGTTAGATGAATGAAGAGACTGAAAATACACGGATGATTCTTGCAATCTGATTTTTATTCGACTTATTGTACATCCTTCAAGTATAATTCTTTGATATTAATAATGCCTTAGCATTTAATGAAAATAGATATTTCTTGGACGAATCTAATTATCAATATGTCATGAATTTATTAACGTTTACAGGTTTACTTTTATCATAAATTGAAAATTACTGGTTGAAATTTAACACGAGATTAAAATTAAAAAGATTCAGGAACGTAATTATTGATTAGAAAACAAACGGATTGTACTATTTAATACCAAAGTCATTGATTTGATTATGATTTTCATTTTACACCACTATGGTGGGTATCACCATAGTTGAGACCTACACACTGTAGCTATACGGATTTTGTTATTTATATTTCCTAATTATGTGTGTCTACCCAGACCCTGACTCGTACAGTCCCCGTCACTATCTACTTATATAGAATGCTCAAACAGTATATTATGGATTTAACTGTATACTCTATCAACTCAGAATAGTCTTGTTATTTAGTAAAACAGTACATCCACCACGATTCGATTATGTAATTATAAAACTACCGAGTTGTCGTAGCCATTTTTTCGATAGTGCCTCAAATTTATATTATGTGTTCTGGTGTCTTATATTCTTATTCACGTAATCTGCACGCTTGGTCTTCCGATAGTTCAAGTCTGTGTAGATGTTGTTACCCTTACAGTATTCTGATGAGGAAGCTCATCATTCCAAGCAGTTCTTTGGCTCGTTTTTTAGATGGGCGTTATTTAAATATCTTTGAATCTCTCATATCTACTCGCTTGAAGCGACTAGATGTAATAAAGTGATACTCCGCTGAACGGCTCTGATCCCGTGAATGTTTATGCTGCCGCTTGCTTTACCAAATTTTATAGAATTTATAACTTCATAGAGTTTTTTGAATCAATTGTATACAGAATCTGCGACTGCGATTAAACATAATCAATCGAAATTTGAGATAATCACTGATTAAAAATACTTAATCTGAAATTTTAGAAATTGATTTTCTGAAGTTAATCGACTTATAAATTTCGGTTTAAAATAATTGAATAAATCAGAGTTTTGGCACAAAAATAATTCGAAAGACAGAAATAAGGTGAAAGCAGAATTATTCTACCAAATAGAGAACTGCTGGACACCATAACTGAATTTTTTTTTACTAATTCTATACAAAAATATAAATGTCAAAAAAATATTAAAATAAATATACTTATATTAAAATTATTAAATTAAAAACATTTAAATAAAATTAAATATTCAATGTCAGATTACTAGACAATTTCGAGACTTAAAATAAATATTAAAATTTCAATCCAAGTTCAATATCAAAAATAAAAATAAACTGATTTTTCCAGTTTTAATTTATTCGTTGATATATTTAGTTGAGTTCCCAGAGTGCTACTATCGAGGTCTATGCAGTCATAATTAAATTAGCATAATATTAACGATATAATAAAATTTATTTGACCAATTTCAGTGGTATGCAACCTTAAAAAACTTTTATATTTTAAAATTTTTCATGAGCCATCATGAAATTTCTCATAATTAAAATTTGATAAGCAAAATAATTCAATTTTTAATGCGTTAGTCAACAATTGACATTGACATTATGAACTATACTTTTAAATGTGTGATTAAATTTTATACGACCGACTACTGGAAATCTGTATAAATTCGACTTCATATAGCGAATCCATGACAGTTGGTTTACGAAAATTCAAAGCTTTACATAATCAGGTTACAAGTTTTGTTGTGTAGTCGAAATTTATAGAGAATGCGGTCAGAGGTTTGTTTATTGGTCACTTCGATATTTTTGTCGGTTGTTTACTTCATATTGCTACGCGTTGATCATCACTGAACTAACCATTAGTAGGGTTATATTAAAAATGAAATTTTCTCACGGAAATTAACTAATTCAATTCATTTATTTTATGAAAATTATTTTTCTATGCTTCAAGTATTCATTCTATTTCATGTTATGTTGGGTAAATGTAAATAATTTAATAAAATAAACTTTAATTAATTTTTATGTGAATATCATCATTTTATAAATTTCATAATTAATACTTTAGACTTAATTTTTGTCTTTTTAAACTTTTTAACTATAATATTTTAAATGGAAATTTCTAAATATATTCATTAAAAGTTTACCGAAACTATTTCAATTAAATAATTTAGTAATATCGTCTTCTGATATATTTAAATATATTTATAAGAATCTGATGTAAGTATTTTAATGTAAATATTTTGAAACTAAAATTTTGAAGAATTTGAAATAATATTATTAAAATTATGTTAAATGAATACGCAAACTATTTTAAATATCGGAAAATATTTTTAATGTTTTTAAGTTTCTAATTAAATTATCATAAGGTTTAATCGCTTAGAATTATGTAAATTATTTGGTTTCTTTGGCATTTAGACAGAAACGGCAGTGTTCAGCGAGAACCATTTTATTAAGAAGACAGTGTTCTGTAATGAGACATATTAAGGTTCTGATGTTCCTTTTGCTGCACCTTAGTATGATGCTTTTGACATTTCGAAATATTAGACATAAATGCATTTGAATACTAAAAATATTTATATAATAAAAAAGAGAAAAGGTTTGAAAGCAATAATTTTGTAACATAAAAATAGAATAATCTAATCACTAATTAGTCATTAAGTTCTTAGAGTTTATGTTTTTAGATTTATTTTTCTGAATTTATAGAAATTCAATCGATTTTGTAAACTATCAAATAAAGAAGAATTAATTAATTTATATTTACTGTATAAAACTTGTTCATAAACAAAAGTCTAAATCAAAATAGCAAATATTTTTCATTACTTCTTGGCTATGGGAATCAACTGCATTGCGTAATATTTTAATGCTTTTCAATATATTTCATTGGCACGTGCCAAAAATCGATTATCCTTTTTATGATTGTTATATCAATTTTTTATTGTATATAATTCTCAAATATATTAAATCAATAACGATTTTGTTGTTTTACTTAAAACTTTAAGGTTTAAAATTAATAATATCGACATTTCTTATTGGGAAGGTCATAAAAATATCAGAATTTTGTTTAATAACCTCATCTAAATGGTACTAATAACAAAAAATAAATGAATTGGGCAAAATTATATTAAATACTAAAAGAGATGACAACATAAATTGCATGCTTTTAGGCGCGTAAATAAATAATATTATTATATAAGATTTATAAAAAAACAAATCTCATGAGATTTTTCTCAATCATGTATAAACCAACCATAAGACATGATGAGACCACAATTTTTTGATCTACAGTAATAGATATATTGGAAAAAAATGAGACTTTCTTGAAACATGAAATGCTTGTCTTATTGCTTTTTAAACATAAATAAGACAAATCTCATGAGATTTGTTTTACCGTCTATCAGCACAATGAAGACCTGCATCGACTGGTACGATATTAATAAGTTTTTCCGAAATTGTTTTTTCACTGAGAACTTTTAATTAAATATTTAACCAATATTCATCAAAAAATATAAAATAACTCTACTGAAATGAGTGACAATAATAAATACCGATTATTAATATTCCTGAAAATAGATGGCGCTGCATTTAAGTTATTTAAATTGAATTTGAATGCATTTTAACATTAAATATACATCAAATATGATTATTGCATATCGAGAATTCTAGAAGCTGTTATACATGTTATACGGTTACATTAACTGTAATACTGGAACTGTTATAACAGTAACAAAACTGCTATTTTTATACTGTAACTGTAAACTGTTACTGTTGTTCTGTTACATACTGTTACTGTTGTACAGTAATTCTATAACTGTTATACTGCTACCGTTGTATTGTAGCGGATGTACGTAACTGTTATACTGTTACAATGTTACTGAAAAGATAAAATACGAATATTAATTGGAGCTCATATATTAAAATGTTTTTTGGATTCCTGTTTCTTAATAACGAATTATCCCAGCACAGAGTAGCAACACGTTATAACCATTGATCAACTACTAATATTATATTTCTAGTCTATAATTGGTCTAAATGTAATACTAAATTAATTTATATAAAATTTACCCTCCAATTTATTATAAGCTTTCTCCTACCATTTATTTGGGTTGGTATATTTTATAATTAAATAAATTGAATAATTAATTTAATTGAATAATTTGGTGTTACTAAATAATTACATAAATATATTTATATAAATCAAAATTATCTATTCAACAAAATTATAAATAACTTGATTTTAAAAGAATTTTAATACAAAAATTTGTATATATAAATCTAATTATTTTAATCTTTTTATTTCTTATTTTTACTTGGAATTTAATCTTTCGAAATTTTTTCTTGAATAGAATTTAGAATGTAAAAATTTTAGAAAATTATAATAAATTAAAAGTATTTCTAGCTATTTCTAACTTCATAATGAAAAAATTTAATTTTATGTTATATTTTATATACCTTTTTTTTTGTAAATTGGAAAATTATATTAAAGAATTTATAACAACGCCAGCAAAAATTTCAGTTCGACTTTTACGTCAGCAGAGTAAATTTAGTTGATTACTTACTGATATATCTAGAAAATTTAGTATTTGTTCTTAACAAAATTCAATTATTGTTGACTATTTATAAACGAAAAAAAAATCTTGTCTAGCCAAAAACTTCTATACATACTATAAATATTTGCTGCTACTATTAAATATTAATAAAAATATTTCATTTAACAATTCCTTAAACTTAAACTTAAATTAAAGTATATTTTCTTAGAAATCTTTATTTGATTTATATAAGAAAAGTCAGTATTTTTATTAAATGATTCTTTAAAAATATCAAAATCTTTTATATTATTTGAAAAATTGAATTTTATAAAGGATTTTTCGAGCATCCTCAAAAGTTTTTGAGATACATTTTTTTACAATTTTTATAATAGAATTATTTATTTTGAAATATAAAATTTTTTTGAGAGATTTAAAAGCGTTTTTTTTTTTAACAATTCATAGAATTTACATACTTTATAGACATAACAAAAAAATATTATAATTCAACATAAGTCAAATTTTACTTACCGAATTCCGAAGGCAAAACATTAATCTATCATTTTTTTTTGTGTTTTTGCCCTCCTTGAGAAATTTGTGGAAGCATATGTCTTTGAATACCATTCTGTCTAAACGAAGTAACGAATGCTCTCAAAGCTATGACAAATAAAGTTAATTGAAAATTAATAATAACGTCTACATAAAAAAACGATTTACTTTGAACGATAATGTATATCCAATTGAAATAATGAAAGTTTGAATTCCAGATACCAAATCTTTTTATAATGAATTAATTCAATTAATCTAATCTAACATTTCCTTGTTCACTACTTTTGGCAGCATGCCCTCAATTATAGCGATTTCTTGACATTTTCATTTGAATTTGAACCAACTAATTTTATATTGATTTTGAACCATAACTTTTAATTACAACAAGCTAATGGCTTTTAATAGTTAGACATTTGTTGTCAGAAAAATCCAACTTAGAGTAACATCGATGTCTCGGTCTGGAGTTAAACCCGAGACAGAATGCACCACATTTACTACCACTATAACGACTCAAAACTATCACTATAGGGAAATATTTTTTTTTTAATTTACAGCGTGGAAATCCATATTTTTTTGATGGAAAATTAAAAATTTAAAATATATAAATAATTAAATATTTTTCATCACTTGAACACTTATGTGCTGTATACGCCTTTCGGTATTAAATTTGTTATTATAATTTCAATAAATTAGCTTCAAAATAATATTATAAAAAATATGGAAAGTTCGGAAAGTTTACTAGAAAATTTAATATTGTCAGTTCAAAAGAAAATTTCATAAATTTTCACTAACCTACAAATGTTGATTTTAATATATGACACTTGACACAAATACCAAAACATTATATACAATGATCCTTAAAGGAATTTTTTTTTTTTGATTTTTCATATTTTTTAAGGTTTTTTCTCATAAACATAAAGTTTTGTGTAGGCTTTTAAAAAGTTCAAAATTAAATTATACTACACCGCCGGAGTTTATTGATTTCATTATGTCGCCATATTGAAATTTAAAACTTTGTGATTGATTTTCACTAATGTATTTAAGTGTTTTTTTTTTATTTTTGCTTTCCCTACTAAAAAGGACAACAGAATTCAATAAATTGTTTATGGAAACTTGAATAATTTATTTATTATTGATTTGTAAAACAAAAAAATATAATTTTGTAATTTTCTCTATCAGTTTATTATAAAATTGAAGATAAATCACGTTCAGTATTAATAGGAGAATTATATTAAAAATGTGGAAAATCAAAATCAATGAAGATTATTTGGGGATTAGTAAAGATATATAAGGATGAGGGAATTCCCTTTTCCCCTTTACCAAATTGGAGGAATTTTACTTTATTTAAATAAAAGTTATAATCAAAAAGATATCATAGAAATATAAAATGTTTACTTATTAATGATTATTAATTGTGATTATAATATGAAATTACAAAACAAATATTAAGTTGAAAATGACACTTAAATGTCCTGACACTTAAATGTTTTGTGAAGGGACTTCAAAAGTTTGATATGTAAATACAAAAATAATTGTTGTCACATAATTATAATAATATTGTGACTATAGCAATTTGAATATTCAAAAAAAATAGTCGTACACTATGTAAATTGCTATAGGTACAATAATATAATTTTGTTTAAAGCAGGTCGTCCTGAAGTGAAACAGTTCTTTATTTATCATATTTCATTAAAAGTTACTAAATGTTGTTGTAAGCAAAGAGGAATTTGATATGGACTAGTTCTTCTTTTCCAGTTTTTGATTTTTTGTTCATGCAATTGATCATATTCTTCTTCGCTTGTTGTTGCAGTGGAACAGCTTGTCTGCTAATTTTAAACCATTTGATAGATTTGTTGACCAATTTCGCAAACTAACAAAATTGAAAATTTCCTCTAGTATCTAAACGAGTCAGTAAAATTAAAATATTATCTAATAATTTGTTAACTATTAAACTATTTCACAAAATAAATTTATTATAGCTATGACAAAATCGTATTAAGTGTACGAGTACCATTAGAATATGAAATTTAAAGGTTAGTTTTTGAAAACCTATTTACTTAGTCCTTGAATATTGACATAACATAAAGACATGCAATTTATTTAACTCTTCATATAATATGAAATTTGTTTATAATATGTTGTGGAAAAGTTATGGAAATTTTTTTATTTAGACCATTGGAAACATAATTGGAGAATAGACAAATTATAATATAATTTCGAAAGTTTTTACTGTCCCTTTTATCAAAACTTTTAGCAATTAATTGTAATGTCACAATATATTTTGTATATATATATATATATAGTATATATTATAATTAAAATAAATGAATTACTGAATGTATTTATGTAATATGTATTTACTTTTTGTCAATTTCCAATTGAGTTTTTTTTTTTTAATAAAATTAGTTATTCGATTCGTCCATGCTTAAACAATTAATAAAATTCGTTTCATTAATTTTAGGTTTTGTAAAATTTCTTTTGTAAAATTCGTTATTTCGTAAATAAATTGAAAATTTCATTAATTATCAATTAATTATTTTATTTATTATTTTTTTTTTTTTGAGAAAAAATGATTATTTATATAGTTAATTAAAGAAAAAGTAAGCATGAATTGATTAAAAATATTTGACTATGAAATGTAATAAATTATAAATTTTTAATTAATTGCTGTTTTTTTTCTATAAATTAATTAATTGAAATTATTAAAATATCTTTAATGTTATTTGTTAAAATTTCTATAATTTTAATAATTTGTTTTATGAGATATTTCAAAATTTATGTGATTGTATTTTCATGTCCTCCAAAAAAACGGATACCTTCAGTTTAATACCAAAAACTCATAGAGCTGAAGATTTGTTTAAATTTTTATCCTGATAAAATGTTATGCTCCAAAAATTTCAAAATTTATTTATTCAAATTCAGTTACTGTGATGTAATATGTAATCTATCTACATGCAAGTATAAATTTTGATTTTATTGAGTGTGAATTTATTGCAATTTTTGATAAATACAAAAATTCACATTTTATGTTTATTATGTTTACTTTTAGATAAATTATATTAGTGTATATTCTGTGTAAATAAAATATCTTTGATTATTAGAGCGTTAGAAATTGAATAGATGAAATTTGATTTGAATACATTATATTATATTATATATGAAATTCATAAAACATATATTTAAAAACCTTATAAGATTATATAATATTAAATGTTTTTGTGGAAAACTCTTATACTGGCTTCATAATGTGATTGCCGCAACGTAAAGCAAAGCAAAGCGAAGTTGCCAAGACGATATATAAAAAATTCAATTCATAATGAATTATGTTTTAGTAGGCTTTAATTTTTAAATGACATTACTTTACAATGAAAATTTTATTTTTAAATAATTGTGACATTTCAAAACTTTGATATTCGTAAAAGTTAAAAGTTGGGCAACTTTTGCTCCGCTTTGCTTTGCGTCAATCTCATTGAGAAAGGAAACACTATTTTCATATAGTTTAACTTTCAACTTTGCTTTACGATGACTTTGCTTTGCTTTTCTCATTATGAATCCAGCATTAAGAATTTCAGTATGACTTTTAATAAATTAATTCATTAAATTTTCTTTTAAAAAGATTTAGTTATTTTTCAGTAATTGTTAATTCAAATAAATTTTAGTTAGTCAAAAGTATATAAAAATTTAAATTAGCTTTGGATTAGTGATTGTTTTTTTATTTACTGAGCCTTTAGTCTTCCATTTTCTAATGGTAAAGTTTGGTGATATTCTGTATTGTCATTTGGGTCGACAAATTTGAAATAGTATTAGACCACACCACAATTTTCCAGACTGAGATTGTAGATATAAAAGCGGCTGCGGAAGTAATAGAATAGAAACTAATCTATGTAATAAGAAAATTTTGTTTTGCTCGGATAGTTAAGCGGTTATCAAAGCACTGGCAAACAGATCAACCAACTCCAAACTAGGTTTTGGAATGTCGTACTATCCTAAGGCAAGGGAAGGTAAATAATAATAATTTGGTTATTATTTGGTCTCCTGGTCATATGGATGTAATGGGTAATAAAAAAGCTGATGAATTTGCTATAAATAGTGCGGTGGATTCCAGCACCGCACTCCCAATTAGCCAGATGCAGATCGGTTATCCAGTTAACTCGATTAAAAGACTGTTTATAAACTATAACTGGTAGAACAAAATAGGGTAGAGTAGGTCGTGCTGAACAGTTGTCTCCACACAACGTTGTCCCCCCCAATGCTAAACAATTGAGAAGCATTCTAAATATGACCGAACCCATGTCCGCTTTAATGTCCCCCATCCCAAATAGTATTTTTAGGATTCGATTTTAGATTTAATCCCATTTTTAATCTAAAATTCGCATTCGAAATAAACTATTAAAATGATATAAGAAGGCGGCTCTTACTAAATACATTTATATTTAATAAAAATAAATTTTTGTAAATAATTGATAGTAAAGTGTAAAATTTTCTTTTATTTTTCCATGAATTCTTTAAAAGCTATTTCTCCTTATCACATTTTCCATTTAAATTTTATGATTTTCGTCAATTAGTTAAAAGAGTAAAACTACTACATCACGTCATAGATATAAATGTTAAGCACTTGAATTTTTGTTCACTTTAAATAACGTCTTATTACATGTTTCTTTTGCAGAGAAATTGTTACGATTTGTAATCTTTCCTCGAAGAAATCTTAAAGTATTTTCATTTCACTTGAACTGTGGAATTTTTGCGATTCATTTATTTATAAATTTTCTACGAATTTAAGATTTTTAAAATTTTGCGAAACAAGAATTATATTGTAGACCTTGAACTTGTAATTAAAATGTATGTACGAGTCCTTCGTATAATGAAATCAAAATAGAAATTTGTCTTAACAAATCAAAAATGAGAATTGTATTTATAGACCTTCTATTAATATTTATTGATGAGAAGATAATGTAGTTAAATAAGAAATTTGTCTTTGTAATTTCCTAAAACTATACTAGTTTTTTAATAAATAATAAAAAAAAAATCAAATCAGAAAAGTTTGTTTGGCCTACAGCTTCGCTGTCGTAAAGTTTATGACAATATTATTATTTAACAAAAAAAATTATTTCATAAAATATTTTGACAGAGTTTTTGTCTTTTTGAGATGATATTTGCTGTCTATCCACTACAGCACTAAAAACTTTGAATTTAAGTTTGTATCTGGGCGTGAAGTATTTTCAAAATAATAGAAATCACCCACAGAGAAAATGTTGGTTCATTTGAAGCGATAATGACAAACTAATTCACTATAGCGATAATCAAATAGGTAAACATTTTAATGATAGTCCAATAAGTTTTTAACTCAGTTTAATTCATTTTAATCCCTAAAACATTTTAGGAACTATTTATAATACTTTTTATTAACACTAAAGTCCTTAAAGATTCCATGAGTTATTTATATATTTGTATTAGATTTATTTGTTATTAACTTTGACGAGTGGTTTTTACACGATTAACTGCTATTAATAGGGTTTTAATTTAAATTTCCATCGAATTCACAGCAGACGAAAGTAGTAGCGTTCTTTTCAGAATAGCGAAGCTTAAAGCTAGTACTAACCTATAAATTTGGCTGCATTTTTTTTCAATTTCTAATGGCCAGAATTACTAGGTGACAAGGGCGAGAAGTAGTAGTGTTTTTTTTTCAGAACTGTGAACCCCTGTACTAAGTTAGTGCTACCTTATTTATTCAAGCTTTAATGTTTTGTTTCCTTGAATAATTACATATATATTTATTTTATTTAAATGTTTGTATTAAGCAGTTGTGTGTAATCACTAACATTTGTTTGTTTTCTGTAATAAATTTTTACTCAATTTGTGGAGAAAGTGTAAGAATCCAAGTTTAATGTTTAAAGATATTATCTTCTTTTTAATTTATTCTTTTCTTTTGTTAATGAACCTAATAACAATTAACAATAGTTCTAATTAAGCTTGTTTTCACTGATCCGAACAAATAATCAGTTTCATTCACATATTTTCTTGATACTTTTAGAATTAGATAATTACTAATACTACAGTATTCGTATGCAAATGATTTGTAAAGTTATTTCCCTTCTTCTTCTTCTTATTCTTCAGTACTAGATGCTAATTCTCCTACTGAGGATATTTCTGTCCAATTTCCTAGGTTTCGTAACCACGACAGTCGATTCCTACCAATAACACGCTTGCTCTCTATCTTCCTTGCATTATAAACTGTAGAAGTTCATATTTATGGCCTAGCTATGCATGCTGTTTTACGACTTTTTATTGCTAACAGAAGTTCCATTTCTAAATTATATTTATTTCCATACGATCTAAATTAACTATATAAATAATGAATATTCTTCTCAACCTTATAAAATTTTCAGAATAAAAATTATCATAAAATAAAAATTTGAACAAAAAACCTTAAGAAAATCTATAATGTGTGTTTAAAGAGTCTCTAGGGTCTAGGAGATGTTAATACCTTACCTTTTACAATTAATTATAAAAATAAATTTAAATTTTTTAATAGTTTTAACATTTCCCTCATAATTGTAAACTTTTTGCTGTTTTATTTTTATTACCTAATTTTGAAATTGCCAGACCTTTAAAGTCTTTAATTTTAAAATTGAATATATTAAATATATAATTTTCTTTAATAATATGTAATAGGAAAACATCATAAAATATTAAAGTTTACTTCCACAGAAATTGCCATTAAACTTAACACTTTTAGCTATGTTAAATGAATATTTCATAATATTTTTTTTTTTCATTTTGCTTGCGTTAGTCTTTAAGTTGAAATATTTATAACTAGAGCAAACCATTTCTCATATCCTTGTTAAGAATCCTTGCTGTTTTATATTCCTGATGGTTAAATGTTGTTAAACATATACATATAAATATACAAATTAAACTTTATGACTTTTTTGAATATATACATATGCGAAAAGGTTTTTATTTATTATATTCAGTGTTTTTAGAAGGCAAAATAAAGTAGGAAAAATTTAATTTATTTTAGTTTAATGACCGAATTCATTTTGGTCGAAACATTATAAGTATTATAGAGATCCTTAAAGTTTATAAATCTAATTCAAAGTTTCTGGAGTAGTTTTGTTTTTTGTGATATAATAAATAAATACAATAAATTTTTTAGCTTAAGAGTTCTTATATTTTGTGGAAATAATTTCAATTGGGCTACAAAAAATAATATTTCTTTATTCGGCAAAGGATAAGTAAATATAAAAAGGATATTTTTTATATTATTATATTAGAAGTAAATACTTCAATTTTAATAAATAGTACAGTTTCAACTAAAGATATAAATTTTATCTTTATAAAAATAATTTTTTTTTGTAAGAGTTTTTTGTAAGAAAATATTCTTAGAATTGAACTTCAAAATCAGCTTTCGCTCATCAAATAGCTTTGCTTCACTCTGTGTACGTACATTTTTTTTAAATATAATATGTGAGCTGATTGCTGATAGCATATAAAAACCTTCCAGCATAGCTCAGCGTCATCACCGGTTATAGCTTCATTCTGAACGTGCCCTAACAAATATTTCTAAGGTGTTTAAAACAAAAATTTCTACTGAATCAGTGAAGTGGCTTCAAATGCTAAATTTGAAAGAAAGATACGATTCATGAGAATTTATTGGATAGCTATAAATTGTTGTAATAAAAAGATCGATTTAAAATTTGGAAATCGCCACATTTCACATTTTGATTTACTATTTTAATGGTAGAGTTTCTAAATGTGATTATTATAGCCACTTGAATTCCGTAAACTTTCAGGTCGGTAAATTCAGTTGATCCATATCAAAAGTTCATGGCGCTGTTGATATGTTATTTTTTATTAATTTGTTTATTTATTTATTTTTTTATGAAAATTGAAGCCAACTTTATGTTTTCATATTAATTTACAATTTAATTTATTTCAGTTGTTTTTCAAGTTTACTATAAACATTTTTCTGTTTAATGAACCTTTAATATCATAAGATTGTTTCAGCTTAAAATTGTAATAAACATTTATAAAAATCAATGAAAATAATATTTTATTGATAGAACTGTTTGAGAAAAATTCTAAAAAGATTATCAATTTTTCATATTGTTCGTCTGTCAGTCTATATTTTGTCCACTGTTCGTTGTAAAGCGTGATAAAACTCGAATGATTTCGAGTCAAACGAATCATTCCTTTGTCCGAATATCCTTGAAATTTCACCAGATATTATATTTATTAAGATATGGTATAAACTATTGGCATTTGTCACTCCACAAAATGCCAATGTATATGAAACTACTGTACACAAGCAGTTTGGCTAAGCAAGACTTTATGAAATGTGTTTGGATGAGCATAAAATACTTCGACATGTTTCATTTTAAAGACAGACATTTCTCTCAAAGTGCATTACTTAAATTTAAATTCAATTTACTATATTTTTCCTTACAGATTATGTATAACACCAAATAGAATTTGCAATAAAAAAAATGCTAAATTTGCATTTCAGAACAATTTACATTTTACATTTTTTATATACAAAATAACAAAACACTATAAAAAAAATACAAAAATCCCCCAAATGATAATAAATTCTGTAATGTGAAAATTTGAACAAAAAACTATTCGTATTGAAATTGAAACTTGTGAGTTACGATTTTCTTTTTTTAAATGTTCATGTTTTACCAAATAAAATCTAAATTATCAATTTCTTTGGTTAAATAGTTTTAGGTTTATTCAGGGCTGGATTTGATATGAGTTTTATATATAGTTAGAGGTTAACTTATAGTGAAATTACTTCTTATTATTGGTCACTCATTCAAGTCTGTACTGTTGATGAGAAACACGTTGCCATAGGAGCGACAATATAGACTTCAAGGAGTCGAATTCGTCAAAACATCAACGCCCCTCATCCACATAGTATGTGTTCCGTAGTTTCGTCTTCTTCGTGGTTCGTTGATTGTCCAATTGTTTATAGGTCTTTTTTGAGGTTTTCAGTAACCTGTAAACAAGTTCCGGAATACTTTTTCTTTATATGAAGAAGCTTGGTTGATAGGTTTTTTTGATGATTCAAAAAATAATACTTTCGAGTGTCATAGTCCTTCACACCTGTTCCAGTTTAATTCTTCAGACTGACCAGTTTTCTCATTTTCCACCGTCTTTATATTTACTATGGTCATTTACAATGATTTAACCCAAATCCATCCCTATTAAATATATTGTTTCCGAATTTAATTTAGACAAACTAAATTACTATAATATTAAATATTATACGGAAACTAATACAAAGATTTTCATTAAATTTAATATCCTTGAGGGTATTTCCTTAAAGATAATGATATTTCGTTTGTTTAAATCATTAATTTGAAAATGTGTTTCCTTAAATTTATATTTAGATATTTGAAATTAAATCTAGGATCTAAAAAAAAATTAAATTTACTTATCTACACGATTTTATTTTCAAATCAAAAATTGCGAAGTTAATGCTTTAATTTAGAAAATTTATTTGATGATATTGTAATTTTCACTTAATAAAATCTTAAATCATGTATGACATTTTATTTTGTGAATCATTCTTCTCATTTTTTGGATGTGAATCACTTAAGGATTGTATTATATTCTTTTTGATCCGGGATATAATTAATTAAATTTGGAAGAATAAAAAAAATGTGGCGAGTTTGTAAGTTGAGTTTTTAGTTTACGGATTCATGTTTTCTGTTATTGATTTTCTGTTCGATCAGAATAAAATTTAAAATCAATTTCCAGATTAATAAGAAATTACTAATTTATTAGTCACTTTTTTATGTCTGATGGGTGCTTGCTTGGTTCGCGTGAAGAGTCACATACAACATGACAGCAAGCAACCCCAATTAGTGTGTCACAGAGGTTGGATTCGAGGTTGGGGTTGAGTTCAAATGTTTGATATACCCTCAAATTATATTAATCATTTTTAATAGGATGGTTATTGTGAACGATTTTTGGTATATAGTATTTTTAAAATGTAACAATAAAATCACTCCAAAATTTGAATTTGAAAATACTATAAATAAAATAAGAAATATTATCCTTTTATAAAGATAAAAACCAAAAAAAAATAAAATTGAATTAAATTCGGTTTCATAAAATATTCACTATTTCTTATTTTGCGTTTGTAATTTTCTTTATGGTGTAAAAATTAAATGTCATCTACTAAAAAGTTTAATATTTTTTTTGGGTATAAAATCAAAGCAACTATAAATAAAAAAAAATCCTTTATTTTACATGATTTTTTTTTCCAGAAAATAAATGTCAACCCTCTTCACAATCACCCAAGGACACACACAATAAGAAAATAAATTGAACCTTTATTCAGAATTTACAAAATTTATTATTATTTATATCCTTTTAGTGAAGTTGTTTTTTTTTAAAAGGTATAGAATTAAGGAAATTCAATAAAATTAAAGTTTCCAATATCAAAATTTAATACCCGAAATAAACAAAATTAATTTAATTGCAACCAATAATTTGTTTAACTCTTCCGTATAGGAAATTAAACGTATTTGTCAATTTGATGGTATGTCGGCAAAAATCTTAACTTAGTTTTTTTTAGTAATTTTTCAAATACATTTTGTTATGTAAAAATAGTGATAAATATTTGTAATTTATAATTCAAAATATTCAATAAAAAAATTGTATTCACGTGTATATTTTTATTTGTGAAATTTTGACATCCTTGAATATTAACAAGCCATGTGAAGCACAACAAAAAATATATTACCATTAATTTGTCAAAAAGGATAAAGGATATAAAAGGTGATATTAGTCGCCTTATAATGAAATAAAACAGAACATTTTAATTACAGACATGAAAATTACCTTAAGGTTAATAATAGGTTACTAAAAGCCAAATACTTTAATTAAAAGCCAAATTTAGTTTGAAATTAGGGAATAAAAATAATACCTAAAAATATGTGTGCAAATTTGCAAATACCGAAAACTTAAATTAAACTATTAAATCGAACTTTGACAGATTAAATTTTCTGATATAATTAC
Organism: Rhamphomyia laevipes; assembly: GCA_963920725.1. Lineage (NCBI taxonomy): Eukaryota > Metazoa > Arthropoda > Insecta > Diptera > Empididae > Rhamphomyia > Rhamphomyia laevipes. The sequence goes on from OY987259.1 coordinate 20,428,672, forward strand.
AAAAATTAGTTTATATATTTATCATTACTGATAAGAAATTTCATATATTTACAGAGACGAATAATTAAATTAATTAGTCAACACTTTGTGAATTACAAATTTTGTGAATTAGGGTAATTGGGTAAATAGTTAAATGATGCCATTGAATATAATGTGTGAATAATACAGTAATTTTAATTAATGATGAACATTTTTACTAACTTTTTATTCTTATACCATAATATTTAAATTAGACAGAGGATTCAATTTAATTAGGTTTTTATTATGTTTATATATTATAAAACCTAAAGAGCTATAAAAAGAAGTCATCACACTTAACAAAATCGAGCTACGTACAAAAATTGGTATCACTTATACAAAAATTGGAAATCTGATAACAGGAACTGCCAGTTCTGCTCGGAAGATGAAGAAACTGCGGAACACATGCTCTGCGATTACGAGGCTGTAGCCCGAAAAAAGTATAACACATCTAGGTAAGAAATTCTTAAGTCGTCACGAAATCTGACCATCAGAAAAACTATGATTTTCTACAAAAGCCTGGCCAAATACCAATAGATCTATCTAGTTCGCATTGTTGGTAGGCGGAGAGGTTCGTATCGCTGCCAATGCAATGTCAATGTAAATTCCATAGTTGTTGACAAAATCACATATTTCTTGGAACATCCTGAGAAGGTCGTCGTACTACTCACTCATCAAATTCGTACTTAAAAAACTAATGGTGTATATGAGATAGAATCAACTGCTATATCTACAAATAATTATATATAGTAGTATTATCGTATTTGGATAGCTCAATTTTATAATAATGATTGTATTGTAATGATCACTCTTGCTATGTTGCCAAATTTAAACTACAATTTTAGCTAATACAAGTATTCAGAAAAATTTATGGGATTTTTGATAATTTATAGAATTTCTCATATAACAAAAAATAATATAATTTTTTAAATTATTGTATTTTATTTATTTTTGTACTATATTTTCAATATGACACCATAAATTACTGCCATATCAGCTGGAATTTACATCATAATATAAAATGTTTAACAATCTAATGGCGGTAACGATATCTGATTCTGCGAACTGTTTTATATCTGTAACCATCATCGGCAAGTTCATGAGCTGGTTCTGGTTCAGGTGCTGGTGCTGGAGCTGGAGCTGGTGCAATAATTGGAATTGGTGCTGGTGCTGGTGCTGGAGCTGGTACTGGTACTGGTGCTGGAGCTGGAACAGCAATTGGAGCTGGAGCAACAATTGGTGCTGGTGCTGGTGGAGCTGGTGCTGGTACTGCTGCTACTTCAACAGGTGCTGCAACACTTGGTGGTAAATATTTATTAGGTATTTCAGAGACATCTGCAGTAACAGCAGCAATTGCAACCAAAATAACGAAAAGTAATTTCTAAAAATATTTCGATTTAATTAAAATAATTTTTTTTTTTATGAAATTATTTATTATTATTAGTTACCATTTTGTTAATTTTTTTTTTGTTTGTTTGTTAATGTTTTCCAAATAAGTTCAATTTATTGAATGATTTCTAAACTGAATTATCAGCTGTTTTTATAGTAACAATTTTTGGTTTTTTGGTTCGTTCATATGGACAGTTTTAATCTATGAATTCTAATTCAAATTACCGGTAATTTATTTTTAGTTTCTACGAGTAACACAGTTAATTCAAATCATTTTAAAATTAAATATTTAATCCAATATTTATTTTTAACTGAACCTCTGAAGGTTTATTAAATTTACTACTTTTTTTATAATTATAATTATTATTAATTGACCTTAAAAAAATATTTAATCAAAATTAATAAAATCAAATTTTGTTAAATATAAAATTTGGAAAAAGATTATCTCCATTAAAGCAAAATTAAACGAAACTAAATCTAAGCATAAATACATAAATTAATTAATTCAATATTAATATTAATATTTTATTTGTCTATTAATATATTTATCAAATAGACCAGCTGATTTTGACAAAATTTTATTCAAAATTTGGAAATATTACAAGATTTTACAATTTTTGAAAATCTTGTAAAAATTTAATTTAATTGATTTATATAAATATGAAAACTGGTTTAATCCATTAATAAAATTTAATATTGCGTATTTATGAATAAAGTTTCTTCTAACCAGCTTGACCCAGACTCAAGTTTACGAAATTTAAATATTGATATATATATTAACCTGCGAAATAAATCCGGTTCTTGTAATGTACTTCCTAATCACATAATCGATTAGAACAGTGGCCTTCAACCTATCGCGATCTTTGGAGCCCCTTTCGCTGATTATATATTTCAAGGAACCCAATTTTTTAAATTTTTTGTTGAAGTTAAATAATGTTTGATGGGAAATGGTTTTTTTTTATGTAATGGAACTCTCCGTGAAATATAAATACAATTTTTATTGGTTTCATTGATGTTTATATTTGAAATGCCCATTCTATGTACATAATTTGGGTGGCTCGTATTTTAGATGTCGTTTTTCCCTTCGCAGTCTTTAATTGTGGACTATATTCCTGCCGTTTATTGTCAATATTGTCATCTAATGTGGGAAAGTATTGTTGAAGTAAACAAGTTAGTGTTTTTATTATTGGAAGTTTAATATATTTTTTGAAAGTATCCATCCAACATATTCTCTTTTTATTGAGTTATAATCGAGTTTTTTATGGACTTATTTAAACTCATTGTTTTGGTTTTAAATGATTTCTGAAAGTTATGAAACAATTTCCTAATTTTTCAACGCATATTTAGTCTTTTTTATACACTTTCTCCGGAATGCATCTTTCTACTACATAAAAAGAGAATTAATGTACCCAGAATACACAGAATTTTCTCTGATTAATTATTAAATTATACTTTTTTAACACTTTCATTTGAGTTGAGCGTTGTTGATGATAACATTGAACTTTATATTTTTTTTTTATATTTTATTCGGAAGCGCTTGAGTTCCGCGGAATATAGGTTGAAGAACTACTCTAGATTAGAATAAAGAATTTAAAAACTTTTTGAGGATTCAAAATTTAAAAAGAATTCGTAAAAAATGCTTGAAAAGTTTGAGTTGTTATAATTAATTTATAAATTATTAAAAATAGTTTTTAATTATTTAAGATAATTGACTAGTTTTTGCCTGTGGCTGGCTATGTTCACGTAGGCTTTAGAATTTTTATAACTCTATTTTTAGGTTCGTACTTGTTTTACACACGCGAGTTTTTAAATATCAAATTGTAAAAAAATGTAAATGAAAAAATATAAAATTTTATTTTTTTAAATTAAAATTCTATAATTAATTTTATAAGGAAATTTATGAGAAAATATGAAATATTAAATCAATATAAAATGTTAAATAAAATCGTTTTAGCAATTTTAGAAACGGACGAACAAACATTTTCATAATATTTTTGTAAAAGATAAAAGATAATTTATGAAATAATTTGTTTTTTTGACAGATTATCGCCTGTAAAACATTTTATATTTAGGAATTCTAATGAAACAGAATTTAACAAAGATTACTCTTGGAAATATAAATAAATTTGTTATTTCAATATTAAAGATAATCCTGGTTTGGATTAGTTTGTATCACTTATTAAATCTTTTAAGGGATGAAATTGAATGAGAAAATTTCGTCATTATATTATTCTTGTTTTCTATGAAACTGAAGCTTAAATGTAAAAATATTAATGTAAAAGTTATACAATTATCGATAAAATATATGGTTATGTTATACGTTATTCTGTGACTGCACCAAACAACGTAATTTGAATATTATACACAATCTTTAAAGTAAAGAACATTACTAATAAATAATATTGTGATATTGATATCGTGGCTAATGAAGTTAAAAATCTTATACGAAGTTATTAAGAACAACTAAGACTATATGTCAACGCAAATACTATTAAAAATGGTCATAAAGTTGCTCAAAAGATTAAAATGTTTTGATCTACACCTTTTCCAACTGTAGTTCAGAAAGCATCAATTGTAATTCAGATTAATCAGTTTTAATTCAGAAAGCGACAATTGTAATTCAGAATTCAGATTAATCAGTTTTAATTCAGAAAGCGTCAATTGTAGTTGCGAATATTTGGTTCAAAACTTTGCAGGTACTGGTATGATGGAACAAAGATTGATCTACTTGGAGAATATTATAGATGATGTTGAAAATACTATTACTGGATGTGATTCTGCTGGTGCTGTGCAACACTGTAAAGTACATCAAACTACAGCTTTCTCAATGAATGACATGCCTGTCGGTTGTTAACTGCAATTTAACGTCTGCTGAAAGTCTGAATGCTTTAATTTAATAATTTACTTAGAATAATATTAACCATAACCATAAGTTTCTTATCTTCTATGTAAATTTTTAATATTGTTTATTTTTTGTTGGGTTAGGCTGCTTTGTTTTATTTAAATTAATATAAATCCATTCTTAAAAGTTAATAAAATTATAGAGTTAATAAATATTGTCGTTTTTTAAATACCATTAAGGCTTTCTGAATTACATTTGACACTTTCTGAATTAAAATTGATACTTTCTGAATTACACTTGGAAAAGGTGTAGTATAAGTTAACGAACATACAATGTTCATAAACAGCTTTAAATAATGTAAGTCAAAACTTTAAAGATTGATTTTCAATCTAGTCTACATCGAGATTTCCAATTTGTGCATCGTTTTATATGTACACAAATTATCTATGGTTTACACAGAAAATTGTATAAAGCATATAATAGTAAATAATTTTGGATTTACATAAAAAAATTTAGAAATTCTTTTAGCTTTCCGAACTAAATGGATATTGCAGAATATTTTTAATCAGTCTAAAATAATTTTATAGACTTATAATTGATTTTATTAATTTTGATTCCTTCAAATTATTCAAAATCCAATATCAATTCTTTAACTAACTATGTTTATGTAAAGCTGAAATAATCAATGGTTTAAACTTTGTTAATAATAATCATATTCCTGATCTTGTAATATATATGTAATTTCTAGTTAAGTGCAACCATTTATATAATGTATAATTTGTAATGGGAATTTTTGCTATAAATATTGTTGAAATGTAGTTGAACGTCAATTAATTCGCAAAACTAGAATGAAATCCATCTTTTAGATGGAATTTGTATTTCAGGACATCAAAAAATTCTCAAAATCAGTTTTCATCCCTTTATTAAAATATAAATTATTTAAAAAAAAATGTAATCTGGTCATATTATATCCAACGTCATAGATTCTATAATCTTGATAGGGAAGAGTCTAGGGTTGCTACCTATTTTTTTCATTTTTTTAACCTTTTTCTTTAATAAATTTCTTATGATGTTTTATATACCATAAAAATAAAAAAATGTCTATTTTTTTAGAAAGATTTCATCATAAAAATATTATAATAAAATATTTATACATTTTTGTTATTAAATCAACTAAACATTAATTTCAAGAATTTTGATATAAACGCATAAATTTTGTCCAAAACCAAAGTGTAAAATATTTTAAAATTTAAATAAAATTTGAAATTTTATAATATTTTTGTAAATAAATTAAAATTAATTATATAAAGATATAAAAAATTAATAGGAAATTTTAAATTGAGGCAATTTGGTAGACAAAAAATAATTGATCTTAAATTAATTTGATTAATTTCACTTAATTTCTCATGGCGAATTGAATGAAATTATTAAGTAATAATTTATTTATATAGATTTTAATAATATAATTTAATTATATCATGATGATCATCATTAGATTATATATTTATTATTTATTAAAGTAATTAAAATAAAATTATATCATATATTTTTGATGTCTAAAAAGACGTTACCAGACCATGAATATCTGGAAATTTACAAATTTATCTTTAAATATTTCCAAACTTTTGTGGACAAACTAAATAAACTTTAATGTTTCCAAAAAAAAAAAGTTTTGTGGTTATTTTAATTAATGATTTCATTAGATCTTCAGCTTTGTCGGTTTACGTACCAAAATGACCGAAAAAAATTATATTAATTTCTAAGTTTTCTAAGTTATAAAGTTTCCAAATGTTGCGAAATGTTGGGAAAATTTATTTGGAAAAGTTTCAATTAAAAATAAAATAAAATTTTAATGTTTTTTTTTTTGTACTGGAAATAGATTAGTATAGAAATAATAAAAACAAAATATTCTCAGTATTTAGGGTAAGTTTTATATTTTGATATGGGTAAGAAATTATTGATTTCCAAATATTTTCCTTAATTATTATTGAATTTCGAATTTTGCTGTAAATAGTTTTATAAATTTTCATTTGAAATTTATTTAATTCGATAGAAAATTGTCATTATATTTATAAAATAATAATTATTGTAATGATTGATTTATAAATATCGCAATTGTGTCAATAACTGGCGAAATTTTGAAACAAAAAAATGGACCTTCAAACAACAGAAAGAAGATGCTGCTCTTGCAGTTTTATTATTTTATTAGGATAGAGAAAAATACTCAAAACTAGGAAGAAGAGGACGGATAAAGTATGGAAACTTTAACAATTTATACATGGAATTTATATTTCATATTTTGTTCATATAGAAAATAAAGATGCTGCACAATTCTTTAAATTTACCCGAATTACTGTATTGAAAACTGTGTCAAATGCTGTGACTTAAACTAAATTATATCAAATTTTTCTAAAAGTTCACAGAAACTTTAACAGTCAGCGCCTGGCAATGAAGTAAAATTGAAATTAACTTATTTGCTTTGCGTGTTTCTATCCGACTGTTGAAATACAATGCGATTCTAGTGCATTAATTTTAACTTTTGCGATTGGATATTTTAGGTTTTTTATTGCAACCTTGCGTTATTTATAAATCAGATGTAAGAAACGAATATTTTTAAATTGATAAGCAAAAATATTAATAAGCTAAATTTTTATTCATTTCAAAATTACGATAAAAATTAAAATTTAAAATAAATAAATATGAATAATTTTAAACTGCGGCAATTCGCACAATATCATCGGAATAATGGAATTGGTTGAAACTGGAGCTACTGACTTCAAATATTATAAGAAAAAACTATATTAATGCTAGTATGTGAACTAATTTCATTGAAATCCGTTAATAATTGCATTAATAGCAAATATAGTTTAGTATTTTTAAACTAAAGTGTTCATAAATATTAGTTTACCATGAACTTCCAGAAGGTACTGATTCCAAATTTCAGGATGATGAAACCAATGTGTGTGTGAAATGTCATTTAAATTGTGTATCAATTACTGAATGATGTATTATATATAAAGTATAAAGTATTGAATTTATGAAATATAATTGGATATTGTAGCATGGACCCCAGAAACTACTAATCACAGGAACCAAATATAAGAAAACGATAATGAGTGACAAATTTAATAATAATTACTACGTGCTTTTTTAATCTAGAACATATGAAATATTAATAGGAAATTTTAACATGGACTCACCGAAGCTACTAATTACGTACATAACCATGAAACAAAATCTGAGGTGTTCAATTTTTTTGAATCTTTTCAGTAAAGTAATAAAACACGGCTCTAAAAATATACGAAAATTCTGTAATGGAGCAACTGAAAGTTTGATATCAACTGAAAGAAATATTTTTATTCCAGTCTTGGACTCGCCGACCAAGAAAAGCAAATTTGCGGAAACGGCCCAGAAAAAATTTCAGTGAAATCGACTTTTTTTTAGTGTCAAATCCAATATAACAATCTTAGTGATTCTAACTATACTCTTAGAAATACCACAAACAAAATAATGATCAAATTTTTTATTTTATTTTATATTTTATTATATTATAAATTTGAATAATTTATATAAACTGAAAAAAAAACCCATAACTTTTCAATTCTATTCTCGTCTTTCGTAAATATTTAGTTAGATTTTCACAATTTTTGTGGTTTTTGTATACTTTATTCTGAATATATGCCACAGGTGCTTTTGATATTCTGACAGAAAATCGAATCTTGAATATTAAAAAATATTACAAATATTTTTTTTGCGTTCCGAAAGATTATTTTATTTTGAAAACTTATTTTGATGTGATGCTGTCGGAAAATATTAAAAGTATAAATAGATTATGTGTGCATTTTATATTATTGAAAAGAAAATGTATAGGTTTAAAAGAAAATGAAATATTTAAATCACTGATGAAAAATTCCATTATTATATATATGCTAATATTCAAATATGCTAATAGCGATGCTAGCATTATTAGTTTATATTTATATACCCAGAATGGTTTGCCTTTAGTATGGCAAATTTAGTGATTGTTTTTACGAATTATTTAAACCAAAAAGACAAAAGTTTGTAAAACTAATTTAAAATTAGAAAAATTTAAAAGGACACGATGTTACCAATATGTATTGATAGCGATTATAAAATTGTAATAATTACATATAGTGGGAACACAGAATCTTATCTACATAAAAACAGAATTTCTGTCTAGTTTACACTTGAAATTTCATAGACAGAACATATCCAAGAAAAAATCTAATGAAAACCGCAAGTAAGGAAAATCATGTTTGGATAGATATTAATGGCGAAAATATCCTATTCGTCGAGGTTAAGTTTATAGTAGTTTTCTAAATATACAACCAGGAAAGGTTATGCCATCAGTTATCCAACTAAATTTGTTACTTTGTTAACTTTCAATATTTTAGAGAAAATCAATTACTTCTGATGTTCAACATTTTCCTAAATCATTTAAAATTAAATCTGTACCAAAAATACAAAATGTTTTGATATTTAAAAAGGATATGAAATTTTTGTAAATTCTACATAATGAAAATGAATCAATCAATTTTCAATCTTTTTATATAAATTTATTGATGTGAAGTTTGTAAGGACATATAAGGATTCTTAATAGTTGTTTACATTATTAATTATTTTCTATTATGTACTTTGACACTACAGAACATTATAAAACGTATGTAGAAAATTTTGTTAGATAATTTAAAATCAAATTAATCTTTTTAATTAAATTTCAATATAAACTGATCCGTAATGTGTAACGAAATGGGATTAAAAATTATGTATTTTAGATTGATTTTTTTTTATCAGATTGAATTTGATTCACAACCTTACACTCAATTTTAGTTTCGTTATTATCAATATTGATAATTATGCCTGACCCAGAATGACGCGGCAAAATGTCGCGTCGCTTTTGAAATTTCGAATTTTGAAGCGTATAAAGTCAAAAGCGACGCAATGATTTTTTTTCAAACCACATTGAAAAAATTGTAAAGAATTTATTTAATGAAAAAATTAAATAAATTCTAATATCTATGGATATTATGTCATTATAAATTGAAATAATTGTAAACAATATTAATTGAAATGATTGAATTTAAAAAATTTTAATAAATAAATTTATTGACACATTCGAAATTAAAATTTATATGCGGCAAAAGTAGAAAGTAGGTCTACTCAAGCGTCGCGGCAAAATTGCCGCATCAACGCGACGCTACATTGTGGGCAATTACATATATACAATTATATATATACATTCTACTTTTGAAGCGTTGTTGTCAAACGCGACGCGACAACTTGCCGTGTCATTCTGGTTCTAACTTTAATGTTTCAAAGTAGGAAAAAGAAAGAACGAATTATGTCGGTTAAAAATAATTTATTATTCAATATAGTCTATTTTAAGCTCAACAAACTTAGTCCAATGTTTTTCTAATAATTCTATACCATGTTTATAATGATTAAAACAACAATCTATTCAACTTCTCAATAATGAATGACTTCTTCATTTGACGAAAAATACTATCCAGAAATGATTATTTAGGTTTGGGAATAAATGATAATCTGTTTTGATTTTACAGCAGCATCTGTTATAAACGTTCATGTTTCTTACTCGTTGTGTTCGATTTATTTTCAAAATAAAACGTTCCATTGCTCTTAATTTTACACTTAATTTTGTGCAGCATTTTAAACTATTGCACCAAGTTTGGGTGCCGTACATTAAAACTGGTAGAATTTCGGTGTCGAAAAATATTTTCTTGTATTTGACGAAATATTTTAAGTGAACAGCTCTTTCAGATTCCAGAGTTGCCGCCATGTACTTGATATTCTTTGATCAATTTATATTTGTTCTCTGTTCTGAAAGGATATAATTTGACCAAGATTTAAGTAGTTTTCAACCTATTTAATAGCTTGTATAATTCTGAGTTAATTGTATATTACCTTTCTGAAGACAAAATTCCTATTGAATCCCAAAAAAACTGATGCCATAACATTTCCTGCTGATGGTACAATATTTGCCTTTTTTGGTACACTAGAACCATCTTCTAACCATTGATAGCAAATGCGACACTCATCCTTACACTATTAATGGACTATAGAGCAATTATTTACCATGCCCTTTATCACTATCATGTAACTTGCATAATAGCAATAATGGTTTTCTATTCAAATCCTGATGGTCTGATAAGGAAAAATGGAGCAATGGTAGACTGAAATAAATTACGTATCATTAACAGCATAAGATCGAGTAGCGTAGAAGCGAATGTTGAACCACGAAATCATCCTGTAAAGCCAGATAAATAAGTAAGTAATGTAATCAGCCTGTATACAACATTTCGGTAACTTAATTTGTTCTTGTTAAAAATTTATGACTGCAAGCTGTTTAGTTATATATAACAACCTATCTCGTAATAAATTACTTGGCTTCACAATATATATACGAGGGTCGTGAATGGAGGCATTATTTTATTTTGACCTTCATTCTAATATTATTAATATTTCATTGTAATCCTTTAGAAGTTAGAAAATTATGTCGTAAGCAAAATATTACCACGGGTAATATTAATTTTTTTTTACAAATATTAAATAATTTTTTTTGTTTTTTTTTTTCATTATAAAAACTACAGATTTTTTGATTAAAGAATTATGATATAAAAAATATTGTTGACCGGGAAAAGTTGATTAAAATTTTGACATTGAAATGGGTTCAAATGATACCAAAATCTCACGGATTTATTTAAGAACAAAATTAATTTAAAAAAAGATCCCAAAAAATAAATTATTTAAATAAACTTATACATAAAATAAAATAATATTGGATCTATCATCTATAAACATATTTTATATAATTTTAAAGCGATTTTAAAGCGAGTAATAATTCTCGTAAAATTGTTAATGTCATTGGGTCATAGTGTACATACATATCATTATATATATTTATTTTTAACTCACTAATATAATAACCGAATACTGTTCATATAAGTAACACTCTTAAAGTGTCAATTAATATGATATCTATCAAAATGTAAAAAAAAAAAATATAAATTTATACTGTCACGTCATTCCTCATATAAAAATTTCACTCGTAATGATTGAGGAAGAAAGTTTTTTAAAAACAATTGTTTTAGTATATTTAGTATATAAATAATTTTAATATTCCTTCGTATTTCATATAAAAAAGACGTATAACAAATTTGATCCATCACTTTTTCCTGACACCGAATCTCATATTTTGAAACTCTGAAACAAATTTGTTGTGTATTTTTGAAAGAATTTCTAAAATTCAAGAACAAAATAATTTTGTCTTTTCCACAATACACGATTTTTTGCCATAGACATTCAGTTTACTTCTTGAACCAATACTTTTACGTCTTTTCGAATTACATCACTCCAGCGATTTCGTGGTTTTGTTAGTGGTCTCGTTGCTTTTCGCCCGTCGAAATTTCAATATATTAATACAAATCTCGATATTATGTTTATGTAAACCATAGGGCCATTAAAAGTTCCGACCAAACCAAATCAGATTTCTTTCCATATATTTGAAATCTTTTCAAACTTCTGCTGATTAACTTATAAAGTAAAAATTGCTTGTAAATCAATAATTGAAGAGTTCAAAATTTTACTAGAAAATCGATTACATTAATGACTTCACAATGAACAGAACAATTAATTGCTTTTGAAATTCACATGAATATGAAGCTCTTAATTGGTAAAGTTTGTATTGAAAATGTTTCTTCGTAATGTTTTATGAAAAAAGTAAAAACAAAAACACAAATTATTAGCAATTAGAGAATTAGACTATATCTAAATATTGATGTTGTTTTGCATAGTAGAAACTTTTCCAAGTCCATAAAGGACAATCATTAAATTAATTTTGTTCTATATAGATAGAAATTATTTCGATTGATGGTAAAAATATTAAGTAAATCGACTTTTCGAAATTAGTGTAAGAAAAAAATTATATTCTTTAATGTTTAATTCATTTACTTTTACCAATTTTTCGAAATTATATTTGTCTATATAATCTCTAAAGCCGAGACTGCTGCATTTCATAAGCCTAAATAATTATATTTGAAACTTATATATAAATTACGGAAGACATACTGATTTATGAGTGTAATCAATTTACTATGGCTTCATTAAGAAGATTACGATTACACAAGGACAGGAATCAGGGAGTTAATTGTAAAGTATCCTTTAATTTTAATTCTTTGATTCGGCAAATATTGTTGTTTCAATGACAAAATTGTTACGTGGTTAAAAGGACAAGAATATATTCTTTAGGATTTTGTGTAGACACTATATTTATAGGATTTACATTAATTTGCAAATATCAAAAAAGAATATTTATTAGAAGAAACAATAAAACTTTTAAAAATCAAATTTGTTCATAGACAAAATAGAAAGATTGATTTTTAAATCGCAATTCGAAGTTAATGATATTAAACGAAAGAAAGCATTAATATTGTAGAAAATATTTTCCAAGTCAATTCAACATTATTTTATTGAAAGCCAAATGATAAAGTTATAAATTTTGGTATACAACGAAATAATTTATAATATACGTAAGCAAGAAAGATACGGGGAAGTTAAAGAAAATACAGAAAGGTAAGAAATGTTCATAGATTTTTATATCAGGAATCGGAACAAATTGTTCTGCTTGGGTTGTTACGTTGTCGTTTTCAAGACTCTAATCGCAGAGGGCGATTAATTTTAATTTGGTACTCTTGTCGCAGAGGCGGAGTGACACAATACCAAATATTAATTTGTAAATGGCAGCAGTTTCTTGATCATTAATGAAGTTAATTATTAATCATTATAATTATCAGTATTAATTATTTTTCCAACGAATTTTTTTTTCTAATTTTGACATTTCAACTCGTAAAAAGTGAAAATGTTATAAAGCTAATCAATTTTTATCAGTACTGCGTATAGACGACGTGTATTGTTCTTACTTTCATCATACAACTCCATGCATTTTGCCAACAGGTCCGCGTCTTGAAAACGTTCATTGTAAACAATTTGAATTAAATTTGATAATTTCCCTTTACTCGAAAGTTTACAAAAAGTTAAAGTTAGTTTAACCTTAAACATTCTTACGTAATTCTTAAATATTCCATTCCTATTTCATACCTTTCAACTTTTACGTTTCTTAATACTCTTTATCTTAACTTTTTTTATGTGTATTGCGTGTGTTATAAATTAGGCTTAAATGTTACATAACGCCTTTTAAATATATATTTCTTTTATGTCAAAGTTTAAGTACTTAGCAAACATTATTTTCTATAATTATAAACGCAATATGGAATATTTTACAGGAAAAACCACTCCACTTAGATCTTTACAAATAGTTTTAGTATTATGAACATATTCCCAGTAATTATTTCTTATATGCATATAATTATAATATAATTTTGAATATAATATAAATTCTTGATATTTGAATGTCATTTCATAGTTTCTTTTATACACAACTAAAGATAATATATAAAAGTTTATATGTCAACAATTTTTTTAAAGAAGAATTTATCTACAATGTAACGAAATCTTTAATTTATTCATGTTTCAGGAAATTCAATGTGAAAATTGTTAATTTTGTTCCATATTTGTTAAAAAAAATTTAAATTTAAATTTTTTTTCTGATAATGCAGATCTAATATAAATATTAAAATTTAATTATTTTTTTGTTAAATATTACATTATTTACGATCACGTAAAAACCACCTACTATAAAATGAATAGTTGCTAATGAAAATTTCATTGTTACTATACACTAAATGCGCTATTCAGAATGAAGCCATATACATCCAATAAAAAACTATGGATTCCTTCAAAACAAATTAAATGGAATTTTTCATTATTATGTAATTCCGTATTTTGAAATAATTATAACAAACATAAAAATAATATATCCTGATCATTTTCCACTACCCACCCAACATAATATTATGTATAAAATATGAAATTAAATATGTAAATAAATAATATTTAAATTACTAAATTACGTTTTTTTTTTAAAAAACAGAAAATATATTACTATAAAAATCGTAAAATAAAAAATTGTTATTATTATTTATGAATTTATTTAATATTTATTGATGGTAATACGCGTATATAATAAATATTTCTATGAAAATTGTCACGTAATTCTTTTAATATAATATTTTTATGGTATCCTTAAGGATATATTGGTGATTTAATATTCAAAATAACAAAATTTTGTGGTAATATAGTAAATATATTACGATATTTTTGAAAAATAAAATTATATATATAGAAACTAAATTCTAGAAATTGTGTTCTTCGAACTCGAACCCTACAAGTTACCATAAATTAGAATTGCTGATCAAATCCAATGATTATAATTATATTATCATTTGGTGATTAAAAATATTCTTATAAATTTATTTGTTTTACATTTTGTTTGACAAGTATAAACTTTTGACCTTTTCTGGTATGATAAAATGACATCGCATTTAGACAGAATATACAATAATTTTTATATAGTTTTTGAAACCATAAATTTGTATACAAAGAAAAAGCTAAATGGCTTTTGGTTTGTTGGTTAGTTTAAGTACGGAATCCCGAGCAATATAAAGACGGATTAGCGAATTAGATCTGTTTTCCTACCACATACATAAGTCGGTTAGTTTTAGAATCATCTTGTAGTATTCAATTACCGTATCATGGTTGTTGAATATGTAGTGTAGTCAATTCTAATGCATTCTAAGCTATTTTTCCTACAATAAAATCAATTCTGTGTGACAGTGACGTAGTGGTAGCGTGGTATGCTGAGATGCATTAAGTCCCGAATTCAATTCCAAACCGAGAATTGAAATCGCTCTAAGTTGACTCTGCTTCAAATGAGTACCAATAATAAAATTTGCAATATGTAATTGTGAATTTTAAGATTGGGAAAATGTTTGAGAAAATTTTCTGACAACTGAAAACCAATGTCTGCACTATTAAAGGCAATTATAGCTTGATACACTATAAAGAAATTTGAGCTTTATGGCCATTGCAAAGAATATAAAATCCATGCTATCTAGAATGCTAGAATGGCTTTTATTAGAAGAGTTTTTTGGTAAGCTAATAATATAGTCTTAATAATTAAAATTTTAAAGAAGTCTAAATTATTTAGCTTGGTAAACAATTTAACTTTAATTGAACTAGAAAATATGAAATTATGACAAAATTGAATATAAAACTATATGCTTGGGATATTCTTTTGACTCTATGGACAAACACAAAGTTTGTAAATTAAATATTGTTATTTCGAATATGTTTTGAGAAACATAGATCAGTGGACTAAACAATATAAATCCTTACTAATTTTATGCAATATGCCATACTCATTGTATAGATAAATTATTTTCCCATAAATAAGTTGATCCGAAAAAAGCATTAATTTCTCAAACTCTTAATAAGTATCATATTTTCTTTCTATAACAAATAATGTCGAAATATATTTTTAGATCTCTTCTAAAAAGGTCACTAAATATGAGATTATTCAAATTTTCATTATGTTTTACTTAGATGTTCATAAGATTTTAAGGAAAATTTTCAAATTTCAAAGCCAATCCAATTTAAAATAACAAATTTTTAATTATATTTTAATTTCTTTTTTCAACTCACAAAAAAATCCAAAATTAATTGTAATTTTAACTATTTCATATAAAAGAATTAATTTCAATTGGTATTTGTGTCGCGAATAAGTTAAAATCATTTTTACCTTTTGACTAGACATAGTAGTCTCAAGTGTGTCTGGGGTCCAGGACGAAATCTATTTTAATATTAATTTGTTTTTGTCTATAAATATCTTTTGATTTATCTATAAATATAGTAGTTTATTATATCTAATAAATATATATAAAAAAAATTTATGTAGCAACACAAAAATATATCAAAATATGAAAAGTTTTAAGAGCATCTTTAGATGAAACAAAAAAAAAAATACCAATTTTCTACCTTTTTGTTGGGTCACTTAAAATGATCATAAAAATATCTCCTCGTACCCAAGAAAACATAATAAAATGATAAATAAATATAAATTTAATATTTATTTAAAAATAAAAATATTTGTTCTTTCTTATCGTATTCATCGGAGCAATAAACTTTTTATGATTGAATAAATAAAGAATAATATTTATTTGGTTTTCATAAATTTAGAAAATAAAATGTTTTATTAAAAATATATTTTTATGTATACATGAAATGTATGTAGTGATTTTTCATAGATACCGCACTCTGAGGCCATACATTATACAAATAGCTGATTTCCCCACACCCACAATGGACCATGAAAGGATAAATTCAAATAGTCAGAAACCCAGGAACCGATGTTTCTTTTTTAAAACTAACAGTGATGGTCCTGAAGAGGATGATATTTCTTACTGCTGTCGTCTTGAAGATAATCCGAAACGGTCTGCATTTGATGTATGACATTGATGTGGTTATACAGGACTAGTGCCTACATATCGTATATGCGGCAATATTAGGAAAATGTGGGTGATAGAAAGAATTAAGTCCTGGGGAACACATTCATTAATGTATAGGGAGATGACATTTGATATCTAAAACTATATGAATCGAACGATTTGAAATAAAACTCTTAATCCAAGAAATGAATTTTGATTCCAGACCTATAACATTTAACTTTAGCAAACCTTAAATATGAAATGTGCCACATTAATTATTTTCAATTCATAGTTTTTGTATTTCTATTATATCTCTGGGTTCTGAATACTTCAGGCTCGTCTGGGTTGTTCCAATTTAATCTTTATTTATTTGTTGGTTTTCAAAATTTTAATGACAGTTTCGGTAATGTTGTGTTGATGAGTTTTTCAATTTACTTGTAGAAATAATTAGACTCATTACATATATATAAAAATGATTTGTAAATAACTTCGAATGATATCCCCTTTTAATCAGTTAATTCCGTACATTTTTTCAAGAATTTAATGTCATTATCATTTTAAAATTTCTTAAATTTTAATTTCACTCTGTACATTGAATGAAATTAAAATTTAAGAAATTTTAAATTATAATTATTGTTTTTAATTTTTTCAAAATTTCATTAATGATGTTCAGTTAATTAATTCTTTATCTTATTTATATATATTTAACTTAAAATTAATATTAATTATTATAAATTCATTTTATTATTATTTACTTACTTAACTCATAAAAATATAACAAAGAATTTCCCAATCTACTAAATATTTATGAGAAAATTTTTAAACATCAAAAAACACCTTGAAAAGTCATTTATATTAAAAGGTAATTCAAATGGAAATAAATAAAATATTTCCTTATATAATTTCCATTTAATAATAATAAAAGTTGAAATTAATTTATGTTAAAAAGGATAATTTTATTCTATATAAGATTATTTTCAAATCGTTTATAAATAATTTTCTTGTAAAATTTTAAATTGTTGTTTAAGTTAAATTTTTTTACCATCTTCATTTTTATAATTCGATTTACAAGCTAAATATAGAATATAATTACAAGAATTATGTTAATATCTATTAAAATTTGTCAATAAAAAAGAAAATATTTATTAATAAATAAAATATGTAGTTAAAGAAAAACATAAAAAAACATTTTAATGAAACACTTTTACTAGATTTGAATAAAAATAAAATTGAAATGAACAAAGTTTTCTGTTAAAATTTATGGTAACAATAAAAGTTGAAATATAAATCCTTTTTATTTAGTGGAATATTTATAAATATTTGACATTGACCATGAAATAACTTTGAAGGATATTATAAATTTTATGATTAAATATATGTAGTTTTCAAAAAATTATAATTTAATGTAATGGGGTTAAATTTAATAACTATTTATAAATTGTTTTGGAATAACTACGCGTTTCTATAGTAGAAACTCTTTCGTTTATTTTAAAATCTAAATTTATCATGTTACAGCTAAATTATTCTTAGTTCAGAATATATATTTCTAAATCAGAAAATACTAAAGTTGATATTTAAATCAGTTAGGGTTCCATTAAAGTTATACGAAAGAGGGATATATATAAATGGACTTTACTATAGCTAAATCACTTCGTACCGAACGTTATATATAAGAATTTGGAGTAAACTGTCCTATAAAGACACATTATTCCGATGCCGCTGCATTGTGATGTAAGTTGTATTTACTATTCTGTGATGTCTCAAGCTCAAACTTCAAGATGCTGCAAAATCAGATTTCAAGAATTACATTGGAACATGAGACATTACATTGAAATAACATTGCACACTCGAAGAAATTTATTCCTGAATGATAAAAAAATCGATGATAAAAAAAGCTTCTTCAAATGAATAAGAAGAAAGCCAGAACAATGGTAGTTTCGTAGAGGTCCCTGTAATTTCAAAGAAATACCTACACGCAATTGGATTGTCAGCGGAGCAGGTGTGTTAGTACTGTCAACACGAGGATAAACCGCCGCACACATTCTATGTGTTTCTGAGGCTTTGATGTCTAGACGACTTCGGAATGTTATGTTCTCGATCTTTTAGAAAAGTGACGATTATCAGTAAGGTAGCTGTGCTGTTTCATCAACAGTACGAGCTTGTTCAGTGACGAATAAGGAATATCATAATAAGCCAAATGGCTGCAGTGATTAGGACTGTATGTGATCCACCCTTATTCTAAATCTAAGCTAACCTAAGTTGTAGTTAAAATAATTTAATTTCATCTGACAATCTGAACTAGGCGAAATTTTCTTAATTTGAATAAATTATATAAAAATTGTTATGTGAGTAGGTTTTACCCTCTATGTCTATTGCATGAATTATGATCCAACGTTAAATGCTGGCTAGACTACAGTAGACCCTGATAACAACTTATAAGCACGATATAAATAGACTTAAAAAATTATTCCCTATTTTCGTGAATTATTTATTATTATATTAAAAAATTAAGATTATGTTTAATATGGAAATATGTCAAGGAAAATGTATCTAATGTTTACTCAAGGAAGTGAAATGTTAACATAATATTTTTATACATTTTTTATTCGCTATTACGTACTTTTTGTTTGATTTTTCCCTTGACGCTGAATTATTAATTAGAAAAATTATTATACGTTATACATATAAATATATTCTATAATTAGTTAAACTTTTTGCAATTACATCACAATTAATGAATAAAAAATTGTCTTTAAGGAACATATTGTGATATAAAGCCATTTGACATAATGTCATAATTGATTTAAGACTCAATCGAGTTAGACATAAAGCCGCATAATCATTATTTTTTCTAACATGGCTTTAAGTTTCATTCGATTGATTTATAAAGTAATATCATTATATAAAAATTTGAGGCATATAGCTATAGTAACAAAAATACGCAGTGCATTACAAGAAGAAGGCTTTTTCCATGAAATTATACAATTAATAGATTTACATCAAAAACCCGATAAATTTATTTTTATAGTATTGAATATTTAGGTTAGCTCCCTAGTTCAGTTTCGTTTTTAATTCTAGTTCTTTATAGGTTTTAGTTCCAAACGGCATTTCGTTCAGAAAGTCCGCGGCTTGATGTGTAGAGGAGCAACCTCACACGACATGATAAGGTGCGTTTCATGCCTCGGATCTTCGTGAAACAGAATTTTAAAGTCTTATTATGATTCAATCGATTAAGAGTTAAGACATAAAGCAATACGCGAAATATTCTCGGTATCGTTAATATCGTTATTTCTCATTCGAGTGAGTTATAAAACCAATAACGTCTTATGTCAATTGACTTTATATCACTGTACCGAATTTAGTATTTTTTTTAAATATTAACTTGAGATTTTAACATTTTAGTTCCTGATTTCCTTCATCTTTGTTTTTGTATAAATTCTTTAACTAAATCTAAAATCCTTTGTAGTCCATTGTGAGACTTCAATTTTCTTGTTCTATTAAGTTTTAATATGGTACAAAAGAATTTTTAAACAGAGAAAAATTTATTTTTATTTTAGTATTTTCGAATGATTTTCAATTTTTTATAAATCTTTTTTGTTTTGTTCAACTCATTGAAAAATTCCATTTTACAAGAATTAAGATAAAAAAAAAACTTTAGTCTTGAACTAGTTTTACTTAAATATAAAATATATAAAAAATTTGTAATAAGATCCATTAAAGTATTCATAAAACGAAAACTATATAAAAGAAGAATTTATCTGAGAATCATGTACTTAAGAATTACTGCAATGTTTGAAAGATTTAGGTATACTCTAAAAAGAATATAGATTGTATAAAAATCAAAAGAAATTAAGGAATACGTACTTAAAAAAATTGTATATCTTGTCAAATGTATAATTTCTTAATCAGAGTAACAGAGAACTTCTAACAGTGTTAAAGCAGATGAAATTGCAAGAATTGGGGCGGCGGACACCTCTTTCTAATTCTTATCAAGTGCATCTATAACATTTTATGACAAGTTTTTTTTGATGTTGGAGAAATAAATGTTGAAAATTTTGTGGCTTTCATGAAAGAAATAGGATGGGCTGATGTTTTTTTTAAAAAAAAATATGTTTGAACGCCAGTGGGAGAGTACAACGAGTCCTTGTGATCTTGTTACGTGAAGGTCTCTGTAATTTTCATCCATTCTAACCAACTAACCAACCAACAGTGTTAAACAGTGTAGTGCTAAGCTAAGTCACTAATTTTCTAATATATCAGGCTTAGGAGATAGTCTAGTTCTATATCAAATTTGCGTTATTCTATTAAATATTTAAAAAATCCGCCCAATTTGGCCATACATTATGCAATAATGAATTCATATTGCCAAGAAAGATTTTCATCAGGTGCCCGTGTCCGGTGTGACAAAAACTGCTCATTATAAATAGTATATCTTGTGTGATTTGGATGGAGGATAGGTAAAAAAATAAGAAAGGAAACACTTTTCAGAAACGAATTAACAACCGTAGTGACCTATGAACGCTACAAGGTAGTTTTAAAGTTCTTAGCTAAGCCAAGTGGTCATGTGAGTGGTAACAAATCGCGTCTCCTTCATGTTAGGGGACTCGCCTCTTAAACTAACCAATCAAACATGTAAAAAGAGAGCGGCATTATATATAGAAGAAAAGAGAAAATTATTTACAGGCCTTGCCTTTCAAAATCAACTTAATTTCTTCAACTCCGTTATTTTTTAAGTGGCGATAGTTAATTTGAAATTTGAAATTTTTTATAATATTTCTTAATAAAGTTCACTTTTAACAACAATTTTACAATTATATATCATACAACAATCTTTGTTACTGTTAGTGCTGTTGGTGTATCAATTAAAATTTCTGGCAACATTCAAAATCAAGTTCTTTTCGAATTAAATTTAATTTCTCAAAAAACAACACAACAACAAAAAAAAAATAGTGTTTTATTTTCTAGAGTTTTGTACATTCAAAATAAAAGTTTTACATTAGTGAAATCATTATTTCGTACGCTTTTAAAAAATTCATTAATAAACTTCGTCCTTTCCTGGTAAATTGAAAATGAATATTGTTTAAACTTTTTTAGCTCCCAAGTAAAAAAAACTACATTTTATTTAAAAAAAAAGGATTAAAAAAATAAAAGCAAAAAAAATTAAAGTTAATTGCAAAAGTTTACTTTTGTTAATGAAAATTTAATTTAACTCTGTTTTTTTTTTTTGGTAGAAATAGTTTGCATTGAATTCTTTATTTTCCACAATACTGAAATATCAATTATTCAAAGGTCCTTCACAAAAATTGTATTTAGAAAACAAAATTTTAGGCTAAGTTTAGGTTGCATAAGATTTTTTTTTTATTATTATTTTAAAGGATTTGTTCATAAAATCATTTTTCTGAGTTATGTAATTTAAAATTTAATTATTATTTTTTTTATAACATCAAATATCTTTTGGATTAAATTAAATTATAATTATTTTTTTCATATTATTTTGTTAAAAAGGATAACAGAAAAAATACATTCTTTAATTTTGTTTGACAGTCGTTATTGTAATGCGATTATATTGTTGAACACTGTTGGACAAGTAACATTTTAATGCGATTATACAACAAAAGTAACATTTCTACTATCACGAATACCAATAATATCCTTTAGTTGTCTAAAGTGAACTTGTGAAGTCTGTTTGTATACTGTTCAGATAATGTTTAACATCTTGACGATATATATAAATAGGATTTCTTTTCATAAACTTACATAAAATTATATAGAACATCTTTAAACTATCTGAACTATTTAAATCCAATTAAGTATTTTTTTCCGGTTAAATAATTAAAGAGAATTACTTTACTTACAACATATTTTTATAATTATCAATAATTTATTATAACAAAAAATGTAATGAAATTTTAACCATGATATACTTGTAAAAGAATACTTTTATGAGTAAAAATGTCAAGTAATATATTAAGTTTTCCATATAAATTTCATTGAAGAATAATTAAGTATAATAAGCTGAAGAAAATAAATCGCAATGATCAAATACAGAACATTTTGAATAGAATACGACCAGCAATAAAATGTAGTGTAACTAGAACTAATTTTTATAATTCAAAAGTTTTCTACTTAAACAACAGATGGCGTTTAAATAACGTTGTAATTATATTGATAACTCAAAACTGACCGATAGTATGTTGTTAATTAATAAATATGTAAATACATTTTAAAATAATTTTAATTTTTCAAAGAACTATAGAATTTTATTTCATGATAAACTAAAATTTGGCTCAAATATAAATTTAGATCTCCTCATTCAATTTATAATTTGAATGTTGATTTTCTAACCCGGAATGGACGAATGTCATATCATTCGATAAAATTTCGTAATGATTTTTATTTTTCAATCATTTGTCAGTGCCTTTGTATTGCCATTTAATTTACTTTCATAAAGTTTGTATAAATATTTTTGTAACAACCCCTCCCTACAGAATTGTATTCATAATTTTATGAGGAGTTGCAGAATAACTAAACTATGAAGTATTGTGAGGGAAAGATATATTGAAAAAATGTAAAATGCTCAAATCTTTTACGTTTCCGATTTGTGATGAATTTGTTTTCCATTTTGTGAATTGAACACATATTAATTTTGTAATCCAATTAATAAAAATTGAGTTCGATAAATTCGGTGGGTCCATTAAATTATCAAAATGATATAGAATTAGAATATATTTTTCTGGTTGGTTAGTTTGATTAGCGAGCCCAGACAGACAGTCGATGACTAAAAGTAGCGCTTTCCTACCACCCATACTCGTGGTTAGTTTAGATTCATATTGCAATAGCATCGTTCGTTAAGGAAATGTACGGTTGCCATAGGCTGTTTATTGGCTAAACCGTACATTTTGTTAGGTTAGTATTACGATATGATTGCTTATACAGTATGCCTACGCGATCGGCCAGTACCCCGAAAATACAGCTGTAGCCTTAGCTATGCTTCTACGTGATAATTTTATGAGGTTTTCTGTTTTGTTTTCCACGTACAGTGACCACTTTTTTTCTGTTGTTATGCAATTGGTAAGTTCCCTCTCTCTATACCTAGCATCAGGTAAGGATAGACGGTGAAGGTGCATTTTCCTGATTTCCCAGAACACAAAAAGCAAATGTCTTTAAGAATATTTTTGTCTTGTGGAAATTATTATAACTCTACAAATAATATTAAAGTAATAACTTTTTTTATTCATTTATGTATTAATAAATTGTATTTTGTAAAAACTTGAAATTCGAAATTAATAATCCATTTTTTATAGAGAATTAAATAAAAAAATGTCATATAAAAATACATTTTCCACAATTTTTCCATTTTCACCAGTCACAAATATCATAAAAATATTTTTATGTTATTGATTTGAAATTAATTTTTAATAAAGTTTTCTAAATCTCTAATAAATTAATATTTTCTTTATGAATTTGAAAATGTAATTTCGATTTTCCAGGTAAAAATTATTTTTATATTATTTACTTATTTTTTTTTTGTTAAAGATTATTTATTTTAATAGGGATTTTCCGCTCATATTTTTTTTTTAAAAAATTATTTATGAATTTTTTATGTAGTAATTTTAATGTTTAATAAATTTATAAATTATGGAAAATATTTACTATAAAATTGTGTAACAAAAAAAAAATGAAATAACAAATTAATTTTTTTATTATAAGGTTTTGAAAATATTAATTTAAAAATCGAAAATATTTTGTAATGGGTAGCGATTAAAATTGATTTTTTATGGGCCATTAAAAAGTTAAGCGTTTTCACACTTTATGATTTATTGGGTTAATTTATTTAATTATAATTAAGTTATAAAATTTGGTAAACAAAATTTATGAAAGAAAATAAAATGGCTTTGAGATAAGATTTCAGTTTTACGTCTTTACTGAATATCTTGCGAAAACCTTAAATGCTTAAATCATTGAATTTCTGACAACCTAATAATATTTTTTTGAATTATTTTCTATAAGAAATTTTAATATTTTGTGATTTATGTAAACTTTTCATGTTACAATTTTGTTTACATTTACAATTAAGATTTATGAAAATTTACTACACTATTAGTTAATATCTGAAAAATAAATCTATGAGTTTTCCTTTAATTTGTTGATTAAAGTAAATTTATAGAAGATTTTAATGATAATTGTAGTAAATTTTTTATTTAATTGTCAATTTCATATAAAAAAGGCCACATTGCGCATTGAACAAATATTGCAGAACAATATTTCTACATATTGTTCTGCAATATTTGTAGTTCTATATCTATATCATATTTTTTAGCAAGGCCATCTGTTAGGAAAAACTCTATATTACTATAAAGATAACAATATATTATCTTTAATTACAGTTTACAACGTGCGGTATAATTTTTGGAATATTTACTATGATAAATAATTAAAATTTTAATTAAAATTAAAATGGTCTCTAATCGTAAGAAGTCCAGTGTGATCTGAAAACTAAAGGATTCTTTAAATATGAATCATGAAAATGAATAAGTCACTGATTTAGACATTGATTATCCATACATTCATTAAATTTCCTTTTTTATATAGGTCATAATATAGTCATTCCTACGCTCCATTTTTGGCATAAATGTTTGTTTCATTGACTGTTTTTAAAAATAATTTAAATGCTATAAATATAAGGGTGCCCCGAATTTTAAAAAGGTTGTGAAAATCTGACCTTGATCTGGGATAACATATCTATTGATTGAATCTAAATATAAAATAATAATTTAATAATTATCATGTAATCGTTTTGTACTTCGCTGGAATCGCTGGATTGATACCAGATAATTCTTGAGTTTGAATACTACAACAGAAATAAAATATGAAAAGTTTGTCAAATTTGGAATATCGTAATAAAATCCATATGAACTTTTGTTCATATATTTAAGCTAAGGCAAAGGCTAGTGTATCCTTTCTGGCCATGGCCAAAGCTGAACAACTTACATATATGAAGTGTGCTATATATGAATAATGCCATGATTAGTTTGATTGAGATACCAAGTCTGGGACTGACTGTATGTTCACTAATTTGTCAGTGTCCCATGTACACATGCGATTGATCTATCTATGTCACCTCGGGATAACTTTAATAAATTATGTAGGTAAACATTAACAGAGAGACAAAATAAACGATAATTACATAAAAAGTTCTTTTGTTTTTCAAAGAATTCCTTAAAAAGGTAAAACAAAATTTAAAATATACAAAATATCAGCAAAACAAAAAATGGATTTTATAAAAATATCCTTTTTTCTTGTTTTTTTTTTTATTATATAATATTTAATTGTTTTTGAAGGATTCAGTTGAATTACATTTAATAGATACTAATACTAAAAATTATAAACAAAATAATTATTTACAGAGAAACTCCAGAGGTGAACTTTATTATGTTCAAAAAAAACCAATGTAGAAAAAAAATATTATTAATTAAATTAAATGTATCTAAAAACCACAAAAAAAAAAAAATTAATTTTGTTTACTTAAAATATCCAAATAATTAATATTAATTATATTTTTGATTCTATTGAAATTATTTATTATTATAATCACCTAAATTATATAGAAAATTATATTAAAAAAAATTTTTTTTAAAGCATATAATTACGAAATTTCACAGGAAATAAAATATGTTTATGTTGACAAAACAAGATTAAATTTCTATTGCCAATAGGAACAGAAAAATTATATATCATAATAACAAAATTATTATAAATTTAATATATAATATTTTTTTTTTATTATGGTTTTCACAATTAGGCGCCACCATCGTTACTGAAATAAATGGGTTTCCTGGATAAAATTGACAAGAAACAGCAAAATCATTAATGATTTTGTTTTGTTAGATTAAATTACATAACAAACAGGATAACAAGAACATATACATAGATTATGTAATTATAAATGTATAATGTTAAATTAGTAATATACGTAATGTAATAACAACAAATATATTGATTTCTGTGTAAAATAATCAATTAATAAGATTTATCTAATAATGGATAAATTCCAAATAATTATATAATAATAACATTTTTATGGTTAATTTGAAACCAAAATTCTAGGGAAATTTTAATGAAATTTATGTGAAGATTGATAAATTTCATCAAGGCAACGAAATAATTCCGAAAATTTATTTACAAATTCAATTATCAAATTAACAGAATCAAAGCTGGCAAAATCCCATAATTATAAAATAAAAAATATGTACATATTAGGAACCAAAATAAACAAAAATTTATCTTTAATATGAAAAAACAAAATACTTTCCATAAATAATGTTAAGGGAATCAAATTAGATTGGTTAAAAGAATTAAGGAAACATATTTTTTTTTACATATATTTTTAATCATTTTGGCTTTTTTTTTATTTTGCCTGCGTGCATGGGTCATAACAACAAAGCACTTGGTCACATCACTTTATCAAAACCATAACACTTATCATCGGTCCTTTACGAATGATAACATAAAAAAGGATATACACAGTAAAACATTACTATGCAATAATTATACACAGGGCTTATAATGACTGCTGACAAATAAGGCACCATTAAGAACGCAGTTCAAAATTTGGTTTTCAATATTTATTATAAATAAAGAATATTTTGTTTGCAGCGCCACATTGTGGAGAAAAGTAAACTTCTATATTATCACCAACTCTATTCATTATTACAAAATGTTGAATCGTTTTTGAATTAACATTTTTATTATATAATTAGTGTTCTAAGGCTACGAACAGAGTATCGAATTTAGCACGGAACTATAGTACATAGTCCAGTACCGCACATAGAGTACTAAGATTTTAAAATACAATGGAATTGCATGGATGCGGCACACTCTAGAAAATTGAAACGGCAGAAAATTGAAACGTCCTAACTTCTATATTATTCTACTGATCATTATCTTTCAAAGGAAAGATTTAAACGCTATCATAGTTGGTCAATATTGGACATATGAATAGAAATTGTCCATCTAACTAATGCTGGCGATATTCTGGTCACGACGATTTGCAAAAGTTGAATTAGTACGAACTTTGCTTTAACTACCCTCATATATTTCTAAATATTTCAACTTTTTATTGATATTTTAAAGCGGTTCCAGGGTAACAGTATTTGAATTTTCGTCACAATTTCCAACACAAGATCTACCAAAAATTTAGGTTGACAGACTATACCTAAACGACATTAACATAAAGAATTCTTTTGTTTCTCAGAACATATCCTTTAAAAAGGTAAAACAAAATTTAAGGTAAACAAAATAACAACTAAAAAAAATAATTTTTATGGAAAATATCCTTTTTTTTTTTGGTTTTCGAGGAATTTATTTGAATTTCAAGGATATTTATGAACAAAAAAAAATTATGAAAACATTTAAAATATTTTGTTTAAATTTTTTTTTTATACTTGATTGATTTGCTTTGACTTTTTATTTTCAAAATCTAATGACGCAGCAAGAAAATTCTGAAAATTTAGTAAAATAAAAGGAAATTTTTCTTTAAATGTTATTTCATTTATGAATTTTGTAACCTGACAAATTTATGTATATCTTTTTTTTGTTAAAATACTTCGTTAACAAGAAAATTGAATCCAAAAAACATAAAAATTGTTAAAAAAATAGAAAAAGCGGTTCTAGGAGATGTTGCTGCGCACATAAAAAGCGTACGCGTACGCGTACGCGTCCCCCGGACACTTTTTTTTTTTTGCATTTTCGGACTCCCCGACCTCGGAAACGCCTAGAAAAAAATTTTGAGCGAACTTTTTTTTTTGACCATCCAACCCATCACCAGACTTCATAGTATTTCATACTACTCGTAATAGAAAGAGTACGTCATCAGGAAATATAATAGAAGTAATACGTCTTCTTAAAGGAAATATATTATTTATTGTCATGGAAAATGTCAATACTTTATAAATTTTGTCATTTTCATATTTAATAATAAAAAAATCTAAATTAATAAAATTATTAATATAATTATTGTTTTTTTTTTTTTAAAGAAAAACGTGCCAAAATTAAATCTCATTAATTTATGTTTCTTTTTAACCTTTTCAACCTTTATAACCTTCTTTATATTTCAATCTATAATCGTATTAAATTTTTATCTTTTTTCTATCAAGAACGTTTTTTATAAAGAAAAAATTTGAAAAAAAAAAAAAAAAATTAAGTAGAAAAATCTAATATATTTGAAAAATATTTACAATTTTCGAGAATCCTTGAAAAATTGAATACAATTTGAATTATTATAAAAATAAATAAAAATATTTGTAGAAAAATTATAAAAATTTAATAATTAAAATAATATTTTGAATTTCTAGATAGCTAAGCTGATTGTGGTTGAATGTTGAAATTACGAAAATAAAATATGTTATGTGTAGATGAAAGGTGGCTATTAAAAGCAAACCAATTTTTTTTCTTCAATTGTAGATGGCGTTTAATTCAGGATACAGAACGCTATACATGAAATTAGAAATAAAACTTATATTATATGTTAAGCAAAACCAAAACTTTGTCCTCAGACAGCTTTATGCAAAGTAGTAACTTATCCAATACAGAAAATTTTTGCAAATCAGCTGTTATAATAAGTAATTCGCTCTTGTCTCAAAACGATTTGGGATGTACAAGAGTATGTTAATTGCAATTTCAATTTCAGTTTGAATTTGGTTATGACGTTGTTATTTAGATAGACCGAAATATACCTCACTTTTTTGGCAAAGTTCTTCTTTTTAATGTGTTCTGGAAAGTTCACTCTATGTAGCAGAGCATGACTTCCAAAACAAAACCATACTTTAATGTTTCTGTCTGTGATGCCTGATGCTTTCATGCTGAAAAATATATGATATATTAATTGTATGGAGTTAATGACAACAGACTATGGTATATTCAAGTTTATGTCGTGCTACATATAGGAACGAAGTTTAGGAACTTTACATATTTTTATACATAATATTAACTATGGATATTCTTCAGTACAGTATACGGTAATAAATATAAAGTTGCCAGTCATGTAAGATAACTTAATTTTGCAGGCAAACTAAAATCGTGAATCTTAAGCACAACATTTTTCAAATAAACCGACAAATTTTTTAACATTAATGTTTTTTTAATCCTTAAGACTTGACTTAAGAACGTATCAACGTGTTTAAATGAAATATATGTAATAAATTACATATAACAATTAATTTGTATGGAATCAATCAATTTTCTGCTGAAATTATTTTATAGATTACATTATCTTAAATATAATTTTAAAGCAAAATTTTGCACTTTCAAAATGCGTTTTTAACTTATGTACATTTCTAAATTTTACAATTTTACCTGGAATTATAATTTTCTATAATACATTTTCTCAATTTATTTTTTGTGTTGAAATTTAACTGAAAATTAATTCCATTACACCCAGAATATGATTTATCTTAAAGAATTACCATGGAATTTAAGTATCAAAAAAATTAACTTCATCAAAATATCAAAGACTGAAATTTTTCCATATATTTTTTTTGTTATATTATATTAAATATTTTGCTTGTTTTGTGTATGTTTATTATCCTTACTTTGATCCTTTGATGTAATATTTAAATAAATATTATTACCTTAAATAAATTTCCACAGATTTTATGTAAAAAAAAAAAGAAACTTTTTCTTTAAATATATTCGCACGCGATGATTTTTGCTCATACATTTTTAACTTTTGATTTTTGTCGTCATTTATATGAAGAATTCTATAAGGAAATTTTCGTATACATTTTTAAAAGAAATATGAAATATAAAAAGAAAATTATTTTGTGTTGGTTTAATTTTAAATAAATCTTTAGTTAATTTATTATTAATTCAAAATTATATGTAATTTGATTTTATGTTAAAAAATTGTTATCAAAATTTAAGTTTTGTCAATCAGGAATCAGTATTCCGTCATTGAGGATTTATTACAATTTCTAGTTAGTGGGATTGTGCCAGACACCGGATTAGACAATTACTTTGTACTCATAACACATTAGGAATTAATGAAGTGGAATATAAAAATTGGATGTGATATAAATACAACCCATTCTTATTATGTATATATAGACTTCTCCTTTGTACAGTTAAATATTACAAATATGAGCTTACTATAAACAGAGAAAAATAATCTAGGTCCTAGGTTGGTAACATATTGCAAGTAGTAGAAGATATCACGAATTGTGCTTCTAACTTATCTTCAACACATGTTTAAGATAATTGAGAAGTACGCTTGATGGTTTAGGTTAATTGATTGGTTGGATGGCGAGCCCCAGAACGAATGTCCGGTATTCCAAGTAGCGCTTAAGCATTTTTTTGTTACCACACATTCTCGCAAACTTATCTCGTAGGCCGTTAACTGGCTAGATCGTCGTTAACTGACTAGTAAGTAGATCGTTTTGCTTAAAGTACAAAGATAGTAAGTCTGGACTTGGCTAGGTCCGAGTATTTCAAATGAAGTGCTTAATTTTCTCTTTTTCGTTGGAATTCATAAAGTTTACGTATAACTATTTACAAAAATTCCTTTACAAAAACATATATAATTATTACAGCTAAGATTCGTCCTTTTTGTATTTAATTACTTTATTTTTAAAGCTACATTACATAATTTTTATCCATTATACATTTTTTTATTTTATTATTCATTGCGAAAATAATCTAAAATTAAAAATTCTTCTGAAATTAAAATAATCTAAAATTAAAATTGTATTTTATTTTAAAAATTATTACTAGAACCTTAAAATAGATTCTTTGTTTAACATTTAACCACTTTAAAGCCCCAAGCTCAAGCATAAAATTTAGTGCTGTGTACCTTATTAATCTTTATAATTA
This sequence comes from Rhamphomyia laevipes, assembly GCA_963920725.1. Taxonomy (NCBI): domain Eukaryota; kingdom Metazoa; phylum Arthropoda; class Insecta; order Diptera; family Empididae; genus Rhamphomyia; species Rhamphomyia laevipes. The sequence continues at coordinate 20,460,205 of OY987259.1, forward strand.
TTCTCATTGCTTTATTTTGTAGCTTTAGTAATCTATATACACCACTTCATTATTCATCATAAATGAAATTGAAGTATACAAATATTCAAAATGTGGTTTAACCAAATGTGGTTTGACAGATAATTTATTCCTAATTCTTTTAAATATATTTTCTTTTCCCATTTTTAGGCAAATATAATTCCTTAACTAAAACTATTCCTAAATACCTGATTTAATTTACTTTTTCTATTACAACATTTTAAACATCATCTATTTCATCATTATTGCTATTAATTATCATACATTTAGTTTTGGCTATTTATTTATAACCAATTTCTTAGTGCTTCGAAGTCAGCATTCACTTTTGCCACACATTTGGTAACACTTGCACCAACAACATTTTCATAGACCATCATCAACAAACATAACTGATGTAGAAAATTCTATTTCTTATTGCAAGTTATTAATATTATTAATGGTCTTTCAATAGAGGTGATAATTTTTCAATAGGAATTGTGTCCGATAGCGAATAGCGATGTCTGATATAATGTTAATTTGTGTTTATTTTATTCATTACAGAAATACAAATCATCATGGATCGCTACGCTAACTTTTAAAATACATTTTCGAACTGAACTTGTAGAGTTACGAACGGGTCAATTTACTCTATCCTATTGTCAGTTTTACTTGGAAACAGTCAGTAATTTCTTTTTTTTTGGCGCCTCTAGGCAATATATACTGAAGCGCCCTATAATTCTTAAGAAAATTTATGTTTCGATTAATGATTTGGAATTCAATCAATGATTTGTATTGTTCAACAACAATCGACAAATCAATTTATATTGATTGAAATTTTAAATTAGTTGTATTTAACTGCAAACGGTCCAAATCGGTTTTTTAAAATTTCATCACAAATTCGGGACGATTCATTTGAATGATAATATTTTGAGGTTAACTTCTAACGTTCTAACTTGAGAAGATATGGTATTATCTTCTAATAGTTGTTGTAATGTTGTTGTAATGGTTTGATTATTTCCGCATATAGTTTTCGTATAAATGTTTAAAGTAATCATAACGACAAGGCTATCTAGTATCACAAAGATTTTTAATGGAGCGTCAATATACTTTCCGTTAGAACACTATTTTGAATAGCGCCCCTAGACAATTGCCTACATTTGCTTGTTAGTAAATTCATCCATATGGTAATATCTCGTTTCTATTACAAGTTTCGAAGAATTTTCTCAGTATTCTGTATAAAATGGACACCTCTAAACTAGGACCTTTTGTTGACTAAGCAATCGGATTTATGAATTGATTCTCAGAATTAGTGCTGAGCCCTAAATTAGTTACCATTTTTGTTTATAAAAATAAAAATTTCCTTACCACATGGACAGAAACAATATCAATGAACGAGTGGAACTGTTAACATTTTATTTCAGTATTTAGAAATCATGGTCCTCTTAAAATCGAGTGTCTGAGAGCGTCATATTTCGAGACATCCTAGATTCATTAAAATTTAATAATTATGGAATGGAAATTGAAGTAATCTGCCCATTTTTTAGATTCCCTTTTATGAATTAGAAATCACTCACAACACAACCATGTGAAAGGTAAATTCCCGAAAGTATCATAAGAAATATCTATAGTCCAATATTTTGTAATTGAAAAAAACTCTGTGGTATGAATAATCTTTAGTCGTATTCCTCTCATTTACTTATTTTATTAGCTTGTTCGTTTCCGTCTCTTAAATATTAGGTTCTACTATATGGTTAAGACCTTTACAAAATGTTGTTACGGATGAAACAATTCACTTACTTATTTATTATTCATAAATTAAATATCTTTTAAAATAAAATTATGAGTTTTTCAAATTATCTAAATTATTTATTTTACGATTTTTAACTAATTATTTTATTTTTGAATTAAAATTTATTCTACCATGAATTCAAATTTATTGTCTAATTAAAAATTTCCTTCTTCAAAAGAAATTGTATAAAAGTTTTCAATTAGTGCATAAAATTTTAATAATTTAACTATTTATATTAAAATAATATATTTTAAGAATTTGTACTTTGAAGGGTAAAAAAGTTAACTCAGACAAAGAAGTTGTAAAAGTTTTAATTTATGAAAAATTGAATTGTAAAATTTATGGTAAAATGATTTTGTTGTTGTGACGACCATTAATTTAGTATTTAGTGATTAAATAATTAGAATTCTGCAAATCAAAACTGAAATTAATTGATTTAGAAATTTCATTTATAGAGCCATTTTTTGGGGTTAATGACAATATTTATGAATAATTATTGTAATATGTAGTAATTATGGTAAATTCCAATTAAAAAATATGTTGAATACAGTATCTTTGAAACAAAGAATTCAGGATGTTTCAAAGAAATGTTTTTCTTTTTTCAGAAGATGTAATAGTAGATATTTGTAATGATACTTTCGGCAATATACCTTACCTTATAAGTGAATAAGGAATAATAACAATCACTACAAATGTCTACATCAAATAGAACATAATTCTGTTATGGAATTTTATTAATAGTTACGGTAACTATTAACTAGACTTTTCTACATCATTGTTGAGTCCGTACTGTTAGATGGGTGCTATATACATGTCAGTGGTCACTTAGAAAGTTTCAAACTTTCGTTAATCGAAAGTCTAACTAACATTATGCGAACCTTCTACCAAATTATACATAAATAAAATAAAGAATTGTTGCGAAGAAAATAGATAGCTTCGTAAGGAGATTGAAGTGGAAATGGATTTGCCACAAGGAAACAATTGCATTGCCAGAGTAATAAGTTACATGTTATACTAGTATTATTCTGAATTTCTAGCAAGCACTAAAAGTATATACTTGTAACTAGTATAACAGTAACTTTCAATGGGGAATTGTTACAAACCCATCGCAGGTTAACAATATTGGCTAAATTTACTCTATCGCAAATTGGGTTTCCTCTTAAAATTAACTTGAAAAATATAAAAAAAAAAAATTATAATTTTAAAATATTACAAATAATTTTTTTAAAAGAAGTCCTTCAAAAAAATATCTCGAGGATTATTGTTTGTTCAAAATTTATTAAATTAAATTCAAATATGAAACGTCAAAAATGATTGACAATAAAAATTATACAGCCGTAAGTAAAGTGCACATCTGATGCTTTAAATTATCTCTTTAATTTATTATTTTTACAAAAATCCTTATTGACAAGATGTAACGTTGTAACGACGACTACATGGAAAATTCTATTTTTTTATAATTTCTATATAAATTATAATTAACTTTAATTATTTCCATTTAAATATTTTTAATTAAATATTTAATTAAGTTTAATTGATTAAAAATTAAAAATTATAAATAAAACTGATATGAAATTGATGATAATTCATGAGTGGATTTTACGATGTCCATCAAATTTATATCAATATTTGACATTATTTTGACTTTCTCGTAAATACAAAAATGATAACAAAATAAAATCATTATTTTTTACTTATTATACAACACCAAATAATAAAAATAAAAAATAAAAATCTCTTGTAATTCGTTTGTATTTCTACTTAAATTGATGATGTGCTTAAAATAAAATTCTTCTTATCTTTATTCAGGATAAATATAACTAAACAAAGATAAAAAAAAGGATATTCATCTAGAGGGATTTACAAAATGAATAAAATGATTGCTTAGCTATATAATATGCTCTACAGATTTATGTACTCTAAAAGTGTCATAAATGGTCGTATAAAATTACTTTCATGATGGGAGCTTAACACACAACAGACAACTTAGAAAAATCTTTTTAATATGTATATGTTTTGTTAAGGACATTACTTTATATATTACATATATTTATATATTTGTATATATACATAAATATTTATAAGCATACGCACGTTATTTGATATGAAAACGTGACAAAATCCTTGATGATTTAATGTTGACAGTGAACAAACCGAAATTACGTGAAAGTATTTAATTGTTTCTAGAAAGGATAAAAGGATATATAAAGGGAAATTAATAAGGGAAATTATTTTATTCAAAGATTATTATTTTGTATTTAGAAATTTAACAGGATATGGTGGTGATGGTTACACGTTTCTAGTTTCAATTATAAGAAATATAAATTTAGTTGATGTTACTGGTATGTTACATTGGTGAATTTATAAAGTAGCATACATTTTGGATGATATACAGCACTAATCTTTAGTGTTTAAATTAGTTGTTAGTTCGTAAGATAGCGGATTGGTGTATTCGATAGGCCGAATGGTACCTAAAACTTGCAGCAATTTGTTTATTATTATGTACATAATTGTAGATCGAGCCCATTTTCTTAATTCTTAAATCAGTTTCTAATAAATCCCAACTTTTTTTTTTTAAATCCAACAATGTATAATTTTTGGCAAAGGAAAACAATCTTTCTTTGTCTCTATAGCAATAAACTTATCGTGGATGGCAATATAAGTATTGTCCTTGAAACTTCAAAGTCTGATACGTCTTCTAAAAGTATTTTTATTATCTATAGTTAATGGGCTGAAGAATTAATTAATTGTGTCTACAATTTTTGAATACTAATATATTTTGAACTGGATAGTAAATATTTTAGTGTTAATTTGATTTGTATATTTTAATTAAATACAAAATAATATTTGATAACTTACTAATGAATATTATTGCTATCATTTTTAATTAAACCATCAATAAAATTTATTTATAAAATTTATGAATAGTTGAATCCACGAATAGAAATAATTCATGCATAAATAAAATTTGATAAAATATAATTATAAATTTTATGCATCATTGAATCTTATAATAAATATTTTATTTCATTTGTTTTCTAATGAATTTTCATATTTTTTAACTTAATTTTAAACTCTAACAAATACAAATAATTCAAAATTTATATAGATTTCAAAAGTCCATCATTTTTTCATTCATTCTATATTTCAATAATTTAATTTCCTTCTCAGATTGCATAAATTCTGATTCACTTTATAACAAATAAAACTAAAATTACTTCAATATGACAAAAACGATGCAGAATATTATGATATATATGCAATTGTTGAATACGCATGAGCTTTCTTTGATTCAATGGCGGTGAAGATGTTGAACCTCATAAGTAGCAAAAGGAAAATTTTACAGAAGTAAAAATCTAAAAAAAAAAAAAATTAAAACTTTGGAAAAGGCTTTAAATTATATTACTTACTTACGTGGGTCCTTATAGACTTTAGACCGAATAGTACAAAAAATAATACAAGTAAAATACGAGCTATAGTTTTTAATTTTCAAATTACAGAGAGACGAATAGACAGACTTTAATAATTCTTTTTTGAATTGTTTCTCAAAAACTACTAAAAACTAAAAATATTATCATTTTTAACTTAATTTCCTATATTTCCATTTCACATATCCTTTAAGGACGATATTCAATTTAAAATTTATATATAAACGTGTTATTTCAATGGCAAAATAGAAAGTTAGAATATTTTTTTTAAAAAAATTATGTTTATGATGGAGGAAAATGTAATCAGTTCCAGATTTTTTTTTGTCCAATTAAATGGTGAATATTTGTTCTATAATTTATTATATGACATTGACTTGAATTCAAATTACATGCTATTATAGTAAATTAGGTTACGATTTCCATAATTAACTAAATCATTACTTCTTTATGTTCACTTTGCAGTTTAGTATTAGACAAATTTATAGACTTGGGAGAAATTAATTAAAATATAATCGTCCAATGGTGGAAAGAAGAAACCAAATCCGAAAAAGAACTACAGTATTATCAAACATTTACAGTCAAATCAAATAACTATGTTCTTGAATATAAAAAAATCCAAGAACTCACCGCAATTAAACTTCAAATACAGAGCTAAAAATTCAAAATTTTAGAGTTTGATTGCCAACTGACGAAAGAAAGATGTAAGCCTTGTAAAATTACAGAATTGTGTTGTTAATTTATATTTCCTTCAAGCCATAAATTAATAATTTGGCAATAATTTGGTAAAAAATTAATGGACATAAATTCAAAATGGGACCAAGTTATTTGAATAGACTATATTTTACTTTGTTCAAATATATGCTCATCATATCTACAATGTTCTGTAAAAATTGAAACTCTTAATATAATTTATTTAAATTACTCGTACTTGTCAGAGTTTTCCATTAAATTCTAATAGAAATAGTCATTTGCAAATACAATATGAGAAAAAAGTGAAAATTAATTCTGAAAGTACTTCAAAATTTTCGTGACAAAAACGGAACGACAAAGGATACAATTACCATAATCTCTATAAACATTAAGATTTTTGCCTTTGTAATTAATATGTCTGCAAAAGATATAATTAATAATACTTAAAAAAAAAATAAAAGTTTTGAAAAGCTAAAACAAAAAAGTGAAAGCATAAAACATATTTTTAGTGACAGGAAACTTTTTTTTTTGCTTTTGAGTAAATTACTTTTAATATTGGGCTTAAGGCAAAACTAATTAGTTACGTAATTAAAATGAATTTAATATTGTGTGATTTTAAGAAATTTTAATATAATATCAAATAATTAGTTTTTATATACGTAGATACAAAAATAAGTTTTAAATAAAAATAATTATATATAAATTACCTCATTAATTTTCACATTTAAACTGATTCAGTTTTGAACATTCAATTTTAATTTTATTCATAGTAACTCGATGATCGTAAATTTCATTATTTTCTTCAACTTTAATAGACTTTGCTATTTTAGCAAAATTATCTTAACAATAATTTTTAATTTAACCAATAAATATTTAAATCCTTTCTGTAGCATTGAAAATAATTTATTAATATCCAACATAAAATCTAATATTTTATGTATTTTTGTTATATTTCTAGTATCAAACATTTATAATGAATTTATATGCTTCAAAAATTTAAGGACGCGTTACAATATTATTAAGAATGAGATTAGTTTTTCCTTGTTCAGAATATGGCTTCAAATGATGTGGTTTCATGGCAATTTATTTTAATTTGTACTGTGCCAATTTTTTATGGATTTCTTTATAGTGAAAAAACTTTTAATTACAACAAGCTTAATTGCTCCAACAAATGGTCTCAACCATTAGTATTTTTCCCAGTCTTAAAATCACAATTACATTTTGTAAAATTTTATATTACTGGTACTCCTTTAAATCTGAGCCAATTTAGAGCAATTAGTTCATCGGGAGTTGCCCCCGCCATCGAATGAATCACAGTTTATAACACAACTACAATATCACCGCCGCTCCAATAATGAGATTAGTATAACTATATTTTATATTTGTGGAAAATGGAAATTAAAATATGGAATTATTGAACGTACAATAGAATATTAAATGATGAAAGTGGAAAGTCTTTTAGTTTAATTAAATGGCGCGTTATTAATGTAAATTATTAATAGATAATTCAATTTCATAGACAAATTATTAAAAAATTTGTTGAAGTTAAATGGAAATAATTTGATTTACATAAAACAATTTGAAGCTAATTTTCACTAGTTAAATGAAGGATGTTGGTAGGTTAGACCGTTTAATTTAGACTAACTGCTTTCATTGGAGATATGAATTTTAATAATGTAGTTTAGATCAGGATAAGCTAAAGGAACGAGAAAAGGTCTAGATTCAAGCAGGATTTTGTTACGCTTCCGAACCAATAAATTAATTGTAAAAGTATACTCGTCTAAGAGACATTCTACAGGAACATAATAACTAATTAATTAAGAATTTCCTGCTGAACTTCAATATTAGTTCAATTTAACATCTAATTGAAATATGATAAAATGACAAAACAAGAAATCCGGTTCTTATTTCAAATGTCAATTTAATTTTCATATCGTAAATGTTAAGAAATTTATTTAGAATGGCTCATTAATCATATCAATCTTAATTATCAGTGTATACAATATTTTACCTTTCATTTATAAAGTTGTTTTTGGGGTCATATACAATGCTAACATATTATAAAATATTCAAAAAGTTGTTAGGAGATGGAGATATATATAATATTCTGTTGAAGAAATAGATATTATTTGAAGACAAATGAATATTATTTGGGATGTAGCTATGTATCTATATCAATATTATTTTTATTGAAAAAGATCAAATATTGTTTTAAATTTTTTATGTTGACAAATCAGAACATTAATATTATGGGATACAACATTAATAAAGTATACTGATAAAGATATTTTCTTGAAACAGATAATGTAAAGTTAAAGTTTTATTTGAGAAATTTAAGTAGAACTATACAAATATATTATTTTCTACTTTTAGCTTTAAATATTAAATAATGTATAAGATTCTGTATTGTGTAGCACGAATAGCTTTTAAAATAATATTGAAAATTATAATTTCCGGAATATGTTTCCTTTCTCCTTCTTTTTGTATTATAGAAGCATATTATTTTTGATCAACAATATTACAACTGTAATGATATATTTGATGAACATTAATCAAAAAATCATTTAACCCATATTCGGACTGTAAAGATAATTATGTACATCTTGGCCCTTCCGAAAACATTCGACCGAAACAGAGGCTACTTCATATAGTTGGTTCATGTAGAAAAAACCAAAATATCAAAGGGACAATTACAAAAAGTATTCAATCGTCTCGCGTTAATCTTCGTATTCTCTGCATAATGTTTACTTTTCATCGTTGTATCTTAAAGGCTTTGATAGTTCTGTTATGAGTGCAGTTGCCAGTTATACCGAGCTTTTTCTATCTAGCAGCGGGTATGGCTTGGTGACTATTTCACTCGGAACTCGTCATAAGTTTTTTGTTGATTTCTGCTTGATGTAAGCTTTCTAGCCAGTGCCGTAACTAGCTCTTCCAGTTCCCTATGCAATATTTTTTTAGGGCCCCTAAAAATATCATCAAGGTTAGATAACCTATCTTGTCCGATAGTTGATCTTAAATATTTTTTTATTAATTTTAATTTACTAAAAAGGTTCTCTGACATGAAGCAATTGATACTGGAAGAATAGAAATAGTCGCAGAGCAATATTAATTATGTATTTGGCGCTGTTCTAGCATTGGGAATGAGTATCACTTGAGACTTTTAGTAAGATATTTGGTAAAATTTCACTATTGACCATTTTGCCCACAAATATCTTTATTACAGAATTTGTAGCATATAGTATTTTCGGAACGATTAGTAAATTGATAATAGCTAAAATATTCATTAATAATTTGTATAATTATTGTTAGTTTCGTTAACTTATTATTTTTTAGAATATAATTTTGTTTCCATCTTAATTTAGCAATTATATAAATCATGAATTATCTTTTTGTTAATAATAACAACAGATTACAAAAAAAAACGAAGGTTTCAAAAAGAACTTAAATAAACATTAAAATATTTTTTTATAGATACGTGACATGAATATTAAATAGAACATTTAATAATAATTTTGTGTAACAGACTGTTAAATAATGTACATGGTTGTTTAACTAAAAATAAAACTTTCAATAAAAGGATAAGTCCAAAAAATAATATTTAAGGATTCACAGGAGATAAACCCAATTTTTTTTTTTGGTTATTGTGACAGTTTGAAATTAATTGTAGCAATTTTTTTTCTGTATACCTAAAATTAAATTTGTTTATAAGGACGAAAATTGAACTTTATTTAAATTTATTGAATTCATAGATCCTTGAAATGCTTCAAGGATCTATGAATTCAATAAATTTAAATAATGAAACTGTAATGTAAGAAATTTTAAAGGAATTTGATTATTTTTGAATGAAAAATAATGAAAATATTTCATAGATTTTTGATGAAATTATTTATAGATAAAGAATTTTGTTAATTTCATATTAATAATAATTGTAAAACAATTTTAAGGAAATTTTTCTTAAATATTTCAAAAATAATTTTAAAATTCTTACTTTAATATTTATACGATTTCTTTAACAAAAAAAAAAAAAATTAATAAATGAAAAAGTTTGGTAAAGAAAATTATTAGGAAATTAGTTTCCACCTACTTGTAATCTACAAATAATTTTCTATTTCTTTACAATACTTTCAAAAAAAAAAAAAAAATAATAAAAGAAAATTATTCTAAGAAATATTTTTAAATTTCCACATTTTCTTTTTATTGGTGTACAATAATTGGCAATAAAAAGATTTTTTTATTTTAATTATTTCGAGAAATATATTAAAAATAAATATATTATTATTGTTACTCCAGGGAAATCCTAGTAGTGACATTTTGTCATAAAATTTGAAAAGTTAATAATCTTAGGGATACCTCAAAATTCGGAGTTTGTTAAAACATTTCGCTGGCAGATAAATTGGGGAGGGAATTTGTACAAAAGTTCTAAATTTCTAAGACATCAAGAAAGAATGAAGTTTATATAATTCGAAATTTTTGATTAGATCCACAGAAATTTTTAGAATCTCCATCATTGAAAAGGTAAAGTAAAATTGATTTTAACAATTTACACTTTTATATTTTATCTTTACATCACAACACTTCATATTTATTCTATAGCTTATTATAGATTTTCACGTAAACGTTGCGATGGTAATTATTATATAAATTTTTTATATATCAGTTATTAAGAAATTATTAAGCAATTGTTTGTTGTTACTAAACTTGTAAGTATTCAAATCATTGTACAATTATTTAAATTAAGTAGATAAAATGAAAATTTAGTAAATAATAAAATTTTAAATTATATTTTTCAAGTCTTAAAATTCAACTTATAAAATAAAATTAATAAAATTATTATTGAATTTGAAAATTTAATGTGACAATTGTCATTAAACATAAAATATGAGTTAAAATTTGGTTGGAAAATTAGGAAATATGAAAGCTAAATAATAATTTGTGAATTGTTTTACTTTTCACTATCCGGAGGATTAAAATATATTTGTGTACCTAAATATTTAGTATGTTCAGTTGAAAAGTTTTGTGGTTAAAACGTAAAAATTGCGCACGAACGATTTGTATATTTTTTATATATAAGCACCTTTTTTCCAAATTCTTTAAATTTATAAAAATATAGGATTTGAAAGGCAGACGAATCGTGTGGCAGCCAAACGTTAATATTTATCAACAAAAAAAAAAGCCTTTAAATGAGTTTGGAATGGAAAAAGGGATAGAGAGAAAGTTATCTGCGGTATTTTCAGACACTTAAGCTAGAGAAAGATTAAGCCAAATTTGCTATTAACTAAATCCAAAACTATCAAAAACTCTTCATATTATAAATGTCACGGCGGTGGACTGAGTCACAGGTTTAGCCTATCAAAAATCAGAGTATTAGTTGCCAACCGGTAACTCTAGCTTTGTACAATTAGTTCGATAAAGAAATAAGAAACGAAATATTTATGACGATGAGGTAATATATTATTCTGAATCTTCACAAACTCGATATAAATATGTAAATTAGATTGCCATATGAAACCGTAGCACTGAGTACGGTTGTCATATCAAAAATTAATAAATGAAATTTAACTGACTATGCTTTCAATTTTAATTTTTTTCCAAATTCATGGAACTGATCTCACAAAAACTATTTTAAAAAATTTTAATTCACACAGCTAAGTTTGATTTATGAATTATATTTAACCTTATATTAAAATAATTTCTATATCTTTTTCTATGTTAATTACGATAATTTAAATTTTTAATGTCTTTAAAAGATACAAATTTAAAATATACAATTTTTTTGAAACATTTTCAAAAGTTATATACTTACTTTCACCATTCACCTAACTTCTAAATAATTTATCCACTGTAAATGCTCATAATACGGAAGAGGAAAAGTTAAAATTTATTTTTATTATTACCGAATAATGGGGTGAAAAATATTATTAGATGGAAAGGAAATCATGTTGAAAATTGTGGTTGAATTTTTTGACTTTTATTATAATCATATATGGCAAAAAAAAATATTTTTCCACTAAATATATAATTTGCTTACCTTTCTTAGCTAACATATTTATATATAAAATGACAGCAGGTAAACTCCTTATAACTGATGTGAATTTTGAAATAATCTATATTACAGGAATTATGTTTTATGTTAATGTAAAAAAATTGTATGTTAATGACATGGTTAAAAAAGGAAGTATTTATATGAAACCAATTTAACACATTTTATACTTTAGATAGAGAATGTAAATTACAAAATTAACATATTTGATAAAACAAATTTAACCAAAAATTGTAAGAAAATATAATTATTAAATATTTTGATGTAAATAAATATTGACTTTATGAGATAGTATGTCTATATTTTCACTAATAAGAATCTCTTTAATATTTAAATTACTTAAACCATCTCTTAATATGTATAGGCCATTTTATTACGAATTTATAAACTCCCACAAACTATTATAAATTTAATGATGTCTTAGATTCCTTCAAAACGATTTTCAAGTCGAATAAGCCTTATTGATAAATCACACATGATATAGCATTACTTAAATCTTGTTGGCAGCTTCGAAAGAAATCCGTTGATACCAATAGTATTTTTCCAATTTTGCTTCATAGGCAGTTTCATTCCATAATACTTACTACCAACTTCATATAATTAGTTAACTCTGGTCAAAACAAGTTAGAGCGTTGGTACCTACTATACATAACATAGTAAACTCTATGTATAATTCCTACGTTATCAAATAAAATATTTTCTGTCTTGGTACCAATTTTTTACAAACTATCCAAATTATCTGATCATAAAATCCATTAATTTCATTAAATCTTATATATTTCAATCTGTTCATTTTGTTGAACGTTTTGTTGAACGTACATACATTTTGTTGAACGTTTATCAAAAGGTATACAGAATATCAATTGGTGTCATATCAATTTTGTTTTATAAAAAAATCTTACCAATCACATAAAATTTGTTGGTTTTCTGCGGTTGTGGTAAATTGTTAATAAGATTTTCTTAATAATATATTTTCTCTTAAGATTTCTATCATATTCGTTTATGTTAATTCAAAGAAAATGTTGATAAATTAAATGAATTTAATGAAAATGATTTTATTTTTAAATTATAAATTAAAAAGATTTACAAAAAAAAAATGTATTTTCTTTAATTTAAAATTATCATAAATAAATTATAAAAAAAATACGAGTAATAACAAATTTATACTAAAGAAAAACTAAAAATTTAGTACACAAAAATTAATTCAAAATCTTTAATTAAAATTAATGAAATTTTCTTATTTATTTTGGTATAAATAAAAATATTTATTATATCAGCAAATAAAAAATTATTTAATTAATAAAAATGTCTTTATTACATAAAAAAAATTAATGGTGGAAATTTATATTTAAAAATTTCCATCACGATTTTTATATTAACAGCAATTTAAAAGAAATTTTAAGTGAAAATTGACTAATTGAGGTTGTAAAACAATCTTTAAAAGATTAAAGAAAATGAATTTAATTTAGAAATAAAGCAGCTATGCAAATATTTTAAAGTACACCCAAAGGTATGCAATATTTTTTGTTTGTCGAAAAAGAATATATCATAAAATCAAGTTTTCGAAATGAGAAGAAAAACATTTTAGATTTAATTTTATGAATAATTGTATAATTCTGAATTTAATTAGAAACTCTATAGAGGTATAACCATATTTTCTTCTTCACAATGTAGCTTGGGCCTCTTGAAAAACATTTCACGACATTATATTCCAATTTGGATCTAGTTATGAATTTCGTACCATAAGTTTCTTTACAGTGAATTTTTTTTTTTAAATATAATAAGATAATTATAATTAATGGCTTTTGATAATGTGACGACATATTCCCTGTCCGCAAATGGTCTAAAAGTTAGCATATCAAAATTGAATCAAAATTACATATTACAAATTTTTATTACTGATGGTACTTATTTCAAGTTGAGTTAATGGATGTGTCGACCCCGTGACCTAGAGTATCACTATTACCTACCACTACAGTCATATTTAAAGTATGTTGGTATTGAATGACACCATAAATGTTCTAAGTATTTTTTTAAATAATTAACACTATGTGAATCAAAAAATCTGTAATTAAAGAACCAAATGTGTTATTGAATTAAAAATTAATTGTATAAATTCATAATTCAATTAATTGGAAAAAGTATGTAACATTTTTTATAAACAATAAAAATTATCTCTATAAATAAGGTTTCCATTACATTCCATGAACAGTTTAAATTGAACCTGTTCACAGTAACTATTATTATTTTAATTGAAAATAATGAAATTTTTATTAATTCTTTTAATCGGAAATTTATTCATTTTTGTCAATACTTTGGACAAGGTTTCTGGCTCTTATAATACATAAAATATATGAATTTTTCTGCTAGATATTTACATATAAAATATTCTTAAATTTTTATATTTTTAAATTACAGAATGCTTCGAATAAAACGAAATCGGATTATATAAAATATATGGTAAAATTTTGTTCTAGTATAATAATTTCAATATTTAAAAAATAATTTTTATTATTACTTAGGGTTTATCCGTCAAGGAAGCTGTTAGTTATATAACCGTTTTAACATTATCATGTCATACCCGTCAGTATTCTAAATTCAAGATAATTTTCATCTAATTCAAAAAAAATTTCAATTAATTCATTATTTAGAATATTCATCTAGTTCTATTGAGGTTAAAAAACATTTTGAAATATGTACGGCTCATTGTGTTTTTGATAGACTTGGTTTGGTATGTCGAAATCATATATATTTTTTTTATTTATTTAATACAAAAATGTAATTAGTTAATAGATAATAAACTAGATAGTTATTTATCAACACAATTCTTTGGTATAGTTTATCCAAATCTTCTGAATGATAGCGATACTATTAACAAATGTAATGACACATTCAATGAATCTGATCAGTAAGATTTTTATTTTTTATTTATTTATTTTTTTTTGCAAATGTATATTTAAATAAAATAATTAAAATTTTGTACATTTTTAGATGTTATTTAATTGAAGAATATTTAGATTGTTTACATCAAGCTTAAAAAATGCGTTTAAAAAAAATGGATATAAATTCAAAAAATATTTTATTTTTCATTACTTGATGTTGTTTGTACATTTGAAAATTTTCTATTTTTCAATAAAAGATATTTTTAGCAAATCAAATTTCATAATTTAAATTTCATTTACCTTGCCAGTTAGTTACACTCAATCTCAACATAAATTTCACAACATTGAAGGTGCCTACGAAAATGGTTACATTAAATTAATTCTTACATAAATAAATTTTACAAATTATTTCGTTAAATATATAAAATAAATTCGTTTCGTATGCAACTACACAGCGCTAGCCAAGGAAAGACATTGGAAACCATGAACTAAATGATGCTATTAACGGTCTACGAACGAAAACGTTGCTCTGCTTGAACACCACAAAGTGGATTATCTAAGCAGATACGTAACCAGACACGTTACAATCTATTATTCTTTACAATGCATAGCTAGGAATAGACATTTAAAGTTTAATATTTGTAATGTACCTGTGAAGTAGGAAAGAGCGTATTATTTAGTTGGAAGCTCTAAAACTAAATTAAAATTGTATCTCTAAAAAGTATTGCAGTAAAAGAGAGCATTAATGATTATGTAAACTAATCTAAAATTCTGTAAGTGAAGAACATATGTTATTAAAATGAAGTAAGAGGAAAAATTCATAATTGAAGTATGTTGAAAATTATGTAATAAAAAATTTATAAACCAAAAAAATAATTTATTAATTTTAATTGCTTTTCGTTAAATACACATTATAAAATAATGATAAATCAAACTACGTAACGCTACACGACAATTATTAACGTCAAATTTCATTTTTTTTATAGTTGTGGAACATAAAAATTATCTTTATATGAAAGCCATTGGATTGAGTTGCATCTTAATTTTTTGCTAGTGCTCCGTAATTTTTATCATCTGGAGTACTAATCTTCCTATTATTGAGTGCAATAAACTTATATTCAGAGCTTATAGTTGTTTACACTATACTCTGCACTATTTGAATGAGTATATTTGTTCTCATACACACTATATTTATTTTTGGGGAAGAAGTTTCTTTTAATAGGACCTCCTTTTTTATTTGTCTCTTTACTAATTTTTGTGTTACTTGCTTCTGACGAAGATTGAGTTTTCCTCTTTTAATTAGACATGTTTTTCTTCACGATCCATTTGGTTTTTGGTATTATTGAATTCCTTCTATTATTTTATTTTCAAAGCAATAAATGGTCCTCCCAAGAATCCGTAGAACCAACCTCATATCTAGTGGAAAATCTAGTAGATTTTCTAGTGTTACTGATCTGCCGTCTGGTGTAATATTTCTTATTATTTTGTCCACTGAATTTTTCGTACTGCTTTACTTTTAGCGTCAGAGCATATCGTAGGTCGCAGGTATACAGTCTATGGCCTCCTATACAAACCATTATCATTATACACCTTTCAGTATTTGTGATGATAAATTTTCAAACAGTTACTTAATATAAAATAAAAAATGATATACTCAACTATAAACCCCTGAGTTTACTCTAGTACTATAGTTGATATGAAAAGATGAAACGACTTTCGTTTTAATAAATTAAATTATAAAAGTTTGACCGATATCATTTTACCGATTCTATTAGTTTATTCGGAAAGAAGCATTCCAATGTCGAACTGAAGTACATTGCCATAGACATAAAACGTTTACTACAAGAAATTATACTTTATGTGCATTATGTAAATTAGCTTTATCTCTAAAAAGTTTTGAAATAACACAGAGCATTAATGATTATGTAAACTAATCCAAAATTCTGTAAGTGAAGAACATATGTTATTAAAATGAAGTAAGACGAAAAATTCATAATTGAAGTATGTTGAAAAAAATTATATAATAAAATATTTATAAACAAAAATAAAAAAAATCTTCATAAATTTGGATTGAATTTCATTTTAAATCAGTTTATATTTAACCTGTTCACTGTGAATATAATTATTTTAATTGAAGATAATGAATTTTTTATTAATTCTTTTAATCGGAAATTTTTTAATTTTTGTCAATACTTCGGAGAAGGTTTCTGCTCTTATATATGAAATTTTTCTGCCAGATATTTATATATAAATATTTTTAAATTTTTGTATTTTTAATTACAGAATGTTTCAGATCTTATAATACAGAATAATACAAAAGCGGATTACGTAGCAAATATGGTGCAATTATTAGTGAATTACTTGAAAATGATATTACAATTTTATTTTTTTTATAATTTCAGCATATGACCCAACATCAAGCTTTTATATACGTAAATGTTTTGGGCTTATCATGTTATACATCAAGTCCACTCCGCTTAAGTAGTTTATTTTTTAATGTTATTAATGTTATCGTGATTTTACATTATTTTCAATAGTTTTTCAAACATAAGTTTTATGTTAAATTATTTTCAGTTCCCCAATTAATTCCAAAATATTCCGCTGACGGTGTTTTACTTAATAATAGAATATGTACGGCTCATTGTGTTTTGGAAAGACTTGGTGTGGTAAGACAAAAATTCTAAGATATTTTTATCTATTTAATTAAAAAAAAAAAAATAATTTAGTTAAAAAATAATAAAGTTGATAATAAATTATCAATACAATTTTTTGGTATACTTTATCCAACTCTTCTGAATGATACTGCCGATACTATTACTAAATGTAATGACACATTTAATGAAGCTGATCAGTAAGAATTTTGTTTTATTTAAATTTTTTTTTTAATGAATAATTAAAATTTATGTTTTTTTAGTTGTTATGCAATTGAAGAATATTTAGATTGTATGCATCATATTTAAAAAAATTGTTTTAGTGGATGATTTTATATTACAAATTGATATAAATTAAGGGACAACATAAATTTTTTCAATTTTATAAAATATATTTAATGTATTTGTTAATTCATGTTATTCATTCAATAAAATAAAAAAATAAAAAGATACCACAATTATGAGATTAGAAAGATTCGATAGCACTAATATCTAAAACCTAATTAGATTTACCTTATTTATTTAATAAATTTCATATTCCAAAAGAAATTATAAATTTAATATTAATTAAAGTTAAAAGTTTACACCAAAAATATGTTTAAATGCATGAGAACAGAAGTTTACAGATCAAAAACGTTCAGGCTTAATTAGAATTTCACATAAAATAGAATAATTATTAGTGGTTGCATGTAAGTTTATGGTCACTTTTATATCAAATTTTGGTGCCATTTATATTAGATGCACACAAGAGAACAATTTCAATGTGTCAGTAAAAAAATTTCACATTTTGTATACTTTCGATTAATACTGGGGGGTCTGTAGTACGTACATTGATTTTATGTCCAAATTGTGATGTTAAAAAAATGTAACCAAATACAATTCGTTATGGTCAATGTTCTTTTGATGATTTTTAGTATATGGATATATAAAATAAAAATTATTTTCTTCTTCATATATCTATAGGTGAAGCTTTGTAGTTGAATTTCGAATTATTTTCAATTTCTATACGTTTTAGATATCAGAGAATCGAAATCAGAAAGATTTTGGTAGACACTGACCAAACATGCTAGTTGAAATGAAAGAATATAAACTTCAACTTAAAAGTCCTTAAAAATCAATGAGCTATTATGTTATTTGATTATTCCATATTTTCAATTTTTATCTAATTGACAGGTGACAGCGGATAGTAAACTAGTAGCGTTGTTTTCAAAACTGTGAAGCGTAATTTGAATGATTTTTTCAAATATTTCTTTTCTGAACCTGTCATACTTTAAAATTATTTCTAGCAAATTTGCTCATATCTATTTATAATGGTTGGAATTAACAGGTGACGACGGAGGGAAATAGTAGCATCGTTTTCAGAACTGTCTACTTAATTCAGTAATATTGCCATATTGCCTGGTAATTGAAGTTATAATATTTTTTATACATATTTTTTTTATTTAAGAAGTTGTGTTTAATTACTGACATTTGTTTGTTTTCAGTTATGGCAACATCAGTGCTAAAGTGGATAGTTAAATTTTTACTCAACTTGTAACCAAGCAAGTGTGTCTTTCAAAATTATCTTGCTTTTGTATATCAAAGTTTAATCGAATATTCCTTAAAGGAATTTTATTTTTTTCTTAACCAAAATAAGTCGGCAATTCTAGATGGACCACAAAACATATATGACAATCTGTACCAAAGTTACCAGATTTTTTTTTAAGAATATTATTAGGAGATATTTTTATCCATTATAAGTAAACTTTAACTTGAATAATTTAATTTTAAAATTTGAAAATAAATTTAACCAAAAAATCATTATTCATTGTTCATTCATTAATTATCTTATAAATAATGTCGTTTTACTTGATCTATTAAACTTTATATTATGGATGGTCATCTAAAGACATTTTCTTCAATTTCATCTTGCCCGGATTAACCCACAAGCTTTCAAAATTGATTTTTTTTTTCTTTAAAACTAAAAATAATTAAATTGGTTTCTAAATAAATATACAAGAAAAGAAGAAATAATTGATTTTTTTTTTAACAAGGATTATGTATTCTGTCCTTCAGGATATGATTATATAAAAAAAAAGTGCTAAAGAAAATTATTTTAAAAATTCTTTGTATATAGGCAAGAATATATAATAAAAAATAATCTTCTCGTTACAAAAATAATTAAAACATTTAAGCTACGTAAAATCATTTTGATAAAATTATTGTCCTTCAGAAGTTCATTAGTATAGTAAATATTATTTTTGTAATTACAAAATTCATAGTTGTTATTTTAATAAAATCGTTTCCATGGTTTAAAAGAAAATGTAGCTATTTTCATCGAAACAAGTAAAAAATATTTAAACTAAAAATATAAATATATTAAAATTTATGTGGGCTTGACATAATGATAATCAATGTTGTACCAATAAAATCATTTTATTAAATACAAAATATGGGAACCGTCATGATATGGATATGCAATAGCAATCACTTCATTTGCCGTGGGTGTAGATTAGACAATGAAACACTTTTGCTTTGGTTTTTGTTTTGTTCGACTCGCTGAGTTCAAACATAAAAGATTTATGAAATTCTGTAGTTTCTTTGTAAAATATATTGAACACGGGTCAACTGAATCCGGATAAAGTGATTGCATTCATTGAAGAAAGCGGAAAGAATCGACACGCTGTATTAAATATGCAAAGTTCAACTAACGGGCATACGACGTATAAGTGCGCGGAATCTCTAAATTCCACCTCTTTTAAAAGTAACCATCCAAATTCAATAATGTTAGAGTATCTATAAAATTAATTATAAAATTATAATGGTTGAAGCAAACTTTCATTAAATTTGATAGAAAATATTTTTTGATTGAGATCCTAAGACTTCTTCTAATTACACTACGACAGTAACAGAGTAGAGTAAATGATCATGGTTCATAACCTCTACCAGGTGTGTAAAATCACCTTTAGAAAATTCTTTGATGTATGGAGATTTTTAATTTATGTAGTAAAATTTACTTCTAGATGCTACAGAAAATGTTTGCAAAACCATAAAAGTATACCGCATGACGTAAACAAAAAATTGTGAAAAACTTGTTGAACAAATTTTAAAATATTAAAGTTTTATATTATTTGTCAAATTTTTGAAAATTTTATAAGATTTTTTTGTTGTAGTTTTTGACAAAGAATATTTTTTATATAATTTCGATCATTTGTAAAATTTAACAGCCCTTTGAGAAGCCCAATTCATTAAGTAAATCCCAGGTACCAATGTATAACATTATATTTACATAATAATATATTAACTATTTCTGTAGTTTGAGAACAAATCAGCAATTCCTAATAACTGAAAGCATTATTATTTAAATTACTGCTAATTATTTTCTATATTTGATAATTAACGAGTATATATAATGACTCACTCTCATCGCTTTCATGGTGTAAGGGTTAAATTTTTTTTTATTTAAACAAATGTGTTTAACACATTTTTAAGTTAATGCAATTATTTTTTACTCCGAGAACTGCGAATTAATCAAAATAATTAAATTTTACTTGTAAAGCTTGTAAAATTTAAAAAAAAAAATGTTTTTTGTAATAATTCAGAAAAACATGTAAATTTATATTGACGGGTCAATTTCTAATCCAGCCACTTTTGTACTTCTTTATAATATTTAAATTAATCCCCAGATTTTTCTAAGGTGGTAGTTGTCATTATCATTACTAATATCAATCGATGGCATGATTCACAAGCAAAAAAAATATTTATTTCAGAAAAATCGTATGGAAAATGGTTAAATTAGACTTAAAATAATAGACGGACAAGCGAACAAAGTGGAAATCTTAATACGTAGACTGTCCCTAGCCAGAATCTGTAAAAATAACAAAATTTGTAATACATCGTGACAAATTCTTTCACAAACATGGGTCCATGAAAGAAGGAAAATTTAATATATTTGAATTGCTATTTTAAAATAAGAGCGACCGTGTTCAATCTCTTACTGAATTTGTCGACTATGTACGTGTACATTGCGTGATTAATAGCATTTTATTATAAGACTAAATGTGTTAGTCTTATAACGTTTAACTAAATGCAGTTCCTCTTATTTGCAAAAGTTTACAAAAAATATTGTTTGTCATTGTGACATTACAGAAGTGTCTTACAAAATGTCAAATGGCATTCTACGTGTTAAAACAAATCTTAAATGTATTTTTTAAATAATCATTGACTATCATCACAAACGAATAATAAAAATTATATATAATATATTTCTATATATATAAATATTATATATTTTAATTAATGATAAATTCAAGTAGAAATTCTTCTTAAATTAAATCATTTAAATGTTGACTATCAGTGAAATAAGTTACAAATATGATTATTAATTCAATTGTGAACTGTTACATTTTATTTGTGATCTATTTATTTGTAAGTATTCAATAAAAATATATTTTTATTTTTATGATTCAATTTTAATGTTTATTGTATTTATAGATATTTTATAAAAATGTTACAACTGAACCATTACAATCATCAATACAAGATTATTTAATGCCATTAAATGAATCCGAAATGTCAATTAAATTATTAGATTTCAATATTGCTATTGAAAAAAATTTAATATGGATTGAAAAAATTAAATCTAAAGATAAAGATCGAATGTCATTAATTGATCAAATTACTCAAAAATTTGAAATACAAGATATAATACATTTTTTACGTGACATTCGAACACAAATTCGTTTATCACAATATAATAATTATAAAGATGAAAAACTTAAACGTCAATTAGATATTTTAACTAAAACTGAATTTGATATTTTACCATTAAATGATTTAATATTATTAAATGATTTATTATCAAAATGGAATAAACATTTTATAGATACAAAATATTGTTCATTTGAAGTGAACACAAAATGTGATTATGACGAAAGTTTTATAGAAACAGAAATATTAAATACAAATGATATAAATAAAATTAAATGGTATTGGGAAAATTGGTTAGAAACAGATAAAATGAATCAAACAAAATTATATTTTGATTTAATTAAATTATTTATAATGACTGCTAAATTACACGGTATGTTAATTATATTCTATACAATTTATAAATTAAATAATTTAATTAAAAATGCATATCGCATCAAAAAAAAAATCGCAATGAAATTAAAGTAGGTGTGAAATACGGCATTACTTTCGTCGTGCTTTTTCTGTAAACATAATACATCGCCGCGAAATACAGTGAAATTTACCATATGTTATTATAACTTGGTATTTGTGTATTCAGGTGATTTAAATTATAAGGTGATAATTAATAAAGTAATTATCAAAACACCACGATTAATATTAATTGTTTAAGAAAGTGGCGTTCTGTCCGAATTAGTCGCAACTAATTTATCAGTTCATTTTATTAAAGAGCGCGCTGACGAAAATGTGCTCTGATACGATAACATCACATTTTAATGAATTGATAGCGATAGTTTATATTAAAATAAAATACATAATATAAATATACAAACTTACTGAGAGTTTACTCATTTTAGTCTTCGTACTAAAATTTCAGTAATGTTGTACCTCAAAAAAGTAAAATACTGAGAGTCCATGCCTTTAAAATATTCGGGGTAAACCGATTCGAGGTAAACCTGTATAGAAGTAGAAACGAATCGAGGTAAACCTGTGTAGAGGATTGCAGAGCAGAACGCCTGACAACTGGACACTTTTTCTTTTATTGTCACTGTCTCATGCACCTACGACGGACAGAGGCGCGCCGAGCTGTTAGGCCGCCTGCGTGCAAAATAATTTAAAAGCTGCTTTTTATATTGCGCTTAGTTCTTACTACAAGAACGAACTGCATGAAGATAGAGTTCTGGGTTGAAAACTAAATCTAAAATTCAACTAATCACTGTAGCATGTGTAATGTGAAGAATACGTGTAGTATAGAATTGGCCAAATTCTGTGGCATAAGTGTAGCGCCTAGCTGTACCTCTCTCCAATCCAAATGAAATATTGTCCCTATGGTTGGCGTGCCACTGGATATGATAAACTATGACAATATACATCATCAAAATTATTTTTGTACTCAGACCAAAAATCATCATATTTCAAATTGCCAATACAAACCACATAAATGATTGCCAACATGCCAACAAGTGTAAAGATATTTAAAATTCTTATCTACTTATTCGATTCTCAACCAGAAATTTGACAAATTTTTAGATAAAAAATATAAAACTACTGCAATATTTTATGGTAACAAATATTAAATTAATCATACTAAGTGTTTTGTTGATTTAATTATTATATGTATAAATATAAATATACTAATTACATAGTTAGCATACTTTTTCCGGATATAGGTTATGTAGAGTGTTGTAGACTATTACTTAAAAATATCAATATAATTTTTAAAATTTAATTATTATAACAAAATATTTTTTTGTTTTTTGTTTAACAGGATTTACAGATCCCAATGAAATGTTTACATATAAATATGAAATGAAAAATATTAATGAAAAATTGAAAAATGAAATGAAACTAATTTTTCCACTTTATCAAAATTTACATGGTTATATACGAAATAATCTACAATTAAATCTAACAAAACCAAATAGTCCAATACCGGATTATATTCTAAATAAAGTAATTTCTACAAGTTATCATCATAACAACTATTCAAAATTAGTTTATCCATTTCCGAATGTCAATCTTCAAACTATTGATTTCGATAACAATATAAAAATGCTTGAAAAAGTTGAAGAATTTTATAAAAGTATAGGAATTGATATTAAGTATTTTTTATATATTATATTTAAAGATAATTAAATCATTAATTTTTTTATATTTTTTTTCATATTAGGTCCATAAAATATAGTATTGAATTTACGAATGATACAACAGTACCACAATTCATTGATAAATTCGGTAGACGTGAACAAATCTTGAAAATTGGAAATGAAGTTACAGAATTGAATTTCTTACGAACTGTTGTACAAATATTAAATTTATTAGAATATAATTTTGGATTAGTACAACCTTTAGCATTTCGGAAAATTACACCGAAAGCATTTCGTATGGCAATATCGAATGCAATTGCACTTAGTGTTACCAGTCCAAGTTATATACTAAAAAATAATCAACTTGATAAAGAGAAACTGACGGATAATAAAAATTTCATAATAATAAATAAATTATATAAAATGGTAAATAAAATTGGAAGATTTTGCGGAATCTTTGTCTAAATTTATGAATATTGGAAAATTCAGCTATGGTTCAGCTATGGACATTATTATACCATAACGTCTTGAAGGGTTAAATAAATTAATTTTATAGCTCAAATTACATTTTGAGGACACTTTATCGAAGGAACATTTTAACATTCTTATAATACCTAATGCTACAATTAGGGAACAAGTTTCGTTTTACGTGCTTTTTCCATTTTCATAAATTCAGAAATCATAATTTTGAATAAATGAAAATTTAAAGGCTACAATTCAGACAAAAAAATTTAATATGACTCGCAATTTTAGATTATTTCAAATTCAAAGTTTTTGTTCATGTAAATTATTTAATTTTATTTAATATTAATTTTTAATAGGCCCTTCAAATCTTATTACCAATGCAAAAATCACTAGTTGTTAGTGAAACTATCAAATGTATGGTAACAGGAAAATACATAAATGATTGTCTTTATTGGAAACGTAAATTAGATTTACAAGGTGTTTTTGGTGAAGGTAGAATCGATGATTTTGATGTTCTATCAGAAAAAAATAATAATATCAATGAAGATGATTTAGGGTAAAAAAAAATTAATTTAATTATATAATTATATAAATGTAATTGTTTCATTAGAGATATGTTTTCATTGATTGTTGGTTTTCAAATTTATGAAGGTTTATGTAAACGAACTGATCAATATTCAGATGAAAATCCAGACAATTTTTTAATTAATTGTGATTTTTCGGAAAATTTATTAATTGGTGAAATATTAAAGTAAGAATTTTGTTTATAATTAATATTTTTTTTAATTTGGTGGAAAATTATTAAATTTTGATTATTTATTGTTTTTGTAGAAAAGTTTTGTCAGATGGTGGATCTAAAAATTGGCAAGAACATTTCAAATATATAATACAAACAAATGATACTGAAATATCAGTTAATTCACTTTTGAAGTATTTTAAACCATTAAATGATTGGTTAGTGAAACATAATAATGAAAATGATATTCCAATTGGATGGACACTAGAAGAATGAAAATACATAGAATTACAAAAAAATATATATAATTTATTATAAATTTAATTAATATTGTTTTAATTGGTATAAAAATATAATAAATATTTATGAATTTAATTAATTAGAATTTTATGGATCGTTTATTTTTATTCCACAATGTTTGAATGATATACTTCTGTGGAATTATATACGAAAATCAAGACCTAGCTTCAACTATATAATTAATACAGACGAATTTCAATTCGGGACTTCACCTTGTTCTTGGCTTTCCAACTGGTCTTCTCGCCACTGTTTTAGTTATAATGGGATAACTCGATTATATGTCATACGCTAAACAGAGTATATCCATTAGAGATTTTTCACTTTGAATTCGTGATTGAATTTTCTTTGCCACTGTTTGTTCTCCTTCGTTGGACCAAAGATTCGTCAGAATATTTTTCACTCAAAGATATTTAACACATTACATTCATTTCTATCAAATCCATAGGTTGGAACCATTTTTATGATGGTTTTGTACAATTTTTATTTAATTTTCATATTGATGTTTCTCAATCTCAACTCTAAGTATCGGAAAGTATGCCATGTTAGTTGCGTTAAATGTTTTTTGCACTTCTATTATAAGATATCTAAAAATATATTACGAATTCCGTAATAATGTTTAATTAATTTTAACTTTTTGTTAACTTTCATAAGGGAATTCCAAGATGCAAGATCGATATTTTAAGCGGAAACATAAGAAAAACCAAACTTTTGGAGTTCATTGTATAGGAATGTGGTTCAAAAACTAAACATTTAATATATAATTTTTATTAAATAAAATAGTTTCAGTAAAAGTAAAACTTTTACTGCATCCACTTTTTATAAAATTTTACTTACAAAACCAAAGCAAATCTAAAATAACGACATTTTTTTGAAAAGAACATCTGTCATTAGACAGATCATTTTGTTCCGATCGATTCTTATCTTACGTATTTTCATTAATAATATTAGTCAAAGTACGTCAAAGTAGTCAATTAAATTGGTTCATTAATACAATATGAAAGTGTTTGATATCTTATACAATTCTTTAATTAGTTTTCTTAATTTAATTAAATTTACAATTGCAACTACTATTTCTTTACATTCAAAGAATTGATCAAATATTTCAAAAGTTACTTTACAGAAATATGAAACTTTGATTCCTTTACACTTTTTCTAATTATAATTTAATTATTTATCCATAAATAGATAGATAAGCTTTGAATAGGTCTCGTTATCCATCACAACTGCCAATACTGGCTATTATGATTTACCCTTAATTCGACGACAGTTTAATTTGGTCCATAAAGCCGTGTCCAAGGTGACGAATTCTGAATCGAGCCAGTGACTCACATTCATATCGCACATTATGCATACGATGTTAGAATATGTAGTTATTTTTCAGGTTACAGTGTCCAGTAAAATAACCCAGTTTGTACTCTAAATCTGCTCATAACCGACGCGCGCAATGGCTGAGTGAATAGGTGTTATGTGTTTATTAGATCTCAAAAAAATTCTGCGTAAATTTCCAGTATTTTTTACATTTGTTAATTAATCCATTTTTTAATTTCCAATTCTTGTTCATGTGAATTGGAAATTAAAAAATGTGTGTGTCACCGAAATTTGTGTGAAATCTGTTCGATTTCCATTATTTCTCTAGAATAAGATTATTAAATTATTTTATTTTCTATAATTATGTCAAATTTTTATATTATTCATAAATGTTGATAATCTTGAAAACATATTTTTTCATTTTATCTACCAATAAAAAAACATATTTGAAATATTTTTTTCTTATCACATAAATTTTGTTGTCGGTCATTGATAATTACGCAAAATTCTATTAACAAATCATTTTTATTTATATTTATGTTTTATATTTATATACTCTGATAAGAATAATTTCCATTGAGGTTTTTTTTAAAAAAACATATTTATTTAAATAAATAATTTTCATATGAAATTAATGTAAAATTATTTATTATCTTTAATTTAACCAACCAACAAAATAAAAAACAGAAATGTTTTGTATAAAATTGTACATTTTATTAGTGATTTCTACTTTGGTAAAGTATTTTAATAAATTTTATATATTAAAATTATAATAAAAAATTAAATTAAATTTGTATATAGATAATTGGAAATGATCTAATAGATGTAGAAGACTCATCAACATCAAATGAAAACATTATTATATCGATCAATGTAACTGATACTGTAATTGATTATGATAATGAAGAAAATCAAGCAAAACAAATAATTTCATATGCTAATTTATGGATGAAGAAATATTGGACACAATTACGTGAAATATATTTAAATTCAAATCAAAAATATAGTCAAATTAGTTTGGGTCCAATAATTCATGAATTAAATAATAATTATAGTCAATTTGTATCGGAATTGGCATTAAATTTAAGTGGTTTTCATATAAATGGTTTTCAAAATGATCAAATTAAACGTCAAATAATACGATTAAATAAATTACAATTTAATGGTTTATCAATATATAAATATGAAAAATCTCAACATTTATTACGTAAAATGAAAGGTTTTGCAATTACGAAAAATGTATGTAGTTTTTATTCATTGGATTGTCATGAACGTTTAGCTTATTTACCATCAATACAAGAAGTTATTGAGCATTCATCAAATCCAGATAAATTAAAATATTATTGGGAAAATTGGCGTAATGATATTAGTGAAGAAACTAAAGGTTATTTCATTAATTATGTACAATTATTTCGTGAAGCATCATTATTAAATGGTTAATAATTTTATTATTGATAAAAATATTATATGATAATTTAATAAAAATTATGAATTTCTTTTTCGTGCATTTAGGACATTTAATACCATCAAAATCATGGTATTTATATTATGAAGATGATAATTTCATAAATGAATTGGAAAATTCAATAAAACAATTGGAACCATTATATTTAGAATTCCATGCGTATATTAGACATGTTTTACGTAAGAAATATGGTGAAAAAATTATTTCATATGATGGTACAATACCAGAACATTTAATGGAACAAATAATATCACATGCATGGAAATCAAAATCTGTATATAATCCACCATATCCAAATCGATTACCGAATATAAAACAGCAAATGATTAATAAAGAATTTACACCAATGAAAATGCTTGAATTATCTGCTGGCTTTTATAATTCATTAGGAATGGAAGATTTACCAAGGTAAATTTTTTTATTTTTATTTTTAAGTAAATTATTAAAATTGGATTGGTCCAAGTGGTGCGACCTAGACAGAATGTCCAGGACTGTCTAAGTATCGTGTTAGCAAAGCTTTGATACTACACATTTTCGTGAATCTTAGATCCAGCTAGTGACGTTAGGGAAATGTACGATTTTCGTAGGCTAGATTGTTTATTTCGTTAAGGTAAGTAGTTACTAAGAGAGCTGTGACCTCACAATTGAGTGCCTATTAAGTCCTTAACAATCGGTCACTGCCCCATATACACAACTGTAGCCTTTAGTATACCCTCAGTGATGATTTTAGAAGATTTTCTGTTTTTGCGTACGATTATATTTTAAAATTGAATTTATATTTTCGTTTCAGATCATTTTGGACAAAATATTCACGACAAATGTCTGCTGATGAAGAACCAGCTGATTGTAAAGCTCAATTATACTATTTCCCGCCAGATATTGCATTCAAATATTGTTCAAAAATTGATTTTAAGAAATTTTTACAATTACATGGTAATATGGCTGAATTACAATATAGTCATCACCGTAGTCGATTACCATTTGGTCTTGATTCAGAAGCATGTCCTGGTTTTGCTAGTGCTATTGGTGAAGCAGCTATTATTGCAGCTGGTACACCAAGTCATTTAGAAAAAATTGAATTAATGGAAAATTATACATTAAATATTAATTTATCATTGAATAGACTTTTTCGATTGGTATAAATTTTTTAATAAAATTAATATTTTACGTATATAATTATTTACAGGGTGTTCATACAATTTTTACAATACCAAAATATTTTGTTAATGAAAAATTTTGGATTAATGTTATTGATAATCGTATTAATATTAATAATTTAAATTGTGGATATTGGAATTTACAAGATAAATATGCTGGTGTATCACCACCAAGTAAAAGGACTAATTTACATTTTGATCTAGGCCATAAATTTTATAATGGTATTGATCCTGATCGATCAAATACAATGTAATTAATTATATAATTTTTTATATAAAATTTTTATGTACTGTATTATTTTATTATAGAAAATTAGTTTCCGAATTATTGGGATATCAATTTTATCGGTCATTATGTTTAAAAAGTAAAAAATATATTCCAAATGATCCATTACATCCTCTATACAATTGTGATTTTTCATCAAGTAAAATAGCTGGAAAACTACTTGAGTATATAATAATTATGATGATTATCAGGATTTTTTAATATTAATCGAATTATTTTCTTCTGTTTCTATAGTGAAATGATGTCCTTGGGATCTACGAAAAATTGGCGTGATGTTATGGAAATTTTAACTGGTGAAAGGGAAATAAGTGCATCAGCAATTTTAGAATATTATTATCCACTTTATATTTGGTTAAAGGAACAGAATGAAAAGAATAAAGTTTATGTTGGTTGGGATTCAGATACAAGTAAAATTTTAAATATAAATTTAATGATTTTTGTATTAATTATTTACTTTTATATAGATTGTCAAGATAGCAGCTAATTATGTCGCTAGGTTATGAACATATTTTAAGAATTATGATTATTTATATTTATAAAATTTACTTATTTAATGTTACACATTAATTCTATTATAAAGAAAATATATTATTGTAAAATTATAATAAAATTTTGTTTTAAATATTTTATTTTATTTCTGAAATCTTAATGTTTCCCTTTTATAAATTGGTGAAGAAAATGTATGGAAAATGGTAATTGGCTCTAATAATAATATAATAAAAATTATCAGAAACATTTTAGTTAGTAAGATCCACAAACTTTTGAATTTGATAATTATTTCTTTATTCAAGTTATAGTTTTAAGTGTTATGAATTTCATAATAATGGATTTGCAAATTTCAATAAAATACTTAAAAGGAAAAAAATCTGAAAAATGTTGCAAATTTCGCAATAAGTTAGGTAAAGAAGAGTGTATAAAGATCTGTGCTCATCACACATTATAAGGGATCTCGATGGATCAATTGTAGTTTCTATATCTGGTTTCAAACTAATCACTAATTCTAACAAAAATTTGTACCAAACGCGCCCAGTCTTTCGAAGTCATACAATATATATGGTAAAGTGTAGGTACTATAAATTCATCCCCGCAGTAGCATAATCCATCCATATGAATCTCAAGATAGGTAACATGTTTATCGATCAAACAGTAATCAGTAAAAAGGACGATTAGTTTTCTACAGGTTGTTATATTCATGTACATAATGAATTCCGATTTATTCTAAGGTGGTCGCAGATGTCGTTGAATTCATAGAAACAAATAATTTAACTTTGATATTCTTCAAAGATTATATAACAAAATCATTTTCTTTATTCATTAATTATTTTTTTTCCTCGTAAAAAATAATAATAATAAAATATAATTGGAATGCATACAATTTCTTATTACAGTGTATCAAATCATTTTTCTCACAACCATTCGGTAAGGTAAATTATTTCACTGTTAATTAAATGATCTGTTAAGCATAATAATTAAATAATGAGATTTTCGGAGAATATGAAATTTATGAATTTAAGAAATTTTCCGAAATTGGATTATCCTTGCACAACACAAACACTTAAATTAAATTATTTTTAAAACAAAATAACATTTTAGCATCTACTATAATTTCGTGCACTTTTACTGCTTCTATAGCAATTTATAGAACACGATGTATTACATGCTGACTGGACTAACAAATTTTAAAATATACCAAGTGTTGGAGTTTGACAAGTTTGGAAATATGTTGGTCTCTATTATGATGCAGAAGAAGATGAATATGTAAATAGATTATATATACGCTCATCGATTAGAAAATTATTAATTTGTCAATTTTTTATAGAAATAACTTGGATTCTAGGACAAATTCGAAAATAATTTTTGCAATAAGAAACATATTAAAAAACTAAACTATATTAAAATAAGTTTTATCAAGAAATTCTCACATCACCAAAATTATTTTTATCTTCATAAATAAACTAACCACAAAATAATTCATTCAAATAATGTTTCCCAGCTTTTTAAATAGTTGGGATAAGAATTTACTGAAAATTATATTGTGATAAGAATTTAAAGAATATATTTATTTAAGAATTTCATATTTTTAATTATTGTTTGTGGTTTAAATTTTTTGAGAAAATTTTAATTGTGGTTTTTGTTAATTTCCTATAATGCATTTATCTTACATCCATTGCAAAAATATGAGCCAAATCCGTGTGACTATAAATAGGAAGGCAAATAAATTATAATTCATAGTTGACTGTAACAAACAGTTCACTTAACATCTGAATATTTATAATAAACTTTCTTCAATATCGTAAATAAAAAAATGGCAGCGGACAAAAAGAATCTTCTACTCCTGTTCGAGCGTCCTCAAGAACCAGTTTTCGTACAGAAAGGACAAAATAAATCTGTTTTTGATGTACCAGAAAAATATTTGTCCGAACGCTATCGTCCAATTGGAAATGAACTGCAAAATCGTTTTGGTGGCGAAGCAGAAAAACATATTCCAGTTAAGAATATTTCAATACCAGATATGAGAGTTCCCATGCAATTGGGAAGACATGAGCAATTTTCCTTATTTATACCAAAACATCGAAAAATTGCTGGTCATTTGATTGATATTTTCAAAAGTAATAATAATGTGATTTGAATTTTTACTAATTTAATGCAAAATTTATTTTCTTAGATCTAAGATCTATTGATGATCTTCAAAGTGTCGCTGTTTGTTGCCGTGACCGTCTAAATCCAGTGTTGTTTAATTATTCCCTTTCAGTAGCATTACTTCATCGTCCTGATACGAAAGACTTAAATTTACCAACATTAGTTGAAACTTTTCCAGATAGATATGTTGACTCAACTGTGCTTAATAAAGTTCGGGAAGAGGCAGCAATAGTTCCAACAGGTTCACGTATGCCAATCATAATTCCTAGGGATTATACTGCATCAGATCTTGAAGAAGAACATAGGCTGTGGTATTTTCGTGAAGATATGGGCATTAACCTCCATCATTGGCATTGGCATTTGATTTATCCATTTGAATCAAACGATCGGTCAATTGTTGCTAAGGATCGTCGTGGTGAATTATTTTATTATATGCATGAACAGGTGGTAGCACGTTATAATATGGAGAGATTTAGTAATAATTTGGCTAGAGTAAAACGTTTCAATAATCTTCGCGAACCAATTGCAGAAGGTTATTTCCCAAAAATGGATTCATTAGTTGCAAGTCGTGCATGGCCACCAAGAGTTGCTAATACAACTTTAAAAGACTTAAATCGCGAAGCAGATCAAATTAAATTAGACGTTGCCGATTTAGAAAGATGGCGTGATAGATTTTTTGAAGCAATACATCAAGGTTTTGCTGTTGATACCCAAGGTAAAAGAATTCCATTAGATCCTGTTAATGGTATTGATATATTGGGAAATATGATGGAATCATCTATTCTATCACCAAATCGGCAATTATATGGAGACCTTCATAATATGGGACATGTATTTTTTTCATATGCACATGATCCGGACCATCGTCATTTGGAATCATTTGGTGTAATGGGTGCATCTGAAACTGCTATGAGAGATCCAATTTTCTATCGGTGGCATGCATATGTTGATAATATTTTCCAAGTCCATAAAGAGAGCCTTAATCCATATACGCTAAACGAATTACAGTATCAAGGTATTACCGTTGCAGCTGTGCAACTTCAAAGTGAAGGTGGTAGTCCAAATTCTTTCCAAACATTTTGGCAGCAATCTGATATTGATTTGTCTCGTGGCATGGATTTCGTACCACGTGGTAATGTGTTTGCGCGATTCACTCATTTACAACACACTCCATTCAGTTATACTATCAACATTAATAATGCTAGTGGTGCACAACGTTTTGGTACAGTTCGAATTTTCCTTGGCCCGAAAAAAGATGAAAGGGGATTGGAAATGTTACTCCGTGATCAGCGGTTAATGATGGTTGAATTGGACAAATTTGTTGTTTCACGTAAGTTTTTAATAATATTATTGTTTGTATAATATTTTATAACCGTAATATTATTTATATAGTTCGTCCAGGACAAAATACTATTCGCCGTCGTTCAGATGAATCCAGCGTAACAATTCCATTTGACAGAACATTCCGAGATTTGACTACTAACAGACCCACCGCAGGTTCACCAGAAGAATTGGAATTTAATTTCTGTGGTTGTGGTTGGCCAGAGCATATGCTTGTACCAAAAGGACTTCCAACTGGATTAAGTTGTGAACTATTTGTAATGGTATCCAACTATGACGATGATAGGGTAAATAATTGAAATTGATGAACTAACAGATATGAAAATATTTATTTCCTGTCATAGGTTGATCAAGATTTAGTTGGAACTTGTAGCGATGCATCATCTTATTGTGGTGTCAGAGATCGTAAATATCCAGATAAACGTGCAATGGGATATCCATTTGATCGTCTACCACGTACTGGATCTGATCGTTTATCGAATTTCCTTACTCCAAATATGAGAACAGTTGATGTTAGTGTAGTTCATACTGACAGGACCACAGTTCGCCCTCAGTAAATATTTTCGAAAGCATATTTTTTTTTTGTCAAAGCATTTTATATGAAATATTATGTCTTATAATTATTGTTCATTTTTCGGATATTTTAATAAAGTAAAAAACTAAATTTGAAATTGTTAATTATTCACTTTTTTACAAAAGGCAAAGGAAGATATTGCAGATATAATATTCATGAAGGAAAAGCTAACAGTCCTTAGTCCTTTTCTCGCTAATTATATTGCTGGTAACAAATTTTATTTAAAATATAAATTGTAAATTAATTCAAATTTCAGTATGGTGAAAGTTAAATGAGTAAGTAATTCAATTAATTCTATCATAAGTTTTGTACTTCCAATTATTTAAAAAAAAAATCTTGTTTTAATACATTTCTTTGAGTTCATTTCGTCATTCTTTTGGTCCATCGATTATCTTTTGTATGAATGATGTGACCAGTCAATTGCCATTTTAAAGATTTTACTGTTGATATTAATTACATCTCCGAAATTGGTTCTCCGTCTTATTCTTACGTTACTTATATGTTGGCTTATAGAAATAGCTCTCTGATTTACACTTAATAATTTTTTTAATTTGCATGACATAATCCCTGTTTGAGCTACATACGTCATAACTAGTAAAATTAACACATCAATGGAGAAATTTTGTGGTGTTAATGCTAATGTCAACATTCATAATCTTATTTAAATTACAAAATTGTTTCCTACTATCAGTCATTCTCCTTCCAATTCAAATGTTTTCGTTTAAATGACATGATAATATTCTAAATTTGTATTGCAAAACAAAACAATGTCGTTCAAAACATATAGCGTTTATATTTAGTCTTACGTACGTCTACATTTATAAATACTTGTTCTAGAGAACTGCGGACTTCATAATGAATACTCTTGTCTTACTCCTCTTTCAATATTAAACTTTCTGTAAAAGTAATATCGGTTCCAATAGCTGGTAGATCGATCTACATAATAATAAAAAATAATTCACCTATAATGTAAATTATACAGATAAAAATGTTGATAACAAAAATACTTATTTAGCTACTTAATATTTACCTAATCTTTTGCGCCTAGCTAATGAAACAATATAAATGCAAATAAATGCCGGGGAGAAAAACCTTTACGCAATGCGATAGAAATAATTAAAAGAAATTTATTTTTAATTTATCAGTACAAATTTGTTAAATGAAATACGTAATTCAGATTCAGGATTACATTGTTTTCAAATAGTAAATGTTGTTGGAAACATTAGAAGTATTTAAAAATGCGCTGTCGTAGGTAAGGGTACATTTCGTATTTATCAAGGGTACATTTCGTATTTAAGAGATTCTTAAATTTGCATTTGAATGCGTTTTTGATCCTGGTATAGCAAATGCTTGCACAAAGATTTGTCTTTTTTAATTCATTTTGAAAAATATTAAGACTCCAATAGTATCAACTAATTCACGCAATTTCAATCGGCATCATACCATATAATGAACTTGTTGAATGAGTTTTGATATTGTTACAGTTTTTGGAACATATTTAAACTCTTAAGTCCATCTGTGAACATTAGGAAAAGAAAGGAGCAAATTCTTTTAATAATTTTACCATCTTTGCATTAATTTTGTATTGTTGAAAGAAAACACAAAATTTTATTAGAATTTTATAATTCTATTTTTTCAATTACACGCCAACTTTAAACAGCATAGATGAAAAACAAATGAATTGACGGATTTATATTCTTATGATGTTATATAAAATTTATTAAAAATGGTGTTTTAGTGTCGTTAATCAATGATTATCAACAAAATACATAAAATTTTTAAAAATATAAGTACAGTTTATTAATTCAAAAATTAATCAGAAACTGAGTCACAATAAATACTTAAGTTTTCAGTGAGATTAAATTATGTTTAATATGAAAGTCATAGAATTTAAAGATATTTATTGATAATTAATTTACGTTAAAAGCGTTAATAGTTACTAATAATTTATTGAGTTATTAAATAATTTATTTAAAAATTTACTAAATATTCAATTCCGCGGTGAAATTCGAAAATAGCCCAAATTTGATAAGAAGTCATTTGCGTATTATTTGTTTCAAAAACCTAAATTCTTATCAACATTTTGTAGCAAAAATAAAAATATTCAACCACATTTTAATATATCCTAAAATATTTGCAAATATTTTAAATAATGTCAAGGCTATTTTTCAACTATGATATTTGAACATATTTGTTTATAATTTTATTGTCTGCGGTTAAATTTGCTTAAAAAATTTAATTAATTGTGGTATTGGTTTACTTCCTACAGTGCAATTTTTATACATCCATTGCAAAACGAGAAGCTAATTAATGCCAATATAAATATGAAAGCAATTTATTTTTAATTCATAGTTGGCTGCAACAAACAGTTCACTTAACATATCATTAAAGTATAAACTAAAAAAATGGCTGCGGATAAACATAATCTTCTACTGCTATTCGAGCGTCCTCAAGAACCAGTTTTCATTCACAAAGGGCAAAATAAAGCTGTTTTTGATATACCGGACACATTTTTAGCGGATCGTTATCGACCAATTGGCACTGAACTACAAACCCGTTTTGGGGTGGAAGCTGAACAACGTATTCCAGTCAAAAATATTTCAATACCAGATATGAGAGTTCCCTTGCAGTTGGGAAGACATGACCAATTTTCAATTTTCATACCCAAACATCGTA
The DNA here is from genome assembly GCA_963920725.1 of Rhamphomyia laevipes. Taxonomy (NCBI): domain Eukaryota; kingdom Metazoa; phylum Arthropoda; class Insecta; order Diptera; family Empididae; genus Rhamphomyia; species Rhamphomyia laevipes. Next base: position 20,497,385 of record OY987259.1, read on the forward strand.
AAATTGCTGGTCATTTGATTGATATTTTCATGGGTAATAATAGCGAAAAATTAAATTTTACTAATTTAATGAATAATTATTAATTGTCTTAGGTCTAAAAACAATTGATGATCTTCAAAGTGTCGCTGTTTATGCACGTGATCGTCTAAATCCAGTGTTGTTTAATTATGCTCTTTCTGTAGCATTACTTCATCGTCCTGATACTAAAAATTTGAATTTACCAACATTAGCTGAAACTTTTCCAGATAGATATGTTGACTCAACTGTGCTAAATCGAGTTCGTGAAGAGGCAGCAATAGTTCCAACAGGTTCACGTATGCCAATCATAATTCCTAGAGATTATACTGCATCAGATCTTGAAGAAGAACATAGGCTGTGGTATTTTCGTGAAGATATGGGCATTAACCTCCATCATTGGCACTGGCATTTGATTTATCCATTTGAGTCGACCAATCGAGCAATTGTTGCTAAAGATCGTCGTGGTGAATTATTTTATTATATGCATGAACAGATAATCGCACGTTATAATATGGAAAGATTTAGTAATAATTTGGCTAGAGTAAAACGTTTCAATAATCTTCGCGAACCAATTGCAGAAGGTTATTTCCCAAAAATGGATTCATTAGTTGCAAGTCGTGCATGGCCACCAAGAGCTGCTAATACCACTTTGAAGGATATAAATCGCGAAGCAGATCAAATTAAAGTAGATATTGCTGATTTAGAAAGATGGCGTGATAGATTTTTTGAAGCAATGCAGCAAGGCTTTGTTGTTGATACCCAAGGTAAGCAAATTCCATTAGATCCTGTTAATGGTATAGATATATTAGGAGATATGATGGAATCATCAATTCTTTCTCCAAATCGACAATTATATGGAGACTTTCATAATATGGGTCATGTATTTCTTTCATATGCACATGATCCGGATCATCGTTATTTGGAATCATTTGGTGTTGTTGGTGTACCTGAAACTGCTATGAGAGATCCAGTTTTCTATCGTTTTCATGCATATGTTGATAATATTTTCCAAGTCCATAAAGAGAGCCTTAATCCATATACGTTAAATGAATTACAGTACCAGGGGATAACTATTGCAGCTGTGCAAGTACAAAGTGAGGGTAGCACTCCAAATTCTTTCCAAACATTTTGGCAACAATCTGATATTGATTTGTCTCGTGGCATGGATTTTACACCACGTGGTAATGTGTTTGCTAGATTCACTCATTTACAACACACTCCATTCACTTATACCATCAACATAAATAATGCTGGTGGTGCACAACGTTTTGGTTCAGTTCGAATTTTCCTTGGTCCGAAAACTGATGAACGGGGATTGGAAATGTTGTTCCGTGATCAGCGGTTAATGATGATGGAATTGGACAAATTTGTTGTTTCACGTAAGATTTTATTGATATTATTGTTTCTATAATATTTTATTAAAGTATAATTATTTATATAGTTCGTCCTGGAGAAAATACTATTCGCCGTCGTTCAGATGAATCCAGCGTAACAATTCCATTTGAAAGAACATTCCGAAATTTGACTGCAAACAGACCAGACGCAGGTGCCCCTGACGAACTGGAATTTAATTTCTGTGGTTGTGGTTGGCCACAACATATGCTTGTACCAAAAGGACTTCCAACTGGATTAAATTGTGAACTATTTGTAATGGTATCCAACTATGACGATGATAGGGTAAATAGAAATAAAATAAACAAGAAATTGTAAATTATTACATTATTTCATAGATTGATCAAGACTTGGTTGGAAACTGTAGTGATGCATCATCTTTTTGTGGTATCAGAGATCGTAAATATCCAGATAAACGTGCAATGGGTTATCCATTTGATCGTCTACCACGTACTGGATCTGATCGTTTATCGAATTTCCTAACTACAAATATGAGAACAGTTGATATTAGTGTAGTTCATACTGACAGGACCACAGTTCGTCCACAGTAAATGTTTTTAAAAGCATATTTTTTTTGTCAAAGCATTTTATATGAAATATTATGTCTTATAATTATTGTTCATTTTTTTCGGATATTTTAATAAAATAAAAAACTAAATTTGAGCAATTCTAAAGAGTTTTTCTTAAAATTGATATATTTTACTAGTATGGTTATACAAAATTGTATTATTTTACAGCATTTGGTTATAAGTATATATTTTTTGTAAATTAAATAACTTCTTAAATTAAATTATTCACTTTTTTACAAAAGGCAAAGGAAGATATTGCAGATATAATATTTATCAAGGAAAATCTAACAGTCCTTAGTCCTTTCCTCGCTAATTATATTGCTGGTAACAAATTTTATTTAAAATATAAATTGTAAATTAATTAAAATTTCAGTATTGTGAAAGTTAAATGAGTAATTAAGTGAGTTGCACTAAAACGGAAATCATCTACTTTTTTATGTTATATTTTTAGACGGGGCGGAAATAAAAATATTGCACAACTTTAAATGCGATCTTCAAAAATGTATGCTATTAAACACTTTATGGAGAATTAGAATTAGAGTTTATTGGCAACTTATTTTTTTACAGTGATTTTTTTTTAACTCTAGGCTTGTTTAATTATATATACCCTCTATAAAATATGTCTTTGCTGACAAAATGATGACAAATCATAATTATAAGTCTTAAATTTATAGTCAACTATGTTACATATCTGTTGTTCGTCAGTCCAGAGACAGTCTGTAGTTCGTCAGCTCAGTGTTATTCATATTAATTCAATGAACATGTCCGGACATCAATGATAGCAAGTATTTTATTTAATAATAAATTATTATTTAAAATTTTAATAAATTAATATTTTGATTATGAAACTATTTTTATAGATGGTTAGAAAACAGGAGAAAACCTTGGAAAACAGGAACATATGAAAAAAATAAGGATTGATTAATAGTTTTAATATTTTTTTGGCTCTCTAACATATTTAAACATTTAAACTTAAATTTTGTTAATTTTTTTTGTTGTTCTTAATTAATAATTTAATATTACACTGAAATAAAGACTGTGATTGATATGAAAATCTATTTTTTTTTTTAAATTATTAAAATATGAAGAGTAGACATAGCCCTGAGAAATGAAACCATGTTGTTTCATTATACTGAAAGTTAATATAATGTTTTGATTTTTTTTAGTGTGACTTGCGTCCGGAGTTCTTACAATATATTCTTAGCGTAGCTATAACAATGAATTTAGAACTAGATTAAACATTTTAAAATTAAAAAACACTTAAACCTACATGAATATTTAGAATATCTACATTATTTGATAATTTTTATTTGTTTTCATTTATTTTGTTACATTATGTATTTTTAAATCATTAACCTCTTAAATTTGTTTTGGTGTTTTCATTTTATACAGGTAGAACCTGCCTAACATTTGCTTATTATCTACTTCTAAGAAATAATTTGCTCGGTTTTGGTTCATTATTATTACTAGTAGTGTAAAATAGAATTTATCTGTTAAGTTATCGTTAATATTATTGTGAATATAGAATATGATTTTCATATATAGTACGGACGGATTAAATTGTTCTGGTGATTTTCAAGTTTTTTATAGTATTTAATTTGTTGATTTGTCATATACAACATTAATGGATCAATATTTGACTCATTGTATAAATAATTATTGGAATATCTATTATTAGTATCTTTGAATTTTTTGTTTATATACAGCCTTAAAATTTTCCTTTCAAACATTTGTAGCTTTATCGCGTAAGTAGGTGAAACCGTATGGTTTACGGATATGCATAAGTTAATACTGGTCGTACTAATTGTTTATAAGGTAATAATTTGGTTTTTATCATTAAGTCTTTGTGACATAGCAAATAAATGTCTGAGTAAGCTATATGAGTATATTCCTTTTTTTTAATTATATTTAGCGTGATTTAATAATCACACATTGTTAAAGTTACACAACACCGACACCCAGATATTTAATATTATTTTTTAAAGGAATTTTTGTGTTATTTAATTCTTAAATTAAATTTCTACTTTTTTTACCACGTTTATGGTATCCGAAAGCAATTTAATTCCGATTTCTTATCGTTAAAAGTCCACATTTATTGTAAAAATTAAAAATTATATTTAAATGATCTTTTATAAATTTTATAGTCGTGTCTGGATTTTTTACATGAGCGAATATTATTCTGCATATCTGCATATAAATTTGCCTTTGAACGTATTTGGTTACGCATATTTGAAAAATTATGAAGAAAATCAAAAAGGAACAGATTATAAAATTTTGATCCTGAGGTTTTCTTTTTCTGAGATTTTGCCTTCATAGTTAATGTAAAGGTATAGAAGGAAATACCATTTTAATTATTTTGTAAACTAAACCTTTTATCCAGACTGAGTCATCAATTATCCCAGATACAGTACAATTTTTGTTTTCCAAATTTTCAAAAATATCATCACGTAGTTTTAATAGAGCATCAGTGTGTAGAATGATTCTTTTAAATCCAATTTGCTGGTCGCTTATTATGCTACCTATTTCGCAAAAATCATTAATTTTAAAACAATTATACGCTTTAAAGTTTTAGCAATATTTGACAACATGGAAATTGATCGGGAATTGTTAACTTCAAATGATTTTTTATTTTTTAAATGCTGATACTGATACTGCTGATACTTTCCATTCTTTTGGAAAGTAGCTATTGTTTAAGCAATTATTGAAAATTATTGTTAAGAACTTTTTACATTCACAGGATTTCTTTTACCAAAAAAATTGAGGTGCCATCAGGTCCATAAGAATATAGTTGATAACCTACCAAATTCATCACAACTGAAATCATCAACATTGAAATTTGTCAGCCTATTGAAATGTCCATATTGATTTTTTTGGCTATTTAGAAAGTTATTAAATTCAGTGTTAACTTTTATATTGTTATTTAATATCAAACAGTGGATTTTTGTCAGTATAAACACTTTTATAAAATTCTTTGAAAGTATTTGAACATACCTTATGTGTATAATTATACTTTCTACCTGGAATTTTGTTTATTTCTTTAAATACCTGAGGGGGTAGGAGGGCTTAATTCTTTTAAGTCTATTACAGAATTCTTAGTTAAAATGGTTTGATATTTTTTCTTTTATTATTGTTTTTAGACATTCATTTCTGGAAGTTTGAGGTTTGCATTCTGGGCTTACTTTATTGCCATATTTTATAAAAGAAAATATTTAGATCTGAAAGCCAAATATTTTTTATTATTAATATTATATGGAAGCTAGTCAAACTTTTCATTTTTAACTGTTACAATTACTGAGTTATTGTTTATGGACATCTGAATGATATTTACAAAATCAACAATGTATTTATCAATTTCGTTGTTCGTTGAATTTTTTAGTCTACGAGCATGGTGTATAACTGATTCCTAAAATAATTTCAATTGGTATTTTCAAAGGAAGGACCTATAAGTTTTTAGATTATTTAATTTAATTGAGAACTGATTTATCTAAACATATAATTAGGAAATGATCGGAAAAAGAAGGGTTAGTGGTAATAATATAGTTAGGATTTAATAAATTTAACATGCTGTCTAGTAATATGCATAAATCAAGATGGAAATGTAAGTGAATCTGGGGATAGTATCATTAGGTTCGTTACCCCACAATTATTTAAAAACCATGAATTTAATACTTATCCCTTATTATTATTTCGATTATCACTATAGGGAATGTGTGAATGTGCATTTAAATGTCCGTCAAAAATTGTATTATCATAATTTTTTGACAATTTATTTAATTTCGCCAGTGAATCTTTCGTAATTTTTAAAGTTTGAGAACCGATGATAGTCGGAAAGAGTCAAATCAAGTGAATACAGTGGATGTTCAAGTAATTCGTACATCAATTCATTGATTTTTACCATAGTAGCCACCTGATGTAAAATTATTTTCTTCTTCTGTAAAGCAGGTTTTTTCTCCTTTATTTTTATATCCAATTGATCCAACAGGCTTGTATAATATTCTGAGTTAATTGTATTGCCTCTCTGAAAATAATGTTAACAATATATATTTAGAATCCCAAAAAACGAATGACATAACCTTTGGTACACTTGAACCAGTTTCTAACCATTATTGCGATTGAGAAATTTGCATTTGAATTCGCTTTTGATTAAAGATATTTATTAACAATTAATTTACGTTAAAAGCGTTAATAGTTACTAATAATTTATTGAGTTATTAAATAATTTATTTAAAAATAAATATTCAATTCTGAGGTGAAATTCGAAAATAGCCCAAATTTGATAAGAAGTCATTTGCGTATTATTTGTTTCAAAAACCTAAATTCTTATCAAAATTTTGTAGCAAAAATAAAAATATTCAACCACATTTTAATATAATCCAAAATATTTGCAAATATTTTAAATAATGTCAAGGCTATTTTTCAGCTATGATATTTGAACATATTCGTTTATAATTTTATTGTCTGCGGTTAAATTAGCTTAAAAAAATTTAATTAATTGTGGTATTGGTTTACTTCCTACAGTGCAATTTTTATACATCCATTGCAAAACGAGAAGCTAATTAATGCCAATATAAATATGAAAGCAAATTATTTTTAATTCATAGTTGGCTGCAACAAACAGTTCACTTAACATATCATTAAAGTATAAACTAAAAAATGGCTGCCGATAAACATAATCTTCTACTGCTATTCGAGCGTCCTCAAGAACCAGTTTTCATTCACAAAGGGCAAAATAAAGCTGTTTTTGATATACCCGACACATTTTTAGCGGATCGTTATCGACCAATTGGCACTGAACTACAAACCCGTTTTGGGGTGGAAGCTGAACAACGTATTCCAGTCAAAAATATTTCAATACCAGATATGAGAGTTCCCATGCAATTGGGAAGACATGACCAATTTTCAATTTTCATACCTAAACATCGTAAAATTGCTGGTCATTTGATTGATATTTTCATGGGTAATAATAACGAAAAATTAAAATTAACTTATTTAATGAATAATTAATTTTTTTAGGTCTAAAAACAATTGATGATCTTCAAAGTGTCGCTGTTTATGCACGTGATCGTCTAAATCCAGTGTTGTTTAATTATGCTCTTTCTGTAGCATTACTTCATCGTCCTGATACTAAAAATTTGAATTTACCAACATTAGCTGAAACTTTTCCAGATAGATATGTTGACTCAACTGTGCTAAATCGTGTTCGTGAAGAGGCAGCAATAGTTCCAACAGGTTCACGTATGCCAATCATAATTCCTAGAGATTATACTGCATCAGATCTTGAAGAAGAACATAGGCTGTGGTATTTTCGTGAAGATATGGGCATTAACCTCCATCATTGGCACTGGCATTTGATTTATCCATTTGAGTCGACCAATCGAGCAATTGTTGCTAAAGATCGTCGTGGTGAATTATTTTATTATATGCATGAACAGATAATCGCACGTTATAATATGGAGAGATTTAGTAATAATTTGGCTAGAGTAAAACGTTTCAATAATCTTCGCGAACCAATTGCAGAAGGTTATTTCCCAAAAATGGATTCATTAGTTGCAAGTCGTGCATGGCCACCAAGAGCTGCTAATACAACTTTGAAGGATATAAATCGCGAAGCAGATCAAATTAAAGTAGATATTGCTGATTTAGAAAGATGGCGTGATAGATTTTTTGAAGCAATGCAGCAAGGCTTTGTTGTTGATACCCAAGGTAAGCAAATTCCACTAGATCCTGTTAATGGTATAGATATATTAGGAGATATGATGGAATCATCAATTCTTTCTCCAAATCGACAATTATATGGAGACTTTCATAATATGGGTCATGTATTTCTTTCATATGCACATGATCCGGATCATCGTTATTTGGAATCATTTGGTGTTGTTGGTGTACCTGAAACTGCTATGAGAGATCCAGTTTTCTATCGTTTTCATGCATATGTTGATAATATTTTCCAAGTCCATAAAGAGAGTCTTAATCCATACACGTTAAATGAATTACAGTACCAGGGGATAACTATTGCAGCTGTGCAAGTACAAAGTGAGGGTAGCACTCCAAATTCTTTCCAAACATTTTGGCAACAATCTGATATTGATTTGTCTCGTGGCATGGACTTTACACCACGTGGTAATGTGTTTGCTCGATTCACTCATTTACAGCACATTCCATTCACTTATACTATCAACATAAATAATGCTGGTGGTGCACAACGTTTTGGTTCAGTTCGAATTTTCCTTGGCCCGAAAACTGATGAACGAGGATTGGAAATGTTGTTCCGTGATCAGCGGTTAATGATGATGGAATTAGACAAATTTGTTGTTTCACGTAAGTTTTTATTGATATTATTGTTTCTATAATATTTTATTAAAGTATAATTATTTATATAGTTCGTCCTGGAGAAAATACTATTCGCCGTCGTTCAGATGAATCCAGCGTAACAATTCCATTTGAAAGAACATTCCGAAATTTGACTGCAAACAGACCAGACGCAGGTGCCCCTGACGAATTGGAATTTAATTTCTGTGGTTGTGGTTGGCCACAACATATGCTTGTACCAAAAGGACTTCCAACTGGATTAAATTGTGAACTATTTGTAATGGTCTCCAACTATGACGATGATAGGGTAAATAGAAATATAAAATAAACAAGAAATTGTAAATTATTATATTTATTTCATAGATTGATCAAGACTTGGTTGGAAACTGTAGTGATGCATCATCATTTTGTGGTATCAGAGATCGTAAATATCCAGATAAACGTGCTATGGGTTATCCATTTGATCGTCTACCACGTACTGGATCTGATCGTTTATCGAATTTCCTAACTCCAAATATGAGAACAGTTGATATTAGTGTGGTACATACTGACAGGACCACAGTTCGTCCACAGTAAATGTTTTTAAAAGCAATTTATATGAAATATTTTATCTTATAATTATTATTCCGTTTTCTGATATGTTAATAAAGTAAAAAACTTGAGCATACCGAATTGTTTTTATTTTAAAATTTACATTTTATATTAAAAAAAATGTTCTTATGGTAACACAGATTTTTCACCATATTTTCTACTTAATTTTTGTATGCTACTAATTTAAAAGGTTTGTATAATATTCTGAATTAAATATTTTACCTTTCTGAATATAATCTATCAATAAAATTCGTTTTGAACTTGCAAAAAACTGATTCACAAATTTCGCTGTTGAAGGAAACCGTCTTTGACTTCTTTGATGAAGCTTCTAACTATTGTTATGATTGTTGTTTATATCTGATACAAGTTTCATTTATAGTTATTAATCGATATACAAAATCTGTTTTATTCTTATTAAAAACATTTAAAAGACGTTCAGAAAATTCGTATTAAAATGCGGGTTTGATCGTGGTATAGCAAATATTATGCAGCCGTTGTGCACAAAGATTTTTAATTTTTAATTCATTTTTCAAATTCTAACATCTAAAACCATATATTATGGGCTTGTTAAACGAGTTCTGATATTGTTACAGTTTTTGGACATCCTTTGTGTGGATCGTCTTCAATGCAGATACGACTATATTTAAACTCTTAAGTCCATCTTTTTTAATAGTTTTACTATCTTCGTATAAATTTCTGTGTTGATAAACCTTCCAAAACGAAGAATTTTATCAGAATTTTATAATTGTATATTTTAATGAAATTTGACTTATATTTTTATGACTGGATACGATACAAATATTAATAGATATATAAAAATTTGTTTTAAAACTGGTTTTTTGATGTCATTTTCTAAAGTTTTCAGTAGTAAGTCTTGTCATTATATCCTTGCAACAACAAAAATTGCCTACAAGAAAAATCTTCTAGTACTGTTTGATAGTTATATGAAATATGATATCTCATAATTATTCTTACTTTTTTTCTGGTATTTTAAGAAACGAAAAAACTAAATTTAAGCATAACCGAAGTGCAGTTTTTCACTTGGAAAACTCAAAAATTAGAAACCTTTAGCTTAGGCTTGTTATGGGAATAGATCATAATAAATTTAAGAACTTTCTTTAGATAAGCTTTTTAAATTATTAATGTTATATATTGTAAAGAATTTAATTTGTATAAAATCTATTTATGGTAACAATATTTTTCCTGAGACCAATTAAACTTAAAATCAAGGAATAAGGTAAATGTATCTTTTATATAGCGCCTGTAAAGAAAATGATATTTGAATTTTTAACAAAATTTCTATTTTATGATTTTATAGTTGAATAAACTCTTATCAAAAATTTATAATAAACCTAATAAGTAAAGTACAGGAAATACAAAAAATTCTTAAATTTTAAAAAAATACCAAAAATAATTTTTATCTATTTTCTCACACAATATTTGGAAAGTTTTTTATTTTTCTAATCTAATTTTAATTTTATTTCATTTTTATTAAAAATTTAAATATTTTAAAAAATAATAATTTAAATATCCACCTTAATTGTGGTTAAAAATTGTGGTTTCTATTAGCTAAAATTTTCAAATGTTTCGGGTATAAATATGGATCAAATTATAAAATTGGTATCAGTAAACTTCAAGAGTTCTTGTAGTTAACTTTAAATAAATTCTTATATACGTTTTTATTTAAAATTGTTTACTTAAGTATCCTTACAAACAATAAAAATGGCCGCCAATAAGAAAAATCTTCTATTATTGTTTGATCGTCCACAAGAGCCAGTGTTTATTCAAAAAGGACCAAATAAAACCGTTTTCGATGTACCCGAACCATTTTTGTCGGATCGTTATCGTCCAATTGGAAATGAATTACAAAATCGATTTGGTGAAGAAGCTGAAAATCGTATTCCTGTGAAAAGCATTTCTATACCAGATATGAGAGTTCCTATGCAATTGGGTAGACATGATCAATTTTCAATTTTTATACCAAAACATCGACAAATTGCTGGTCATTTAATTCGTATATTTCTTGGTTTGAAATCAATTGATGATCTTCAAAGTGTTGCTGTTTATGCCCGTGATCGTTTGAATCCATATTTATTTAATTATGCACTATCAGTAGCATTACTTCATCGTCCAGATACGAAAGATTTAAATTTACCAACATTTGTTGGATCATTTCCAGCTAATTTTGTTGATTCGGCTGTTTTGAATAAGGTTCGTGAAGAAGCTGCTATTGTGCCAACTGGATCACGTATGCCAATTATAATACCAAAAGATTATACTGCATCAGATTTAGAAGTTGAACATAAATTATGGTATTTCCGTGAGGATATTGGTGTTAATTTACATCATTGGCATTGGCATTTAGTATATCCATTTGATGGTACTGATGCTGTTGTTAATAAAAATCGTCGTGGTGAATTATTTTACTATATGCATCAGCAAATTGTTGCACGCTATAATATGGAACGTTTTAGTAATAATTTGGCAAGAGTGAAACGTTTTAATGATTTGAGGGCACCAATTGAAGAAGGTTATTTCCCAAAAATGGATTCATTAGTAGCAAGTCGTGCATGGCCACCAAGAGTTGCTAATACAACTTTAAAAGATTTAAATCGTGAAGCAGATCAAATTAAATTGGATATTGCTGATTTAGAGAGATGGCGTGATCGAATTTATGAAGCAATTAGTCAAGGTTTTATAGTTGATGTAAGTCTAAAGTATATAAAATATAAAATTCAAAGTTTTAATTTAAATTTCCTATTTCATATAGACCAATAATCAACAACGTATGTTAGACGAAGCAACTGGAATTGATTTATTAGGCAATATGGTTGAATCATCAACAATTTCACCAAATCGTAACTTGTATGGTGATTTCCATAATATGGGTCATGTATTCATATCATATTCTCATGATCCGGATCATCGTCACTTAGAATCATTTGGTGTAATGGGTGCTGCTGAAACAGCTATGAGAGATCCTGTTTTCTATCGTTGGCATGCATACATTGATGATATCTTTCAATCATATAAAGAGAAATTACCACCATATACAGCTGATAATCTAACATTCCAAGGTATTACACTTGCTGGTGTACAAATTGATAGTGAAGGGGGAAATCCAAATACATTCCAAACATTTTGGCAACAATCTGATATTGATTTGTCACGTGGTATGGACTTTGTACCACGTGGTAATGTTTTTGCTCGTTTTACACATTTACAACATTCACCATTCACTTATACATTGAATATTAATAATGAAAGTTCAGCTGCACGTTTTGGTATGGTACGTATTTTCTTGGGACCAAAAGTTGATGAACGTGGACAGGAAATGTTATTCCGTGATCAACGATTGATGATGATTGAATTAGATAAATTTATTGTATCACGTAAGTTTTTAATTAATATATTTATATTTATTTACATTAATATTTAATTATTGTATTTTATAGTTCGTCCTGGACAAAACACTGTTCGTCGTCGATCAGATGAATCATCAATTACAATTCCATTTGAAAGAACATTCCGTAATTTGGAAGCAAATCGACCAGCTGCTGGCTCATCAGGTGAATTAGAATTTAATTTCTGTGGATGTGGTTGGCCAGATCATATGCTTGTACCAAAAGGACTTCCTGGTGGATTACGTTCTGAACTATTTGTAATGGTATCCAATTATGAAGATGACAGGGTAAGTGTTTTATATACATAATAAAATTGTATTTAAAATATTAATTTTTATTTAAACTTTAATGTAATGTTTTGTATATAGGTTGATCAAGATTTAGTTGGAAATTGTACTGATGCTGCTTCATATTGTGGTATTAGGGATCGTTTATATCCTGATAAACGTGCAATGGGTTTCCCATTCGATCGTTTACCACGTACTGGAACTGACAGATTGTCAAATTTCCTTACTCCAAATATGAGATCAGTTGATGTTACTGTTAATCATACAGACAGGACTACCGTTCGTCCATAATTAAATTCTTATTTTGATTATTTAAACTTTGAATTATATGTTCTTATAACCAGAAATTTATAAATTTTATTCACATATTCTTTTAATAAAGCATTTATAACCATAATTTTTGGATTTTTTTTTTTTTTATAAAATATTATTTTCTTTATTACAGAATTGAAAGATTTATCTATAAAATATAATTTGAATTAACTTGACAAGCTAACTCACTAATTTGTATTTCAAATAACAAAACTTTATAAATATTGTATAATTTTTAACATATGGAAATAATAATAATGTTTATATAAAAATTCAAGAGATTAATAAAGGATGTAAATCCTTAAAACCAACATGACACCTGCACAAAACATGATTTATAGTTGATAAGAAGTTGACATTATATTTTGTTTATTATTTTAAACATTATTTAAGTCATAATACTAAGTAAAATTGTTTTTTTCTTAAGATTACAAGCATAATTTACTTGTTTTATGATCATTAAAGACAAAAACCATTAATAAAATTTATGAGAAATAATAAAAAGTCATATTAATACATTGAACAAATGTTACAATTCATAAATTATTTATTTAGCTCAGTCATGGACAATCGAAATAGTTCTGCGGGCCATCGTACTGGTGACAAACAATTTTCTACTTATTATACATAAATCGTTTCAATATTTTGTATTTCGGTATTGTATCCCGGCAAACAAACATTATAAACTTGAGGTTTGTAATATATAAAGAATTAATTATCTTCTATTTTCATCTAAAACTTATGTTTTTTTTAATTCATTCTGAAAGGCCAAATAAATCTTAATATTTGAGACATTTTTTTAAAAAAAAATTAAAATATCATATTTTGATCGAGAATAAAATTCATATAAAGGCCCGGATAAAAATAAGTGATGGACCGCATGTGGCACACGGGTCTTTTGTTGATCATATATGATTTACCTCAAGACCATACGCAGGTATTATTTAAAATAATTTATATACGTAAAAATTATTAACTTGCATTTTACAACCCCAAAGAAAAAGGAAATGCAAATTACGTCTTTGTACATAAATTATTCGAGTAAGTTTATATAAATATAAACGTTTCAAATAAATATAAATATATTAAGAAATATTACCTAATAAATATAAACCTAAACAAAATTTATTACCCATAAAATTTACTTTCGAAAGTCCCTGTCGTCGTCCTTTTTACGTAAACATTACATAATTTTTATGTGTGTATATTTGGAAGGTTGAATAACAAAATCAATTTCCTTAATCACAACTATATATACGAATGTCCTAATATTTATATATATAAAACTCAATTATGTATTGCTGATTATATATTTTGTGTCAAATTCAATCGAAGCGTAAAATTATTATTTTATATATAAGTTTATCGTATTTTCCAGAAAACTTTTAAAAATGATATCCTTCAATATCGATCTATTTATAAAATAGAGTCAACATTTATTGAGTTAATTTTGGATAATCGAAAAGTTTTTATTTTTTAATAGTTTTCAAATTTATTATAGATTAACATAAATAAACTTTCTCATTTTAATATATCTTAAAAGTTGTTATAGTTTGGAAAAATGTTTTTTCAAATAAGTTTTAACTAACACATTTATTTGTTGACGAATAGTTAATTAACTTAGAATTGTTGTTTAATAAATTTGGTGCCACATTAATTCAAATGTGGTAAAATTTAAATGGAAGATAGATTATTTCTTATGTTAGTTGTCACTTTAATAAATATGCAAATAAATATTGGTAGCTTGTAGAATTTCAAATTAGGTTGATGCTTATGACAAAACATACTAATAAACTGTATGCTAATTAGGGCTATTTGTGCGTATATCATCTACGAGTTTACAATTAAATTGGTATTATGATGAGCAGAGTAAAATAACATTTACAATACAAATATTTTTTTTGAAATCCCAAAACTATGGTAATCACAAACCTTCTAAATAGCGGAAGAGTTATATTAATTTCGAAGTTCAAAATAACAAAACGTATTGCATAAATTATAATAATAATGGGAACTAATTTTTATTACTAGGAATTTTATTTAAATCGTCTTTGATATAATTAATAAATGGCGTTGTATTTCCTCTAAATTTTAATTATTTCTAAAAAAAATTATATAAAACTTTTAAATTTTTAGCTTTCTATCGAACTAATAATTCACCATCGTCATCGCTATATATATAATAAATAGTCCCGGCTAAATTGTGGCTTCCTAAACATTGACATTTTATTGCAATTTGAATCAACTAATTTTTATATGAATACCGAAAATAAGCTTCTTTATAGTGAAGAAACTTTTAATTACAAACATGCTATTGGCTTTTAATAGTGAAACGTTTGTTTTCAGCAATGTTTCAACGTTCTGGAGTTAAATCCGGGACCAAATGCATCGCAATAATACACGCTCGCCACTGCTTCCATGATTATGAATATAAATTACTTACATAAGTCCAACCTTTATTCTTCCCAATCCTTAATTTAGTATGACATTTTATATATCCTAAATATACTTACAATTATTTATGTTAATTTAATATTTCAGTTCCTTTACATTAAAATAATTAATTAAAATTTAAATTATCTTGGAAGTAATTTGTATTATTACTATATAAATGATAAATCATCCATAGATGATCCATCATTAATTTTAACTTGAACCAAACAAAAAGAAAAACTTTCCAAATTTTAGTTAAAAAAGAAGTTTATTTATTTTCTTAATTTTTTTGTTTTTGTTTTTTCATTCTCCAGGAATTGATGATAATTTAATATTAAACATTTATTTATACAATTATATTTATTTTATATTATGTGCATAATTATTATATGTAATCACAAAATCTTCTTATATAATAAAACTTAATTACATGATTTATGATTACTATTACATAAATGTATTAATAATAATTATTATTTACAATATCAAAAATTTTCATAAGAAAATTATTTATGTATATATTAATCGTCTAACATAATTTTTGTTCAGAATATGAGAATTTATGAAAATTATGTTGTACAAGACAAGATTATTTATTAAATATTTTGTAAAAATAGAAAATTTCAATTATTTTATTGGTTTACCATGTAACCACACCATATCAGTTTCACATAAAACCTAATTGGACACTTTATAACAAATTTTTAAAAAATATATTAAGGAAAAACTTCTATTTGTGAAAGTTAATTCACTCAAACTAATTTCACCTAAATTTAGATCCAGCGAAAAACTGACTTCATTTATGTACAGAGGTATAGATGAAACAATTTTAATTTGTATTATAATTTATACATAAATTTTATAAAAATTTAATATTTACAGTGTTCCATTATTAAATATATTAAATTTAAATTTCATAACATCTTTTCACTGTCAAAACAGACAAAAATTAATGTTGTTGATGAGACACCTCCATTTTCTAATAAACAATATTTTAAATCACCTGCCATCTTAAAATGGTTATTAGAAGTTGTTTAAATTTGGTCGATTAAATTCCATAAATAAAATAAGAAAGAAATGAAAGTAATTCAAAATTTTATGGTACCCTAATTAAAATTATATCTAAAAATTGTTTATATTTATTTACATTAAATTGCAAATTGCTTCACAAAATTTATGAATATATCATAATAATTACAAATTTTATTAAGGATAATAACAAAAAAAAAAAAAGGATTATGTAAATTTATCTTCGGTTTTATTTCTGTTCTTAATTATATGATATTTGACACTTCAATAGGGTTAAAAATATTAATGTTTTAAATCAGTGTCAGATTGTTTCTTGACTCTATAATAAGAATTTTGTTTATGAGATTTACCCTTTAATAGAAAACTAATGCGCGATATTTTCGATTATAATGACCTGATTTTGAAATATTTTAGAAATTACAATTTGTGTAATTTGATATTATATTTTGTATAAATTTTAATTAAAATTAAAGCAATAATTAAATAATAACATTGAAATTAATTAATAATTCTTTATTAAATTCCTTAGGAATATTATCAGTAATTAATTAAAGTTTTTTTTTTCTTAAATTATTTCAAATAATTTATACAAAAATTCTAAAATCTAATCTTAAATACTACAAATTATACAACCATAATTATTTTATTTGGATTTGGAATTAATGAAATAGTTGCACAGATTATACAAATATTGTAATAATTGTTTAGGCTAAATATAGATATAGTTCCTCTTTTAAATACAAATTTTGCAAGAATTTTAAAATTTTACGATAATATGTATTTTATAAAATTAATAATAATGCAAACAATTGAAAGGATTTAATCTTTTTACAGCACTAAACCAAATTACAGAACTATTAGTAGGTCCGTCAATATGAAACACAAATTATATAGTCATCGAGCTCATCGATGCTAATGAATTAAGCTAATGCATTTATTTTGTATTATTGATGATGTTCTTTTAATCATTATTAGGACAACTTTACCCAATTTCGTTACAACTATATTTTGTAATTAATTTGAATCTTCCTAAACCAAAAACAACGTCATTAAAAAGATTTAACATTAAAAATTTATGCTGTTCAATTTCCAATTAACTCCAAATCCAAAATATATCAATTATAATATAGATGAAATATGAATCAGAAAGAATTTTTAGTATGACATTTAAAAAAAAAATTGATAAATTGGTGAAAGTACAATTCTATTTTTGAATTACATATTTATCATTCAAAATGTTGAATAAAATTAAATAAATTTTCATATTTTAAATCATTATTTAAATTTTTCACTAAAAACTTTTTTGTTAGTTTTGTAATATTTAATTCTGATTTTTAATTTTATATATTTCTATATATTAATTATGAATAAACATTGCAGGATGATATCTTTTAGTATATGAATGTTAAATGAATGTCCCCATTAAAACTTTTCCATGCTGTAACTGGAATTTAGTTAATCATTATCTCTTAAATGTGGTTATAAGATTGTTTTTTTTTTTAGCATAAAAACAAAAATAAGCATATAATTAAAAATATTTATGTAATGTCCAAGTTGAAGCGAAATAATAAATTTTACAATATCGAAGTTTTTTATATTGAAATAATATTCTGCATAAAAAATTAATTAACTTTTAAGAATATTGAATTCGTAAAATGTTTCTTAACATAAAACTAACTAAACCAATTAAAAATATTTAATTTTATACATAAATTTTTAAATTATAAATTTCGAATTAAATTTCTGCAATTTGATCACATCAATAAACGAAATATTAGAAAAATAATGATTTATTAAAAGTGATATTTGGAATAATTCATAATTTAAGTATATAAAAATACACTTTTAATTTAAAATGGAAATTATGTTCAGTTAATAAATTCAAAACAAACTAGTAAACTTAGCTAGAGTAAATTAGAAATAATTCTGATCTAGAAATATATTTTCCATATGAAATTTAATGATTTTCCATAATAATTTCAAAAAAATTAGTATTAAATTGATGAATATTGAATTCTAATCTGTTTTTCTCTTTCTTACAATCACAATTTTCCATAAGAAATTATTATGTCATAATAATAAAATTGTGTAAAAAAAAATATTATGTCAATTTTTACTGAAATTATTCAAAAACATTTTTTTGATTAATTTTTTTACATTCAGAAATTATAAAAATTTTATTTACAATTTTTTACAAAAAATATATTTTTTTTAAATTTTATCTTATAAAAAAAAATCTTTTTTATATAAAAAATATTAACATAAATATATATGTAAAAAAATATGTTAAATATATATTAATTTAATTCATAAAATTTCAAATTAAGTACAAAGTTGATCACTTAAATAGCATTTAAAAATTATAATATCGTAAATAATTTACATAATTCATATTTACATTAAAAATAATAAAAAAAAAATGTTGTTATAATAATGCAGTGATAACAGCCTTTAGTTAAATGTGCTATTTTATCATAAAATATAAAATATTTTACAAAATTATATCATAAAAGTAAAATCAATTTTAATATGTGTTTCATATAATTATTTCAATCCAACATTTTACAACAAATAATTACAGCCTTGCTTCAAAATTTTGAGATTTTTTTTTATTTCAGTTGCTTTATAAAAAATCACTTTGAAGCATGGCCATTGAACCTCACCTATTATTTTTATCCTTAATTATAATATTTTGGGTTGTTGGTGGACCACCAGTTCCATTACTATTTATTATAGTATGTTGTAAATGTTGTAATGATTGTTGTCTTTGAATATTATTATGATAATTCGTATTATTATTATTTATATGATGTATTGATGAATTACGATAATTTGTTGTTGTTGAACGTCGTACAGACATAAAACTTGTATCCATTGGACCAGTTGCTGTTGAATGATTATTACGAAATGATGGTTGACTTATTTGACGACAACATAAATAACGATGAAAATGTTGTCGAAATACACCAGATACACAATATAATGCAACAGGATTTACACATGAATTGAGAAAACTGCATGAATTGAAAATTTTTTATTATATAATTTATTAATTGAATTTTCATTACTATACAGAAAATTAATATGAAATTTGAATTGAAAATGTACAATTAAATTCTAATTTTCAGAATCCCCAGAATACAAAAAGTAATACAAAATTATCGATTTTTTCTAATCTATATACAGAATATTTGAACTATAATTTTATTTCTATAATTGAACTATAATGCAACAACAATTAAAAATCATTAATGGCCTGAACACTGTTCAAAATTTATTGCTGTTCACTATAAAAAAGCGAAATTAGGCAAATGAATATTCCTTTCATTTATATATCAAATTTCTAAAAATGGAAAGTTTCATTTTGTATAAATACTTTTCAATTCAAATATACAAAATTATTTTCCTTAAGTACATTTACAACATTTAATTATCTATATACCAAAATTAATTTTAACTAAACATATTCAAGATTTTAATCAAGTCTTTTTTTACCTTGTACAAAATGACACCATCCGAACAATATGCCAGAATAAATTAAATTCGTCCTCTGCATTTGGATTTAAATGAAACCACAATTCAAATAAATGATATGGAAAAAAGCATACAAAAAATACTGTGAAATAAAAAAAATGTAAATACAAAATAATAAAATTTAAATTTTTTATATATAATATTTTTTAAAACGTAATGAAAATGTCCTTATACTGACAAACATTAAATACACGACCATTCAAAATCTTGAAGAAAAAAAATCTTATTATTATACTTACTTATAACAAAAGCAATAACCATTCTAGCAACATGACGTCTTGCTCTTGCCTGTATTCTACTTTGTGGTCCTGCTAATTCACCAGGCATATCACGAGCACTAATGTGTAGTCGTTTAGCCATTAGAAAATATAAAACACCAATTATTGAAAGCGGTATTAAGTAATAGATAAGAGCTTTTCCAACAACAACATATCTGTAGATTAATTTAAATTTTATAATTAGGTTATTCAGAAAATATTTGAAGAAATTAAATTTTTAATTAAAGGACGAAAGATATATCTATAAACATAAATGTGAAAATCGTTTCATAAAAAGGTGTAAATAATTAAAAATACAATTAACTGAAAAATGTAAAATATTTTCTATAATACTTGATACAAAAGCCATCAAAAAAGAATGATATTTGTTTAATAGATGGCGTTGGCGTTGTAATACCTCACTATTTAATTTGCTGATATTTATATAAAGATTTTTATTTGTATTGTTTTTCCAATTGATTTTGTTTGAAAATTCTTTTTATTACTTAAAATTTTAATGAATTTTTTAGTATAGATCATGTTAACCCTATCACGTATTTTCAGAAAGCTAAATAACTATTTCAATTCTTAGTAGTAATATAATATTAGATTCCTAAAATCAATATGCTAACAAATAAGAGCAGTTAGGTTTACTTGAACAGTGATTTATATACAATATAGTTTATAAAAAAACACTGCTTTGTTAAAGATTGCACATATTTTAAGACATCAATAATGCATTCTATATAATTTTGAAAGGACTCACTGAAACTGCCGACACCAAA
Source organism: Rhamphomyia laevipes (assembly GCA_963920725.1). NCBI lineage: Eukaryota > Metazoa > Arthropoda > Insecta > Diptera > Empididae > Rhamphomyia > Rhamphomyia laevipes. Next base: position 20,518,305 of record OY987259.1, read on the forward strand.
TTTCATTAAAATCGGATAACAATTTCATGATCTAGTTAGTAAATCAAACATATTTCAGAAACTAAATTGCTTATAAATTAGTTTCCTAAGAACTTACTGAAGATACTGTCTACAAAATTTTAAAAACACCAATTAGATCGGGTAACAATTCCAGGGTTGTGTAAAGATTGAAAATATGAAATATAATTTCGGTTTTTAACATAGATCCACTGAAACTACCGACTGCTAATTTTACAAGCACTAACTACATAAGACAACTATAATGTATGCCAAATTTTGTTCAAAGTTTTTCCATTTTCCATTTTTCCGTAAAGCAAATTGAAAGAGGCTCTGAACTCAAACGGGGACAACTAGTATTAGCATGGAACCACTAAAAATACCGTATCCATCTTTGTTGGGTATCAAGAAGAAGTTTCAATGACCCTATGTATCTAGGGTCATTGAAATTTTCATTAAAATCTGAAGAACTGTTCTATAGAAATGTTGCTAGTAAATGTTACAAGCAAATTTAACATAAGCATTTTTTTTATTGCAATTTTTAAACCTCCAAAACACATAGAAAAATGGTTTTACCAAAATCCACTTTTTTAGAGTCACATCAACTTCCTGTTATTCTACATATACTCGAAATACTATATCAAAAAAATTAAAAACATCCCAAATAGTATTTAAATAAAATGACTCCTATATGACCAACCCAGATGTCTGTGCGCTCGATAGTGTTAATCAATAATAAATCTATACTGAGTTGTACTAACAAATAATTTGCTTTAAATTGTTCTTTTCAATACGATATAAAATTTGATGTAAAATCTAAAAGTAATAAACTATTTTAATATGATAAAGTTTTGTAGTATTAAAATTAATATCAGTTTTTATAGAGAATTAAAAATATTTTATATGACTTTACTTCAATTGCTGGTTCAAAGCATAATTAAAATGGTTTTATAATTAAATATTTGTTAATTATACTTTGATTTATCTGAACTTACTGTGAATATATTTTTGAGCTGCTACTATTTTTACCAAATGGTGTACAATAATAAATTGTACGATTTGTACCATCAATTTCACCCTCAGCAACATCTGAAACAATAGCAGCTGGTGTTGCACAAAGTATAGCCAATAACCAAATCATTGAAGCTGTAAAAACTGTAAGTGGTCGAGTCTGAAAATTTGTATAAAATAAAAAAAAATGAATTAAAAATATTTTAAAGAATTAAATAAATTCATTTTTTATTATAAATATATTTATTTTTACACTTACTTGTAATTTCCTAAGTGGATTGACAATAGCACAATATCGTTCAGCTGATAATGCTGTTAATGTAAATACTGATACACCAATTGATATATCCTTAGCACATTCAGAAACACGACATAATGTAACACCCCATGGCCATGACTCAAATGTATATAATATTGATGCCAATGGTACACAAATTATTATAACTAATAAATCTGCTAATGCTAGCGACAGAATATATCTAAACATATAAATTATATAGAAAGAATGGACAAAATATGATATTAACAGATAATTTAACATGAATAATGGTTTGGTTATTATATAGTTATAGATGGAAAGCCTATAAATTTTGTTTTTTATAATTTTTGATAAATCGAATAAAAATGTAATTTGTATAATAATAAAACCAACAAAAAGTTTATTGAGAAATAATTTTAATTGAAATTTGTAAAATTGTGGATTTACCAATAGAAAATTGACTATGCCAGAAAAATTTATTTTACAATGCCAACGTATGTGAATATCGGGCATATTTCCTTGTCAATTCATCAAAACGTTATGACAATTTATTATCTTTATAGTTAGCTCGTTGTAGTTAGTTAATGAAACCAATTTCGTAATAATTGCGCTTTAATATGGAAGCTCAATGTTAATATTAAATTCACAGTGCAACGTCAAAGCAACGCGATTTATTTTCCCAGTTCACAAATATATATTTTGAATTTCAATTGCTGATTAATATAATAATTATTGTATATAACTATTTTGTGGTGTCTCAAGCTGCTACTTCAAGACCCTGCAAAAGGTAAAAGCTGCCCAATCTCAATAATAACAATGGCACTGCTCACTGCTTGAAGGACTAAGAAACTCGAAGCTATTAATTTCTGAACCATCAAAAAAGCGGGAAACAAAGTTCCTTCAAATTAATAAGAAGAAAGCTAAAATTGTGGTAGGCTTCCTTACAAGTTACTGTAATCTCAAAAAATATATTCAAACTAGTCAGCGCACCAGGTGCGTAGGTTCTGCTGTGTTGTCACTCCTTCAGAAATGTGAAAGCTGTGACTAAAGCTGCTGTACTGCTTACAGTACGTGTTTAATCAATAAGCGAAATAACTGGAATAATTAGGACCGTCTGTAGCCCACAACATTTAACAAAGGACGTGGAGGTGGATGATCACAAAGTTGCGGTCGATCAAAGAACACCTAGCGACGCACAATACTTCGAGAACTTGGAAAATACAACCTTACATAGAAAGACAAAAAATAGCAGCGTCTAACAGAGTAAGATTGAGATGCCAAGTTGAAGCCCTATTGCTGGTAATGGAAGAAAAAAAAAGTCAGTTGAATATTTTACAATTAGTAAGTTATAACGATGACGATTTTTCAATCAAAATATAAATTTTGGTATTACGTGAACTAAATTTGCTGGCAATCAACTTTTAAATTTGTAAATCCATAATAATTCAAATTCTTTGCTCTTTATTGCCATTAAACTTTTATAAATATCTTTTTCCACATTTTATATTATTTTTTAAATCTTTGACATAATTATTAGATTTTTCCATTTCTCAATCCCGACAAAATGATTTTAACTAGTATATTTCTTTTATATTTCTGTTTTAAATATGAAAGAATATAATTTTTTTAAACTTTTAAATTTATTATTTATTTAGTTAATAAATAAAATATTTCTACTAGATTACTCCGACCCATATTTGTTTATGATAAATTTGTTTGAATTAACTAAAAAAAAAAGTTTTCCTAAAACAAAAATTTTCTTAATATCATTTACAAAATTTTCATTTTTACCACTTTAAAATTTTTACATCTCTTCATTTCTGTGATCTATATTAATAATAATTTGTAATTTTATAGAACTTTTTTTTGCTGATGATTCGTTCTTCTAAAAAAAAGTTATGTTGAGCAACAAATTTTCAAAAAAAAAAAAATTATCTAAATTCATTTTCTTCAAATGAAAAACTTTTTAAAGAAAGTTGATCGTTTACGAAAATTTTAATTTATTATTTTCAAAATTTTTTGTGTTTTTTCTTTGATTATTTTGATTTTTCATTTCATAATATTTTAATATCTTTAATTATCATTTAATAGAAACATAAGTGAAAAAGAAAATATAGAAAATTATAATATTTATTTTTTACTTACGTATTTGGTACATTACGCATAGCACGATGTCGCAAAAATATTATTACCAATGTTCCATTACCAAGTACACCAACAATAAATATTAAGAAAAATAATATCGGTATGATATAAGTTTCTGGTCGTGTACTATATGGTTCATATGGTTCAGATTTTTCTGTATCATTGGTTATATTTACAGTTTGATTAATGAATGATGCCAACATATTAATAATATATAATATATTTATTGTATTTTATATCCTATTTGGCTAAAGTATCCTTAAATATTTCCTTTATTTTATGTATTGTATTATGGCGTCGTAATAATCTGAAAGTCAGTGGGTAAAATTAATTATAATTATGGTTAAAAAAAAAATCTTATAGAAAATTAAATGAAATTTGATACAAAAAAAAAATAAAGAAATAAAATAGTTAAGTAATTTTCATTGTATATATATGAAAATTGTAAATGTGATGCTTTATAATTAGAAATTCAGATGATTTTTACAGATTACAATAAAAAAGAAAATCTTAATTACACCAGTTAATTAGATTATTTACACATAGAAAACAATTTTTAAGGCTGTTAAAGAGCATTTTCTTGTTTTCGGAAAATTTCCTAATGATAAATTAATTATAATATTACACGAAAATTTAAGATTAACCAAAAATTCGAATTTCATAAACATAAAAATAAAATGTATTTGAATAGTTTTCATATTTTCAAATCGAACTTTTCATTGCAGCATTTCATTTTTATATTGTTATTAAATTTTATAACTAATCGATTAATAGTTATTCCATTTCATAACTCCTCGTAAAATATATAAATATAAAAATGAAATATTGGTATAGAAAAATTGTCTCAGAAATATTGAAATTTAATAAAATCTCGATTTAATTTAATATATTTTTTTAGAAGAATGTGTTTTAAGGACTTTATGATTAATGTTGAGATTGCCCGTGCGTAGTCGTTAATTCAATAAAAATGGGTTTCAATTTATCTTTTAGTATCTTATTCTTATTGTCCTTGTAAAGAAACAAGTTCATCGTTTCTTCACAAAGGAAATTCTTTGATTTTTTTATGATTTTAGTGAATATTTAAATATAAATGGCCCGGCAATCTATTAAAACTCATTTTGATAAAATATAAGTATTATTTAATATAAAAAGAAAAAGAAAATTAATAAAATAAATTTGAATTTCAAAAAATTTCTCAGTTTGTCATTTTCATATAAAAACAATAAAGATAAAAACAATTTCCATATTCCGATAAATGTACATTTGCAGTCTCCATTTTAATTAAATATTAATTTGGTAATTATTAAAGTTTTACATAATTTAGTTACTCATGTTATGTAAAACGTATAGAACACACAAATCAAAAAAATTTAATTTAATTCTGAGAAAATTGGACTTATTTCATTTGGATATAAAGCAAAAGTAGAGTTACAATAGGAGGGTTTAGTATAATCTTGATTACGGTTATTAAGTAAGAAATATATAATGGAAAAACAAATTTTGTATTACCTCATAAATATTTAGTAAATTTTGGGTTACCCAATAATTTATACAGGGTGAGCAACAACATATTTCATGAAATGATATATTGTTCAAAGTTGGCTCTACGGCTCAAATTTATTCTTCAATATTAGCCATAATATCGTGGATTGCGTTAAGCTTGCTTACATATACGCTCTTTCAAATAATCTCAAAACAACACGTATAGCGTTCCGTCAAATCTGGCGATTGCTGTGTGGAATTTATTTCCGAATATTTGAAAATTATTCGCTCTTCATAAATTTAGATTAAGAGTTATAGTGTGGCTCGTGTAGTAAAAGCGGTCGCTTAATCCTACTGAAACCATATCTCAGCCTTGTTTTTACCAGCAAATGCATTCCTTAAAATTATGGCAATGGCACGCACACCAGACCGTATACGGTGTTCAATTGAGGCGGATCTCGGAGTATTTGTACGTGTTTGTAAATTAATCCATTGAATTGAAAATCGTTCATAATCAGATTTTGAATAATGCCATATAATTTTATAACAAACAAACAAAAATTAAATTAAAAAAAAGTAAATAAACGAAAAAGTTATTAAATTTTAAAACACCATACTGAGTTATGGCATACCCTGTAAATGTCTCAGTTGTAATGCAAATAACGTAGCACGATTTTCTTAATAAATTATTATATGTATAATAAATTCATTACACACAATTGTTTTCAGGATATTACGAAATTTTTTATATAACATTAAATAATCCTTAGTAACGAGAAATAATCTTTTTTATAGATTCAAAAGCAATGTAAAGTGGGCAGAATTATATGAAATATTGGTTATCATTACATAAATAATAAATATTTGTTAAGTTTTAATATAAAAGACTTAATGAACTGATACATGAAATATGAAGAGCATAAATTTTGGTTAAATTAATTTTGAACGTTTTTCATCAAAAGTAAGATATTTTATTTTTTTAGTTAATAACAAATTCTTGGGAACAGTCTTGGCCTTCGGAATAATACTTTACAGGGGACAATATTTTCCACATCATTAATACATCATAAATCATTCATGAATTTCAAAGATTTTTTTTTTCATTTACTATATATAAGAAATATTTTTAAAAAAAATACGATGAGTCCAACCTTGAAATTTCTTAACAACCAAGCGATTTTGACCTTATAACATAATAACCTTAATTCGGAATTCGGAAAGTAAAATTTATAGAAAATTTTTATTGATTACTTTAATTATTAAATTTTATAATAAATTTCTAGATATCAGAATTCTATAAAGTATTAAAGTCATTATAAAGGAAATAAGTGGAACTTAACTCCGATTTATCTAATTATCAACGCAATTAAAATTTGGAATATAAACTAAATTAAATCTATTAAAGAAAATTCCATTCTTAAATCATTAATAATAAAATTATTTTTTAATTTTTATTACCTATCATAAATTGTATTAAAAGTTGCCTTAACAAAGTTTTCATTGAAGTTGAATAACCTAAAAATAAAGTTATAGATAAAATTAGAAATAAAATTTTGTCCTTATGGGAATCAGTCCCTGTTAAACGTAGGATAATGTTTGGTTTATGTTGAATTAAATATAAATGAGTTGTTTTTTTTTCTAATTATGAAAGTTTCTATTTAAATGTTAATATATACTTTAAAAAAAATCGTTTTTGCATCTGATAACCTGAAGGTATATAAAAAAATCAATGTCTAAGTAAAAGTTATAAAAGGGTCAATATAATATTCGTATACAAGAATAACTAAAGAATAATTTATAATCTCTGAAATTAATTTTAAAACAAAATAAATCAACTAATCTGAAATCTATTTCGTAATCTTTTTTCCCAACTTAACAACAACACGCAATTTATTTAAAATGTTATTCGGGTTGCAAATATTCTTAAGGACTGACCATAAAAGATGCTTCAGTTTACAAAAGGTTACGATAAATAATTTATTTCGGTTACGATATATAAGTTAAAGTACTAACCCACGAAATAATATGGCATTCTTTAATTTTCAAATTGAAAAACTTTAAGAAACTAAACTGATAATTAAAGGAAATTCCAATGTCCAACTTTTATCTATCCAGGGTGATTTTTTCGTGGTGATTTTTGTGGAACCGTTTGGAAATCCTTAAATTGAGAGGTAATATTAGCTACCTTTAATAATGGCCTTTATTTATATAATAATTCTTATTTCAGAATTGAATTAAATATTAAAATAAATACGTATTTCTTAATCTTAATTCCAAACTTTAACAACGTAATTCATTTTACGGATGTTAATGCGGGTTACAAATATTAAAATCTGAATATATTCTATCTATACCAACAAAAAAGCTGCCAATTAGGGGTACCTTAGCAGATAACTCGTAGTTATTTATATTCAACAGTGATTTGTATTCAAAAGTGTTCTGTAACACTTAAAAAACATACTATGTAAGTTTTAATACAGTATGCTTGTTAACAAACAAGACTTTATTAAAACTTACTCATATTTTGTATTATGAATTTTATAGAACTCGTAATTATGATAGGGACAACTAATATGTTTACTAAATTTCATTAGAATCGTACAATATTTACAATATGATCTAGAACATATGAAATATTAATCGGAAATTTAAACATGGACTCCCTCAAACTACTAACCTCTATATTCACCAATATTCACCAATTATTCACCAATCCAACCTGTGTACCAAATTTAATTTTAAACCAAATTTAATCTGTGTACCAAATTTAATCTATTTTTTGACCATCAAATCCATCAGCAGACTTCATAGTTATTCCATAACTACTCGTAAAAACAATAAAATTAAGCAATAAAATTTTATTTCATGGCATTAAGAAATTTTTATAGAAACATTATAATTTATTTATAGAATATGTATTCATAATTTTCTATTAATATCATCCTGGATCCTGTGGATTTTTTCGAGAAACTTTTAAATTTATGTAATGATTAGAATTTTAATTCTTATTTCAAGGGAATAAATGGATTACATTACACCATGACCTAAGAAGTTTGAATTAGAAACAAACCTATATACATATTATATTGATAAGATTTGAGATCATAAATTTATGTGTCACTAATTAGGAGCTTATTAATTTTAGAAGACATACTTATTAAGGGAAGTAGGTCATATTACTAATCTTAATGTTGATATAAAGAAACCGAGGGATCAAATTTGTAAAATTGGCATGAAATTAACGGCGGTGGCCTAATGGTAATTTATACTGTGGTACATTACGAGGCAACAGGCACAAACCTAGATTAAATCATCGATGTCAATTTAAATTGACTTAGCTCTAAATGAGTAACAGAAATAAATTTTCTATAAATCCTCAAGAAGTTTTAATCATTTCAAAATTTTCGTTTCTGCCAGAAATAATTTTGACAATACAATTTACATTAAACTTTTAAATCGGATTTTAATTTTTCAATGAAAACATTTCCTGTGAATATTGTCAAATATAAAGTCCTGATAAAAGTAGATAACAATAAAAATGGTGGAAAGAATATTTTCTTCTTTAATAGATGAACTGATTCGAAAACAGATAATTTTCTGTTACAATTTTACAATCTAAAACTTTTTCAATTAAAGGTCCTTAAAATGAACTATAAAAAAAGGTCTTTAAAATGAATTTAAATTGAAATCTAATATTATTAAAAAGTTTTTTTTTTATTTCAATTATATTTAATATGATATAAAATTTAGAATTATTTATTTATAAATAAAATTTCAAAGAGAAATTATTTAAATTTTATATATAATTTAAAACCAAAAATAAAATATTTTACTAGAACGAAAATACTATATAATTAAATTACACAAAGAGAATAATTTATCCGGAAATTCCAGGAATTATTGGATGTCATTTCTACATATAACTGATAAAAATTAATTCTTGGAAAATGAAACAGAGTGTGGCATTATATAAGAATTCAGTCCTAATTTGGTTTTGAGGTTAGCGAAGAAGAATAAGATTTTATTTGGACAAACACGGAGTGAGTCCAAGTAGTAAGGTTGCGAATCAAGAGATACTTTTGAAATCTAAGATTTACTTAGCCCAGTTCAGGACCATCAAGAAATCGACCAATAGCGGTTTCTATCACATATTTTAACTAAGTGTAAACTTTCATAATTTTGATACACTTTTCTGGTACATTATATAAAAGGCGGTTGTAATACCTAATACAAAAGAACATTATGTACAGTTTTAAGAAAGTTCTGGCTTAAATAGTGCCGTGTAATTAAGGCACTACTTAAGAGAGAATATAACAATCCGTATGAAACTAACCGCAATCCTTACTGTTCAATAGAAGTATCTAGTGTGTGACTGCAATAGGCTTGAGCACATCCAGTACCAATAGTTGCGACGAAACGTACTGCACGGTTGCTAGGCACTTTCAACACTACCTTTGTGGAGAATTGTTCTCTTCATAAGAGTAATCAGAATTTTTGACAGAATTAGTGTTTAGTTTTTTTAAAAACTGTCATAGGGACCACAATACGTCATCATCTCACTTGTACTTAAGCCTAAAATTAATATAATCAAATTGTTTGGTAGTAGCCATAAGTTAGGTTAAGAATTAGATTATTAATATAAAATTAATTTTATTGATAACATATTAGGCAGCACTAAAAATTATAATTAAGGATTTAATATTTTAAAATTTGATCGCTTAAGGCTTGGCTTAAGTCTGAGTTATTGGCCTTAAAATCTTTAGAATATGTTATCGAACTTTTATGATTTTCATTCATTGTAAATTAATTATTTATATGCTAATGATTTCAATGACTGCAGGTTTTCAATTATCTTTGTGATATTTATATCATATTTATATGAAAATATAAATTGTAAGTTTCGTTTATTCCAGAGTCGTCTATAAAAAGTCCAGGGCTTTGAATTTTTTTTATAGAGTATCTACATTTTTTTTTTGTTAAAGTTACTATTTTGTGGAGTTTTTTTTTTTTGATTATCCGGCGGCTAAGAATTAAATAAATGCGTAAATATTTAATTAAAACTAAAATTATGAAATTCGAATATCGAGGAAGTGTAGAGTTTTATTTATCTAGGCAGCATTTCAAAAACTGACAAAGGAACCAAAAGTGACATTATTTCTAGGATAAACAAGACCAAAATTAAAATTCCAACTTGAAACCTGTCTTGTTCTGTGGTTGTGAAACCTAGTTTACAATAGATTTACTAACAAAGAACATTCAAAGTTTCATCAGGATCTGGTGTCTTAATATCACCTCCAAATTGTATAACAGATAAGATACTATCAAGAAGCATTTATCACTGAACTCACGATCCTTAATCCATTATTGTCGCCAAGTCTTGGAATGTAACCCAAAGCAGATCAAGAGGTTGTATAAAGATTACGTGTAGGCGACACTAGATAAAGAAATCCATCAATCTGAAAAAGTCTGACAGGAAAAAAAATTAATAGCAGCTATAAAAATACAAAAAGATGGAAATATTTTATTGACTGACTGTTCCACAAGTAACGAATGCATTTAGTAGTTAGTAATATTTTACTTTGCACAACTTTCATATAATTTACAATTAAAAAACTATTTTCTTATCCCTGGGGCACGAAAATGTTAAATAATCAAATAAAATCCTTAAAAATAAATCCATAATACTTAGATTAATTCCCATTTCCTATTCGACAAAAAATCATAATTTTAATTTATTTTCCATTTTTTCTTTTTTTTTTGAAGACACTTAAGTATGAAAAGCAAAAAAATTTAAATTTTTTTATTTGAATTTGAAAAATTCAAGTTGTTGACATTATATAACTAAATTTATACATAAATAATTATTATATACATAAAATCATTGCTGAATCTTGGATGACATGATCATTGTTGTCATGTCCATGATGAATTAATATAATTAGCATAAAAAAAATAATGTCGGACTCATTTTTATGTATTAAATGGGACAATAACAAGCGGAAAACGGAAAGATATAAAAAAAAACCGTTTATAAAATATAATTTATCATAAACTGTATAATTATGAAATTATAATGAAAAATCTTGTAATTAATTTTAAAAAATATTTCTTTACAGTACTTAAAGAAACATTTTACCTTCTAAGTTTCTCTTTTGGGTAATTAATTTGAATTCAAAATTTAGTGATTAAATTCTTAAATAATGTAAAACATAATTTTATTATTATTCAGAATTAATAAATTCAATGAACTTGAACGATTTTGTTATGTAAAAAAGAAATTAAATTGAATATTATATTTAGAAAATTGTGCGATTAAGGAAATATTATGTAAATGACCAAAAACATTAAAATAAATAAATCATCAATTATGCATAAGTTTTACATTATTTGATTTTCTTTGACATTTGTGCGTATTACAAAAATTTTATGAAATCGTATTATTAGAAATATTCGATGTAAATGAATTAAATTGTTTATAAGAAATAAATGAAGTTATATAAAAATTTGGAAATAGTATAGTAAAAATATTTAATCATATTTGACAGCATTTTTCCATTCATGACATAAGTATATGGCCAATTCTTATAATAAATTACGAAATCTGTGCTGGGTTTTTACCAGAACTTGCAAATAGTGTAAGTTTAAGAACAGAATTTGTTAGATTTATGGCCATTAATCAATGTAGTCACGACCGGTTTATAGTATGTAGCTTTAATTCCTAAATAAAAATCAAATTTTTCAAATACACATAAGTCTATAAAACTAAAATGTATGTACATATATGTATATATACAAAATGTGTTCCTGGTTCCTTATGCTTTTGGTTTGTGAGATTTAATCTTGAAAACTTTAGATTAAATTCCACAATAAAAACTTTTATATTAGGTCACTTTCTATAAAGACTTTTTGATCGGACATACCATAAAAATTAAGCCGATAGCATCATAAAAATAGTTCTATAATCCCCAAGGAACAAGAGATTACAATCATAAGGAACAAGAAATAGCTGAAGACGATCAAGAACCAGGAATATGCAATCTAACATGGGAAACCACTAAAACAACAGCAATGAACTGAGTGAGATGAAGATGCCAAGTGGCTGAAATTTAAAAAAAAAAATCTGAAACGTTGCATCTTTACGAATAATAATACCGTGTCTGTTTGGGAAGAGCCTACATTCTTGGAATCTTTGAACATATTTTTCAGAATATCAAAGATTTGAAAAGTCTATGTTGAAGTTCACCGAAGTTCTTTTAAGAAATATAAAGCATTTGTCTACTAATCTTTATTATTATAAATTTTTGAATATAATAATTTAATCAAGGTTGAATTTATAATTTTATCCTCGTCAATACAAATTCTATACAGTAACAATATGAAGCTGTTTAATTTGTCTAGGTTGTAATTTCGATAAACAATCCAATCTGATCGAATCGAATCTGATTTATTAACAATAGTAACCAATAATTCTGTGTTCTTTAGCCCAATATTAATTTATTAAATTTTATCATTATACTTCGTACAAATTGTTTCTAAATATCTATCACTTTAAATAAATTGAAAAACAATAAAGTTTTGAATACTTCACTTCCAAAAGCAAACAAATTTAACTCAATCTTTCAAAAAAAAAAAAAAATGAATTGTATAAAAAAATCTGTGAAATTTTTTAATATGTAAAATTTTGAAATAAATTTATTCTAAAACATGTTCTTAAAGATAAGATTTACTTAAATTTATTCAATAAATTCACATGTCAATTGTATTTTTATTTATATTGAAATTTAATTTTTCAATTATTTTTCTATTAATCTAAATAAGTTAAAATTTTCGTTTTATTATGACAATTTTCCACAATTCCGTGATTCCGTCACAATGAAAGCAAAATATCAAAAAAGAAAATTACCAATTCATAAATTTTATCTAATGTTAAAGTTATCTAACAGCAGAAAAGTGGAATTTCATTTATCATAAGTTTCTTTTTTAAAGATAATTTTATTTTTAGAATTGAACTTCATAAAGTGGAAAAAAAATATGAATGTTTTTTTTATTGAACTTGACTATTTAAAAAAATCAATAATTTCCATTACTGTAGCTTTAGAGTTTAATGGAAAATGGTTTTTGTTTACTGCAAATTATTGTATATTTACATAGTATCGGATATTGAAAATTATAGTTGACAGAATATGAAATATTTTCTGTTTAATATATTAAAGTTTTTTTGTATTTTTTAATAGAATTATCGATTTAGTGGAAAATGTTTCTTTGTTTGCAGTGACTGTGCGGAGAAAAGAAATTTGCTTTAAACTAATTTGTTAAAAGGATAAGGAATTTCATCGGAAACCATTCCACAATATATTAAGTATCCACATTTAGATGGTATGGAATAATGTAATGGAAGAAATAAACTGGAACAGAACTTAGGTTTGATCCCAATTAGGACTATGAAAGTGAACCATTTAGAATAAATAAGAAGGTTGATTAAAGTACAGGACATTGTAGAGTAATTGCAGTTGTTAATAGTGTAAATTTTAACAACACTACAGCACAGACATAATAACTGAATTTCGTATGTTATTTCGTGACCCCAAAGGAAGTTATACTTTGATCGAAAACATTAATGTCTTTATTACTTCAATACATTGATGGATAATTTCTTCGGACTAGTAATGTTGACAATAGTATTTTGTAAATAGGCTGTGATAATAAGAACATTATTGTAGTACTGACTTAAATCAAAATCTGGTAAATTGGAAAGAATTAAAAATAATCGAAGAAATATATTCCCCAGATATAAATAACTACATTATTTAATATTTTACGTTCAAGTTTATGTTTCCATATTCGCTGCATATGGGGGCATAAGGCCTCAATTATGGAGGGTTCATGACATTTATTACAATTTGGATCTAATAATTTTATATAGATTCCTTATTCCTAACAATAAGATTCTTTGTAGTAAAGTAATTAAACATTAAATTGTAAAGGGTAATCGTTTTTACTAGTATATAATATTTTATTATCAAGAAATGGTCTCAGCCGTTAGCATTTTAATGCTAATTTTATTTTGCTGGGTACTCATTTTTCATTTAAAGCTGAATTAACTTAGAGCGAAATCTGGTTGAACCTAGTAACTAATGCATCACAACCATATCACACTACAACATACTTCTAATGTAATCGTCACAGCTGCTTCAAATGTAACCGTATTTAAAATATAAATTACTTCAGTTCAAAAGTATGAATTTTGACACTTGTAACCATGAAATAAATTATACTTTATATCAATTTAATGCTCATTGAAATTATCATTACTTAGTTCTTGTGACAAATTGTTACAAGATAAATATTTAATGGATGTAACAATTTGCTTAACTACAGTAAGCTCTATATAACTAATATACATACTATAGTAATATAACCAACAAAAATTATGAACTCTTCCAAACATTTAATATTGTCCGGAGAGACTAATTAGCAAAAAGACTATTTTGATTGGAAACTATAAATATATTTTATATGGAAATATATTTTAAATAAAATCGGAATTGGATTTAACAGAAAAATGAACAAGTTTCAAATGAATTATGTAGGGCATAACAATAATTTTAGTCGATTCAGAATTTTTAAAATTCTTCAATTAAATTTATGGCCAAAAATTGAACTTAATTATGAATTGTGTAGAAACGAAACAAAAATAATAAATATTCTTGGTTTCATAGCCAAAATATATAAATCATCTTGAATTCGTAATATTTTTTAAGGTTTAAATGTTTTTTGTATACTTTTAATATGAATAATTTAATTTGTTGGAAATTCATACAGTAGAAAAGGGAAATCCCGCTATAACCGCCTTAAAAGGTATTTCCCAAACTTAAGGCGAACTTAAGTTGGAACACTTAAACACGTGTTATACGACCAGGAAACATGGCCGTCGTATCATAGAAGTAAAACCAAAAATCTGTTGAAACTGACACGTAGAAACATAGCAAGATTGTTGAGCATTCGGTCAGATAGAGTATCCTATTTTATTAATGATGAACTACGACATAATGAAAACAAAATGAGATAGAAACTATGGCTCAGTTCATTTGCAAGTGGTCTGCGCTAATCAGGGTCAGAAGAAGGGAAACTATATAGGTAGTCTAGGTTCTAAGTTCTAAGTAACATGGTATAGTTTGTGAATGCTACGAGTTGGATTTAAAAATATTAAACTAATGGAACACGTGAGTTGTAGTAAAACGATACTAACGCGCTAATTGATATCGCGTCATATTGCTCCGGACTCGCCACTTAAACCAACCATAAAACGCATGATTTAACAAAACTTTTGATTTCTAAGATTTTTCTATAAAAAAAGAAGGAAACAAAGAAAATTGTTGATATTAACATTAATATTTTTATGGATCCATGACTATACAAAATCAATTGTTATTATAATATACAAAAAATTATATAAATATATGTAGATTAGTTTAGAAAATTCTCCAGGTTTTCCGGTATGTGATCAGCAATAAAAACAAGTCTTTAAAAAACATAAAAATTATAAATATACATAACAAATATTTTTGTTGAACCATGTTTGCAATTTCCGGTGTTAAAATATCATTAATTATACATCAAATTTGTAAAATGGAAAAGTTCTATTTTAAAAATTGTATACTAAAATTAATGACTTAGAGATTTGCCACAAAAATGTATAACGATAACAAAAATATCCTTTCATTTTCTATTACAATTAAAGGACGAAGTGTAGAATATGAGAATGTAAAATAAAATATTTAATTTGTGTAATACTAAAGGAAGCAAATTATTGCCTTTGTTTCAACCTTGGATGATATATGGTTATATGAATACGTTCGTTTTTCAGAGGCACTGATAGTAAATGTGACTAACTTTACATAATATATACGGGTTTTAAAAATCACAATCGTTGAGTTTTTGCAGAATTTTTTTTGTACATTGTACTACTCGACATTATCTTGAATTTCAGACAGTTTGACAGACACTGAACTAAATTACACTGTAATCAATTTTAATTTAACTTAATATTTATTCATATTTATTTTGATAAAGCAACAAAAAAAATGTCTATTCAAATTTATATTTTCTAAAGGAAAATCTTTATTCCATAATGTTCGTTGGCTGTAATTAATTTATATGAAATGAAAAGGATATTATATCCTGTTTGATATATTCGTTTTGTGTTTTTTCAAATAACAAAAATAATAACATATTTCATAAAAATATTATATAATATTTTTTGTTTTTTTTACAAAAATCTTCTAAATTTTTATTTATATTTATTTAAAGAATGTAAATTTCTGAAATATTTTTGTAATTCTGGAAAAAGTTTTGGAAAATTGCTTTAATTTCAGAGCATATAATTCTTATTCACATATTCCATTTATTCGCCGGATTTATTGTCCTATATATTCAATTTAATTTGTTTCGATAACTCGAGTTTGGTACCTGATAGAACCATTACTGGAAAAGGGATACATGGAAAAATCCAAGTAAAACACCCCATAAAGTCACAGAAAAATTGGATGAAGTGTCTTAAAAGAAGTTGTTAAAGAAGCTAATTGATTCAATTTTAAACTTCTCCAATCAAATATTATTTAAATTGTTAAATTTGTAAATTTTATTAATTCAATTTCTTTTTGGCTTGCATTACTAATTCGTTTTTTAGAATAGCAAAATGCGCCCGACATTCGATCACTGATTGAAATATGTTTTATTATGCCAATTTGAGTAGTTCTTAATAATTCAATTATTGTCTGAATTTTTCTAGTGCTCTTTTTAGATATATAGACTTTGATGTGATTGATTCGATTCATTAATAGTATTTTTCAAATCTATAGAAAATATGAGACATTTATTCCCTATAAAAAAAATTCTATTTTAGTCATCTTGTCAATTTGTTGTAATATTATAAAACATTTTTTTTTTATTAATACTCAATAAATTATCTTTATATTAATTAAGTTTCGGAAAATTCTATGAAAAGGAAAAATCTCGATAGCCCCATTAATCACATTAATAGCTATTAACTCGATTTATTAATTAAAAAAATATTTTTCTTTTTTATATTGTTATGAATATAAGAATTCTTTATTGAAAATTTATTTCTATCCATTATAAAATAAATGAAATTAGAGATTTTACTAGCCCAAGAATATCAGAATTTTAAAAATTATATATAAACTTTAAGGAACATAAGTTTTTAAATATTTGGTTTTCGATTACTATTATATTTCAATTTTTTTAAAGCTCAAAAGTTCACAGCTAACGAACTCATCGCAAACTTCTATACATTTACTATTTACATATTATTCAACCTTTTTTATATACGAATTAATGAATTGTTGCAGAGCACCGTCAGCGGTTGAGCGGTAATAAGTAAAACATCTATTTATAGGGTGGAAAGAACTGAATTTCATATTTGAAAATAGACTTTGAAATAGTATAAAAATTTCCATCAACGTCAGCTTATAATCCAAACTTGTCTGGGATTGTCTTCTCGTTCTGAATGAAGTATAGTCAACAAAAACATTGTTACACTAATGTCGGTTACTGTCCACTCTAATAATCAGGGAACTTAGCTACTCAAACTATCAAACTTTATCTCGGGAGTAGCCTACTGACAAATTTTTTCTCAGGCCAATGTCGCCTGATCTATCAACTCAACAAAATAGATAGGTCACAGTCTTTTCGTTATAGATTATGTAATCAGGATGACGAGACTGCTGAACATATTGTATGTAAATTGTAAGGCAGCTATAATTATTCAAGGCAATACAGTAGTTATTCTGGCCGCAGTGGTTTTATGGGGGTTTTCCCCCACCGATTTACCAAATCTAATCTAAACTAATCTAGCTTATAATTAGCAATTACCAAGTTTCATTCATTATTATAATTATAGTAATCAGAGTTTTATGTAAAATTTATAACTAAACTATATAAAAAGATTTACATAATAATCATTTATGTAAAAAATTACAAAAATTTATAGAAGTTTTTCATACCTTATTTAATTTTAGAATTATCAAAATTATCCTTTTAATTTTTCTATTCGGAAACTTTAATATTGAAAATTTAAATTTCAAATTAAATTTCATAAATTATTTGATAAATTTTTAGTTTATTTTTCAAAATTAACACTTTATAATTAACACTTTATTTAATAATAATTAAGCTTTGCAAATTCACCAATATTTATTTTTCACAAAAATATAATTTTATTAAATTATTTCATAATAATTTCATTAGCACAATTTAAAACACTCTCTAAAACCACCGATACGATCCTG
The DNA here is from genome assembly GCA_963920725.1 of Rhamphomyia laevipes. Classification (NCBI taxonomy): domain Eukaryota; kingdom Metazoa; phylum Arthropoda; class Insecta; order Diptera; family Empididae; genus Rhamphomyia; species Rhamphomyia laevipes. Next base: position 20,536,509 of record OY987259.1, read on the forward strand.
GTAATACCAAAATCACGATTATATTATTCGAAATTCACTACCGTCTATTACTTTATAAGCAATATTTTGTTCATTTAATTATCATCAACTTGAATCAAAAATTTGAATAAACTTTTCTTATATTTAGTTTTATATAATTTAAGGATATTTTTTTCAGAAGGAAACACAACCGTTTCGAACACATCCTTAATAATAACTAAAATTATAAATTTTATATTTTATTCTAAACTAAATAACCCAGAGTGTTAAGATGGGATTTGATAAATTCCAATTTTTTTGTTTAACATCAAGGCAAAAGGATATTTTTTTTTGTTTTTTTGTGGATATTGGAAAATATCATTGGAAAATTAAATATAATGAAAATTTTGTGAATGAAATAAAAAAACGTGTTATTTGTGGAATGTATTTTTTACAGAGTATGCGTTGAAAAATGTAAATAGAACCATGTGCCTTCTAAAAAATTGGTAAAAAAAAAAATTATTGATAAAAATTCATTAAACTAAAGGTTTGCGGAAGGTCATGTTGAATAGAATAATTGATGGTGGGTGGGTATGAAAATATATATAAATATCTTTCTAATGTTAGTTACATAAAAAAAAAATTACCAAAAAAATATCATAAATATAGATGGATACTTAAATTGTTGATCTTAAACATTTGGGATGTTTGTTTTAGTTAAGTAACAAAAAGAATTAACTATAGTGGAAAATTTTGGGAAAAGAAAATATTTATTTATAAAAATAAAATTGAATTTAAATTTAATTTTTTATATCGACTCCAAATTTAATTTTTTATATCTGTCTGAAATCGCTTCCAAATATCAAAACTTGGAGAGTGAACAAACTCAGTACCGCCAATTTTTGAAAGATTGTTTTTCATGTTTTTTTTTTTCATATTCGAAAGTTTCCATTGAATATGGATTATTAGGGCTAGAAATTCGGGTTTCTAAATTATGATTACTTTATACCAAAAATGCGTAAGTGATAATTGTGTATGACCGTTTTGTCGTTTCATGGCGGAATTATACTCTGTGAAAATCTCATGTCCAATAAAAGTCTACTAATCATCATTACTGGTAATCTTAAAGCCTTCTTCACAATATTTTTCCATTTTCATCTGTCCAATTCTAAGGTTTTCCAATTAATAATATTCATATTTCTCAGGTGTATTCTACTTCATCTCGACATCTCGTTCTAGATTTACCTTTTACAATAGTGTGCTAAATTCGGCATTCGTATTGAATGAGAACATCTTAATCTTTGTTCTTTGACGAACCTTACAATATTTTTTCGATACTTATATTCTGTCGGATGTCATTATTATTACTAGTTATGATATATTTTTCTAATATTTTTTTCGCATAAAAACCATCAGGTTCTCATTTTGATGATTTAATGCCCAAACTACAGAAAGCTATGTCACTACTATTGGTCTAATTAGTAAATTTATCTTTATAGTAGTTGTTATATTAAAAATTTACTATAGCCATAATAGCATCCACATTAACTACCCCCATGTAATATTTGTTGAACCCTTTCGCGTACGTCATTATTATTATTTTTTGTTATTAATGACTCTAAATATAATAGCTTATTCTAATCCCTTAAAGGTTTTTACCTGCTACTTCTGTTTCTATTTGATGATCAGGACATTTTTAGATATTGTACCAAAAATTGATTCAAGGCCAAATTTGTTAACCTATGTTATCTGGATAATATCTAGATAATTATGGGAATAATAGTCCAATAATTCCAAGCTTTTAATTTTATAATAGCTTAATACATCATTTGATAATGTTGTATTAAAATTCCCCGCAAAAATAATTGTTTTATTATTAAATCAATCTTACTTTTATTTAACCTTTCTTGAACTTTACACCATAATCGTAATCTATCTATATTTAAAAATAAATCCCGGATTTAAAATCATTTATTTATTATCAATTTTTTTGAGTATATCAAATTTTCAAAAAAATAAAAATAATTTTGTACAAATCCTTTTTTATCATTTTAACAAATAAAAATTTTTGATTTATATATAAAATCGATATGTTAACATTATTTTTTTACATATTTTTGATTAAAGCCTCAAAGCTTAAGAATTTATCGTTTTAAATTAGAAAAAAAAAATATTAAATTTATGATTATTATTTTTTCACTTCATAAAATCACAAAATTTTTATAATATTGTTTAATTTTTATCATAATTTTTGTTTTTTAAGGATATAAAACGCGGTCATTCGTATATAAAAAGGATTTTCGAATGTGTTTTTATATATATATAACAACTCACCTGGATAAACTAAAAGGACACGAATTTACGACTTCAATAAAAATAAATATTATAATAAATATGGGTTTTCTCTAAGTTAAAATATGTATAAAATAATAAATAACTTAGGGGTTTGTGTATTTAATGAATATTTCACTATAAGGGTGTGGAAATGTAAAAAGGACTTTATGCACGCATATTAAAATAAATTATTTTTTTTGTTTCCGATTATTGGTAACTATAACCCGATTTCGATATATTTGGAAATTAAAATATATTTATAATTATTATGGAAACACAACATAACAGCTTTAGAATTAAGCTGAAATGATGATAGACTACACAATTTGAAAAGAAACATAAGAGTATTTTCATTCGTCCGTACAAATATTGCAGATTAAGGATATTAGAATATGTTTTACTACCGAATAAATGTAGATAGAGTATCTAAGAGAGATAGAGTGATCTCATATAGTTCATTAAGAAAATGTAAAAAAATTATAATGAACTATGTATACGACAAAAATGAATATATAGGAATTCGTCAATATTATAGGTTTTCGAATTTTGATAGCTCTCTACTATTTGGAAAGCAATAAATCACCGCACCCACCAATAAATTGTGTTTTTGTATAATAAATTAGAAGAAGCTTTTTAAAATCTGGTAATAAATATTATGTTTTTAATGTGTATATTAATCGATACTTTGTTAATCGATACTTTTCTACTATACTATTCTACTATAATTTCAATAGGTTAGGTCACCTTTCATTAAAAATTAATGAATTTATAAAATAGTATTTTAAATACTATTGATAAAAACAAAAATTTAATGAATTTTTCATTATAAAATTCAGAATTTCTAATTTTTCTTGGTAATGATAACTGAATGCAACTGACAGATAAATTATTTATAAAAATTTAAAATTTTATAGAAAATTACTATACATAAAAGTTATTAATCACTTAATTTAAATTAAAATTTATTTAAAATATATTTAATATTGTTAACGTATTTTAAAACTCAAATCAAAAATAAATATTCATAAAAATTCAACATTTATTTTCTAGATTTATGTATACAAAATAATCCTTGAAAGTTTTCAATAACAGCACTAAACATAAATTTATTCTTATATTTACAAACATTATTTTTCTATTGTCAAAATATCTGAATCTGATTATAAATTCACCACTCTTCGTACTTTAATGTAAAACAATTTTTTTTTCGATCATAATTCAAAAATTCAACAATGAAAATATAATGAAATATGTAATAAAATTTCCATATTTTCAAACCAAATTTATTTCTTATATGTTAAATAACGAATCGTACCTCGTATCATTTTCTTTATATAGTCACAGAGTTGTATAGCTTTGGAATTTGTGACTTTAATATATAGTAGCAGAGAATACCCCCATTTTAGATTATTTATATTTACTTGAAGCAGCTCATATTTTTCAACAAAAAAAAAATATAAATTTGTATTGATTATCTTTCAGGGAGTTTATTAAAAGAATTCAAAGTTATGAAATATAAGGTAAATTTTGTGTAATTTTAAGAAAATATGAAATATTACGAGGAAAATTGCAATAAAGAAAATTATTATATTTTTAAAATGCATTTATAATCATAAAATTAGAATATTTATGATTTAGATTAGAAACTAGAACATGCTTCGAATGTATATGGAAGAAAACACTTTTTGAAAAGTACTTTTAGATATTTATTAAAAATCGAAATTTAACAAAGGACTGACCAAATAATGGAGTAAATAACATGAAGGTAAATTGACCAGTTTATAAAAATAAAATTACAAATATGACAGGATACGTGATAAGAAACATGTCGTACATCTCATAATCTTGTCCTAAAACCAATACAAATTGGAAATATACTCTATCCTTTTAGGATACACAATTGCACTTAGGAGGACTTGTTTGATTGCGATAATGCTGTAAATGTTTTTACTCTACGACAGTTTACAAAATTTTAATGAAACATTCCGTACCCTCAGCACATGGTTAGAAATAACGACGTTCATAATATTTAAAGAGCAAATGGTAAAGAGACAGTGTCCTAGAAATATGTGTAATAAATGTTTAATCTAAAAGCATTACAACTACATATACGTAGTTATAATATTCCATTAAATTATGGTGGTATATCACAGGTGGAAACTTATGGCATATAATCTATAATGGAATTTTGTTAAGAAATACGTGAAAGTATAATCTTCTAAAGTATATTTACCAAACCAACTACTATTTTTGTTCATCTTTTACATAATTTTCAGCATATTAAAGCCAAAATCGCAAATATTTATAAGGTTTTTAGTTTTTCATACAAATATTTACATATAAGGTTAACATTAATTATTTTGATGAGTAATGCCAACAAATAAAATTTATTAAATATTTTCTTTAATTATATAAATTGAAATCTTAACATGCACAATTGTAAATATTTACATAAATTTTGATGAATCATTCCAAATAATAAGTTTTGTAAAAATTTAATTTTTGCTTAATATAGCATAGAATTTGGTAATTATTCAAAGGATTTTTCATAAAAAACATTAATATATATAAGAGCATTTTTAGTAACCGAATTTAGTAAACTGAGTTTTTTAATCCGTGACAATTGAACTCGACTTTTACCTCACTATACCCGAATATTAAAATTCGCCTCTTTAGTTTAGATTTGTTTTGAAAGTTAATCTTGATTAAAAGTAAAGCTATTAAAATTTCCATTAAATTAATGAATTTATGTTAATAAAAAAAAAATATATTTTTAATGGTCATCATCATCACTTGGATATCGTGTCAAAAATTATTGATTTTTAAAAATATTTACGTTTAATTTTTTGCCTTTTTTAAATTTATACTTTGTGCTATGTAATTTTATTATTTTTTATTATTGATATTAAGGATTTGTCTATAAAAATATTAAGGATTTCATTAAGCATAAAGTTTTACAAATGTAAAGGCCAATTGAACATTCAGTCCATCTTTGTTACGTTTAACAAATGTTAGCATTTATATAAAATGGAGTTTAAATTTTATCAATTACAAATTGTTACAGTCGCCTGTACAATCAATTATTTCCAAATGAAAAGTAAGTAATTTTCTGTTCCTTCCGAACTTTATTTTAAAATACATCAAAAATCCATTCAGTTTTCTGTTGCTTCTATTTGTACTACACTTAATTTGATTACTAATTTAATATTAATGACAGAGAGTTTTACTGATTGTGATAAATTAAATATTCAAAATTTACACTTCACGTAAGTATATTTGCTATGATACTACTTTGAACTATAGAAACATTTTACATAGATATAATATTAAAGGTATATAAATATGCAAAATATCACTTTCTATCCATTTATCGTTACCCTCAATTACTGATAAGAAGAACATTTTCAAGGAAAACTCTTAAGCATTTTGTAAGTAAAATTATTCATTCTTAGCAAAATTATATATTCAATAAAGTGTCTAGAAATTCCTTGAACAGCATTTTTCATAGAAATATTATTAAAGGTAATAATAATTTATTTATATTGAAGTTTTATGTAATTGCTCAGGAAAAATATAGTAAAACTTTAAAATTTGATATTTTGCACTTTTAATCTAGTTAAAACATAATTTAACTAATTTTAATTTAAGTATGAAATTTAAAAATGGACAATACAAAAATATTTATTACCTAAATATTGTGAAATATTTCTCAAGTTAAATAAATTAATTATAGCATTTTATTAATAAAAATTTGTGTTTATATGAATTTAATCACTTATTTAGTAATTCAAAAGAAATGCAATATATTTTTAAATGAATTTCGATTAAAAGTCATAATAATTAAAATATTTTAATACACTCTTTTATAAATACAGTCATTTTTTTAATGCACTTAATTAACTGATCTTTAATTAGAAGAAAATTAAACGTGTTTTCATTAATTTAAAATTTTATCGAAAAGCAGTGTTGTATTTAGGTTTGTAGTTGAATTGTACCATTCAGATCAATAAATGCCAGATCCATGAATCATGAATGGACAAAAATTGACTGAACAGTAAAGTTTAAATCATAAATAAATCTGGTATTAAAATCATTAATCGTTTTTGGATTTATATTCTGTCCTATAATATATCCTAAAGGGATATTGAAAAACCGATTGACCGAAAATAACAATGAAGAAGGTAAGACATAATTAAAATATTTTAATTATTATCCGTATTACGATGGTCATGAAAATCGGTTTGAAGGCGTACAAAAAATGTTGCTTTGTTTCACTCTATGAATTTATGTGGCAAAAGGTTTCTAGACAGAGAGGAATCTTAAGAACACAAAGATATATCAAACAAGATGAATTGGCGGTTAATGGTGTACAGCCTGACACGACACTGTCCCTTTGGCAAAATTGAACAGTAACTCATCACTGAAAGCAATATTGTTATATGGGCCAGATATTGGTCTTGTCTTTCTACCACTTACAATACTTTTGCGAGACTGCGCCAGGAAAAATTGCGTTCTTTTGGAAACCGGTCCTGTTACCAACATCTTATTGTATTTAAAGTTTGAAGTAATTCATATTGTACAAGTTATTTTTATTTTAGCAATATACAATGAAAGCAATGAGCACACCACTCAATTCAATCGCTCATTGGACGCTCTAGAAAGAATAAAAATCTTTTGTTGTGGATGTTGAATGGAGTGTGAACCAAATTATATTTTTCAGAGTACACTTTCGAGTTATGATTGAATTCCTTGATTTAAAAAGTGTATAATAAAAACAATTAAAAATTAATATTAAAATTAGATTTTATTGAAAACAATTATTAGCGTAATTTCAAATGATTTAACAATAATAAATTTCGTTTCATTACAAATGTCAAAAACAAAATTATAGAGAAAGTTGAAAATTGTCAAATGGTTATTTCTATAAATAAAATGCATTAAAAGAAATTGTTCTTATATATAACAACTATAAAAAGTGAACGAATAACTCGTAGTTAGGTTAAGATAATTAAATTATTAATGATGAAGTGTGGATGAACCTACGTACCTAAATCTGAGAGATTGTGTAGTAGATATTGTTGCATCCATGATATTTTACGGACGCCTATGTGGATTTCTTTTTCTAATTACATTATTGGGCTCATCGACCTCGAAAACACAGAAAAATTTCAGCAAAATTCATTTTTTTAGTGTCAAGTCCAGTACAACACTATCATAGTTATTCTAACTACTTTTGTAAAAAAATATACTGATTTCTTATTTATTTTTATTATTAATAACGATGCATTTTTTTATCGTAAAAATGTGTGGTTAAAATAAATTTAAATTAGGTTTTTTTAAGAAAATTATAATTTGTTAATAACTCAACGTATTTTTTTGTTATTTAAGGTTAAATTATTTAAAACTCGTGGGTTAAAATTCTTAATGATTTCATTATTTAAACCTAAGCACAGTCGGTTGAAAAAATGCATTAATTCACTTAAAAGCCATTAAACTTTTTTAGAATTATTCTTCACGTGTCATTTTTAAATATTGACTTATTTGTTATTTCTATAAATAATATCAATCGATATTGAAATTATTTACTTTAAACTTATGAATTATATTACATTTTGTCTGAAAGCAATCAATCGTGTGTAAAGAATTATTAAAAATATTTGTTTTTAGTACTTCGTTCGACGATAGTCACACTTTTATAATATCAAATAAGAAGACAATCATCTTATTACACAAATGCGTAGGTTGTTCGTTGTTGTGTTCAACAAGTCATTATTTAAGATGTAAAAAAGTCTTCAAAACAAGTGTATATCTCTTAAATTATAACTGGCATATTATTGAAATTTTTTTATATACCTATCAATATACGATTTATTTTAAAAAATTTAGTCAATTGATAAACTATAAAGATTGTAGGTATACTATCTACGTTTTGATAACCAATTTTTAAGACCACACGATATTGCATCATATCAAAATAATTTCCAATTACTATTATATTTTAATACTATATAAAAATTGAATAGCATTTAGTCACTGTCACTGTATTCGCAGTTGAGTATAAGTATAAACAAGAAAAAATATGTATACGTTACGTATAGTTTCTATTTTCAACATAAAAAATGTTGAACAGACGTTGCCATCAATATAGAGGGAAAAAACGTACAACATTTCAAGTGAAGTACAACAACAGTATTCAAAAATTGATTCATAAAAACCCGCTTCCTTTTCAGTTTTCGAGTATTTTAGCAAAATCCTCCTTTGCTCTACGGTCACCAGTAGACCTTCCTGATTTTTTTGCATCCAAAGCGTCAGTCAAATGCAAATTGTTTATAGTCGTAAATCTTATCTCGAACACGACGTTTACCTTCTAGTTTTCCATTATGTTATTTTTTCAACCCCAGATCTTATCTTTTGCAATTTAACGAACGAACTCAGAGGAGTATCTTGAAATCCATGGATACATTCAACATTCGTTCGGAGGCTGAACCGCTGAAAGTATCATCATATATTCTCATCAGTTTGTCGCAGGCCGGTCGTTTTCTTCGCATATGATACAATTAGTCTAATTATGTTTTTGAATTTTTATATATTTATGTTTTTGCGGATTATGCTAAATGTAAATATGTTGTACAAAGAAAAATAACATTGGAAACGTTATACGTTCCGATTATTATTTTGCAAAAGGTTAGTTGAACTGAACCTAATAAGTAAATAATTAAATGAATTTTATTATAATATATAATTCAAATCATTATAACTACTACTTCGTAAGCAAATGTCTCAAAATATGAAGTAACTTTTTTTGAATTTCGAATTGGAAAATCGAGGTTATGATACTATAAGCACCGTCGGTATACAACCACTTAACAATTTCTGCCACATTAATAGACTTTCTATTCTAAATCTTTTTGAAAGTACTATTATTTATGAAAGAATTATACTTTCGCAATATTTTTAAATATCTTGTATTTTTTTTAAGTATATATTCAAGAATACAATTTTAAAAAGTATACACAAACAAATTCAGCCAACTAAAGTCCCTTATATGGTCAATATTCAAAGAAATGTAAATATTCATCATACTAAAATCATCTATATAAATGTACATATAAATAATTCAATCCTTTGGCGGTTTTTCGAGAAAAAATAGTAAGAAAAGAAATTTGTAGATAAAAATATGCTCAACTAATTAGTGAATTAATTTCTAATCCACAATTAGTTCGAAACAGAAGATTCGAAATAAGAACTTCTAAGTGAAGCAATTATCTATTTGTATGGATTATGAGAACAAGCTGAAAGATAAATATCCAACAGGATATCCATTCCTTTAAGCTCGATATCCAGGATATCCATTTCTTTAAGCTTTCTTTGAGAAAGTAATTCCACCATTCGTTATGGATTAAGCTCAGTACACATTAATAAATGACACATGATTAGTATAAGCAGTAGGAATATAAACTACTGTCTATTTAGATGCTTTATGCTAGAACTGAAAAAAAAATAACTTTATTAAAAATTGTTTTTTGCTAGAACTGAAAAAAATAACTTTATTAAAAATTAACGAAATATATAATTAAAGATAAATAGAACTCTCTTTTTATTTATTATTATTTTCCAAATTACTTAACAAGTTTGATATACATATATATATAAAAAAATATAAATTTTTATTTTTTAGACTTGTAACGTGTTTACATTTAATTGTTAGAAAAGTTATGAATTTCTTATTCCTTAACAGTCGTTTTAATAATAAAAATCTATTATTATTATTATTAAATTGATTTTTTTAATTAAAACACAAAAATAAAAAAAATACCTGTTAAATTAATTCATTTTAAATACAAAGAAATAATAACCTTACAAAATAACAATTTATGAATATTTTTTTTTTTTTTTTGCAAAAAAAAATAATATTGAAATCTAAAATATTTCAAAAAACTTTTTAAAATTTTCTGTTCATTTCACATTGTTAAATTCTTTATGACAAAAGAGAAATCGTTAAAAATATAAAAAAAAAATTAAATAAAAAAATAAGACCTTAAAATGTAGTTTTAAAGAAATAATTCCCTAAAGTTAACAATTAATATTATTGTAGTATAATAATAAAATAAGAAAAGAAAAAAATATAATTATTTTTTTTTCTTCAAAATGTTGATGATGAATCAACAGTTTCTGATGTTGATACAACAGCTCCTCCATCACCACGACCATTCATATTACGTGTTCGTTTTGCTGAAATTATTTCAATACATTCTAATATCTCATCATTTGTGAATTTCTCATTACGCAGCATTGCCATAAAGAAATCATGACGTTCTTTTGTAAATCGTTCCATTGATATAATATTTTCCATTTTCTCAAAAACAATTTTCCGAACACCATTATTAATTTTTGATTTTTCAAATACGAAATCAATAACTGATGTTGAATTTAAACGATCACAAACAACAGATGATAAATTCTCTTGTATTGCATGATCTAAAAATTCTTTTGGATGTTTTTCAGATAACATTTCTAAAACATTTGTTTTAATTTTATTATCTTTTTCCATATTTATTGATATTTGTTTAATTATATTACGTACATTTTTATTATTTATATCATAACCATTTTCACAATATTTATCAACAATATCATCAATTGGATATTTATCAAAAATATGTTTTAAAATGGCATTTTCATTAGGGAAATAAATTTGTGGAGATGGTGTCAAGTTTGGTTCATCATCATCATCATCATCTTGTAATTGTTGGACGGATGATATTGTTGATGATGATGATGATAATGTTTTTTCAATTATTTTATTTGCTGTTGGTAATAATGTTGATGGTGGTAATATTGTTTTTGTTTTTATTATAGATGTTTCATTGTTTGTTGAATTCCATTTAAGTGAATCCATTTCATTTATTGATTTTTCTTGGATATTTGATGTTGTATCCTCCTCTTTTGTTTGTTCATAATTATTTATTTCAGAAATGTCTGGTAATTTTTGTGGTGTTGTCATTATCGGAACTGTTGTTGTTGTTATTAATGATTTTGATAGAGATATTTTTTTTTGTTGATTTTGCATTGGTGATTCGTTAAAACGTAGTATTTCCATCATACTATCTGCACGAGATTTACGTTTTAGGGCATGTTTATTGCTATTTTGAAGTTGTTGTTGTTGTTGCTGTTGTTGATTTGAATTTATATTTTGATGATTTGCTTGTGGTGTACTCGATTGAAGGAATCTAAACGTGAAATATTTGATAAATAAAATATAAATTTCTATTTTTTGTAACATAGAATATCATTAGTTTGCATTTTATGTGCAAATAAAAACGAATTAAGAGTTTAAACTTATTAAATTTATATTTTTAATCTTTTAAACGTATGCTTTTAATCTATAGGAAAGAAAACATATATTTAAGAATTATTTTCTACTAAGCATTTAATGTTCATCAGAACAGATGAACTGTATGCACGGTAAAGTATTTTTAATTATTATATCTATGACTACCACGTGAACATTTACTTAGAGAGACATTAAATAATAATTCCAAAATGTTTACCGTTCAAATATTGTATATTCGTAATAATTTCTATACCTACTTAAGAAATTTTATTATTTTTATTACTACTATTACTTACTTATTTAATGCCATTCTCACAGAAAATTTTGTAGCGTCTTCATCATCATTTTTGACATATTCTTTAGTCACAGATACTGGTGGATCATGGAAACTAACACGTTTCCTTTTTATTGCTGGTGATTCAAAATCATCAATGGTATCATTACAACATTTACGTTTCAAAATACTTGCTGATGGACTGGCATATGGTGATGGTAAAACTTTTGAAAATACTAATAGGTCACGTGGTAATTGTTGTGGTGTTGCTGGTGGTGGTGGTGGTGGTACACTCGATCCCAAAAATACAACAACTCCATTATCATTTTCTTGTGATGGAGGCGATTGAATATTATTTTGTTGTGGTTGTAGTTGATTCTGTTGTAGTCCTGTGTTAACAATTTCGAAGTCAGCATTTTTATTATCATCATTTGTGGAATTCATAAATGTATTAGAAATACGATTTCGTTGTGAATTAACATTACGATTTCTTATCATATTTATGAATTGTGCACCACGGCCAGTTAAATTTGGTGTTATTTGTTTTGGTTTAGGTCCAGGACTTGATGAATTACTAGTTGATTTACGATCTGGTGGTGACGACTGAGGAAAATTAAAAAAAAAAATCATTATAAAGGTAAAGTAAAAATTTTGAATTAAAAAAATAATTACCAATCCTGATGGCGTTTTAATTTTTTTTCTAACAGGTGATGAATGCTGTCTTTCAATTATATCTGTCAAATCTTTAGTTTTAACGAAATCTTTACCAATATCCATTTGTTCTACACTTGTATCCTTTTCGGCATTTTGTTCTTTATATGGTGTTAATTCAATTGGCGATATATTTAAAGTATCATTTAAAAATTCTTCATTTTTCTTTTCGATATTACCATATCCCGGCGACGTAATTATACTATTGCCACTATCTAATAATTTCAATGAATTATTTTTTAGTTTAATTGGTGTATCATTTAAAAATTCAATATTTTGCTCATTAACAAGCATATCAATATCACATTCTGGTGAACAATCAAGACTACTATTATTTTCTTTACGTAATAATCTTGAAATTATATTTATTGGTTTAATTGGTGAATATGCTGGTGATTTAATAATAGTTTCTTGAATTATTTCTATATTAATTTTACGATGTTTTGGTGTAACTGGCATTTCTTCTTCATTTATAATTACCTTGTCATCATTCTCGCATAGAGAATTATTTAATAATTGTTCGGTATTTGGTTGTGTATCAAGTTCACTGATCTTTTCAATATCTGGTTGTTCAATTTGTGATTTTTTTAATGTTGTAAGTGGTGGTGATGGTGTTTTTTGTTGATCTTTTTTCATTTTCTTATTATTATTTGGTGATGAATCTGATAAGCATTCATCATTATTTTGCTGATTATGTTGATCATCATCTTTCTCTTTTTGATTTGGTAACATTATCATTATTGTTTTAGTTTCAACTTTTTTCGGACTTTTATTTGCATTTAAAAGATTTTTTAATTCTTTAACACTTTCACTTTGTGGTGATTTTTTTATTTGATTATCTGATGAACTCAATCCTTTTGATTTACCAATAAATAATTCATGGGCTACATTATTTGAAAATGATGAATTGGATACCGATAATTGTTCTGATGATGCCGCCGGAGATTTATTTTCAATAATTTTAATTAAGTTTTGTTGGTGTTTATCTTCTAGAGATAAGATTTGTTGTTCGTTTTGTAAAGATTTAAATTTTGTTGGTGATGAATGTTGTTTTGTTGTATTTAAATCATTTTGTATTAAATTTTCTGTATTTAATTGTGTATCCATTTCAGATAGTTTGATTAATTCATTTGATAAAATTATTGGTTGTATTTTAATATTTGGTATTTTTTCCACCTGTACTGCTTTAATTACATCTATTACAGATTCTACTGAATCATTTATATAATCAGATGGTTCTGTTATAATAGTTGTTTTACTAGTTATAGAACTTGTTGATTTACGTACACGGCGTGATATTAATGATTCTGATATTTGTGATGATCCAACAAAATCACCATCATCAGAATTTACTGATAAATTAATTTTATTTGATTGTTCATTAATATCTAAATTAGATGATTCCTCCTGATTTATATTTGAAAAATTTAATGACTTTCTAGTTATCCTTTTTCTCGATTTATTTATATTAGTAACGGATTTTTTTATATTTTTATTTTTATCTTTTTCTTGTCGTCTTGTTAAAATACCAGTTTCATTTTCATCTAATGAGGAATTTCCACATGATTTATAAAATGTATTACCATCAACTGTATCAATTGATATTGATTTTAAATTACGTAAAATAGATAATTTCTTTTTTTCATCATCAATGTGAATATTCATTTTTTTCAATAATGCTTCATCTTGTTTTGTCAATTTTTTTATCGAATTACTATATAACTTTTTCTTTGGCACTTTTTTATTTTTACCATTATTATCTGTATTATATTTTTCAATAATTCTTGGTATACTTAATGTTGTTGCTGTTGTGTTTGTTGTTGATGAACTATCATTAGTATCTGATATTTGACAATAAGCTTTTATAATTGATTCAATTGGTTTTGGTTCTGTAAAATCATATTCATCACTTATAAATGATGTACATGATTTTTGTTTATGTTGTTGTCTCGGACTATTTATAATTATTTCTGAATGTCCTGGTATAACAATTTCTTCAATATCTTTATTTTTACTAATAACAATTTTATTTGGTGTCCATGGTTTTATTGAATTTGTATCTTGTGAATGTGAACTAATATCATTATATAATGCTGGTATATCACAATTTTTTTCTTTCATTTTTTCAACTTGATGTTCTGTTAATTTATCAGGATTTAATGTCCATACTTTTGGTATTACAGTAAATATATCAGCATTTTTTAATATATTTTTAAATTCACGTAAATATTTTTTATCAATTTTATCATTTTTTAATTTATCAATTAATTTTTTTTTATAATTATCAAAACATGGTTTTGTTATATATTTTAATTTTTCAGATAGTAAGATTTGTTTTGATAATGGTAATATTTGATCAAATATTATGACAACTTTTAGATCATTTAAAGATGTAAAAAATTCACTTAGACTTTCAATAATTTTATTGTAATTTTCATTTTTTTGTGGTGGCTTTATTAAAATATTTTGAATTAATTCTAATTCTTTATTTGGTGCCGATGCCAAATCTGTATTATATATAGAGAAAAAAATATATTGCAATCATGAAAAATACTTTGCCAATTATTGTTAAATACAGAGAAAAAAAACTATATTTTGTACACAGTGAGTTTGAAATACTTATTCTACGATATACTACTTGGTTCATTCTCAGCATAAAATTATAAATTTTTGTTAAAGGCAAGACCAATATGGCATTACCCCCAATTTCACGTTTCGATATTAAATAAAAAGTAGATAAATATTTAGTTTAGATCATAGCAAACCGAATGACTCAATGGTAATTAAATGCCCTTTAAAAGTAGCTAAACACATTTTTAATTTTACTTGTTTTGAAACTACAAAAAATACCTCGCCAATGAATTACCCTAGTGAAATATTTCTTTTACATAAAAAGTTTAGTTTTTATTTTTAGGTATAGAAAAGGATCTAAGAATACCGTAGGTAGTGTATTATGAATCAAATATTTTAAACCTACCCTGTATCAGTGAAATATTGCAATTATAATAAGCTAATTAACTTCCATCAATTTCAAAAAAATGTAAAATATAAATTATCCAAAATCTACTTATGTAAAAAATAATTTATAATCACTGTGGAACTGTTTCCTATCAAAAATTATTTTTGTTTCTGTGGTTTTACATGATATATTAACTACATATTTTAACCACAATAAAATTATCTCACGAGTTATTTTTTTTTATTTGGATTATTCGCAAAACAACACATATAAAGATCTTTATTACAATAATTATTTTAAAAAATTAAATAAAATTAAGAAAAAAAAAACTTACCAAATTTTTTATCCCAGTTATTAATATAACAACTTAAAATTTCATTAAATTTTGGTATCCTTTCACGTTTACCCATAAAAATAACAAATTTTTCTAATATTGTTGTTTGAAAAATACTTCTACCTTCAGCTTTTGAACTTGATATCATTAATTTTTTCCATATATCAATAAAATCATCATCAAAATATTTCAAATCATTTTTAATACAATTTAATGATAATTTCGTTAATACAATTTTATTTAATGGCCACAATAACCAATCATTTATTAAATCAGCTTTTTTAGTTATACGAAATTCAAATAATTTAATATCTAAATATGTTATAATTGGTATTGATAATTTTTTCCATATCTCTAATTTAATTTCAAAATTACTAAAATTATCAATTTCATCAGTATTTAATATATTTTCAATTAAATTTTTTACCATATCCCAATATTTTGTTGATTCTTTATATTCATCAATATCATAAATATTTTTTATAATTGGTTTATAATTATCAACATTAAAATATAAATTACCACTTGATAATAGTACATCGGTAAAATCAATAATTGTTTCAGATATTTGATTTAAATCAAATGTTGATTCACGATTATTATATATTGTCATTAAAAATGCATAATGTGTACCAAATATATCAGATATTTGTAATACAGTTGATTTAAGATTTAAATTTGGATTATCATAATCAAGTCTAATTAATTCTTTTATTATAATACAACATTCTTTATAAATAATTGAATTTTTTGTTTGTATTATTTGTGATATTAAATTACGCCACAATAATTCAATTATTTTTATACGATTTGTAAATTGTTCAACTATTATTAATGTTGCTTCATAACATCCTTTTATTATATATTTATATGATTTTTGCATTATACTTTCAGTAATTAATGTATCTTCAGTATGTTCAAGTTCATATTTCTCTAATAACAAATTTATTTCTTTATGTGATGCACCAAGCATTTCTATTAATGCTATTACAGACATTTCTTTAGCATCATTAAATTGTTTTAATTGTCCACTACCAGTACTATTACTATTTGTGTTCGAATTTTTATAAATTGGTACACCAAAACAAAATTGTAAAAATGATTCAAATGTCATTTCACAATTATTATAAATATTATCATTCAATTGTAATAAAAAATACCACCAAACTTTAAATTTATTTATAGCTGCTGTTACTGTTTTAGCATGTGATGAACGTAATGGTATACTAATTAATTTAATACGTTTTGGTGATATTAATTCATTATTTTGTGCAAAGATTTCAACTAATACCTTCCAGCATATAAATGCTTCAGCACGAATATCATAATTTGAACTACGGAAGCCCTGTTCAACAACTGATAAAAATGTATTAATTATTGATGCACTACGTACAATTTCTTGATTTAAAATACGTATTAATAGAGACCATATTTTATACCAATTACAATTTGACTGATCACGCATCTTATTTAATTTATCAATATAATTATTAATTATTTGTTGTTTCAATTGTGGCCATTTTGGGCTATTATGGAAATGTACTGAATCAATAGTTTTGACAAATATATCTAATGAATCAATAGCTGAATTTTGTATTCCAATATCTTCATCAAAACAAATTGGTAAAATATCTGCATACCAAAATTTACAGATATCATCAGATATTGTAATATTACTTGTTGCACTTGCAGCACGAGTTGTTGTTGTCAAAAGATCAAACATCTATTGTTTTTTTTTGGTAAATTTAATATATATTTTATTAAAATTTGAAAATTTATATTAATTTTTTTTTTGTACTTACATTAACGTAAAGATGTCGTTGTTTATTTTTTATAATGTCCGTGGATGAGGAGACAACTCCACCATAAGCCTCCAATAAATCAACCATTTTCTATAAAAACCCTCCTTTTTTTCTTTGTCAATGTATGCAATAATGCAACTAGTTTTTAATACTTCGTTTCCTGGTTGGTTAAGTTTATATATATATATATATGAATATATATGTAGTTGCTTTAGAATTGCGAATTTTCAATATTCGTTTATCTAAAATATAAATTTTTCTTATCAATTTCCATGGAAATAAAGCAAAAAAAAAATATTTTTTATAAAGCACCTAAATGACATAAACTAATAATATGGAGAAGTGCATAATTGCATTTTAACGATTCGTAGACAAAGCAAAATGTAATAATTAACTTCCTTACCTTTAACGAAAAGATACGAATACAACACACAAATATGGTCGATAATTGAGCTCACTATTTTTCATTTGATGAATTTTTCACTATTACTTTTTTATGAGATAAATTCAATAATTTTTTTGTATATTGATAATTTCAAGGATATATTTTACAAAAATAAATTTTTATTCAGATATAATATAAAAAAAAATTTAAGGATAAAATACAATTAAAGAATTTCCGTAATTTTTGTAATGCCTATACGAACTTAAAGCAATAATCAACAAAATAAGGTTAATATTTACGCGGGAAATGTCAATTTGTCAATTTGTCAAAACGACAACAAAATTCCACTTAATTTCTTTTAGAGACATCTATTATTAACATACAATAACATATAAATACTTTCGTATTTCCATTTTTCATTGTATAAAAATACAAAAACTTTCGTAAATATTTGTGAAAACCCTTCTTTTTCCGAAATTGTTATTCTTTCGTGAAATCTACCTTTCGTTTATAGCCTCTCATTATAAATAACCGCAATTGTTTGAACTGCCAAGATTTAAATATTAATAGCACGGTATTAGATATTGAAAGTTTTACATTAAAATAAAAATTAATATGTGTACTTTTATTATTATTAATTGTGGGTTCAATTTCAATTCCCACTGGTCTGACATGTTACATATTTAAACTTTACCACATTTACATTTACATTACACAAATCAAAGTTTAATAATTTTATTATCCGGTAGGTATCAGATAGCAAACAGTATATAAAACACGTTTCTTGCTACGGTTATACTGAAAATGTCTGATACTTTGCTGTACCTGCTGTTGCAAAAAGTGCAGCTACCTTATAAAAAATGGCCATGATATCGTGCATTTCGCTAACACCAACTTTATCAATCTGCAATCGTTCTGTAAATCTGTAAACATTTCAGGTTAATCTTTTACTTCAAATCGTAGTCAGTGGACGTTTGCCAGATCATGCCTTAATCAAACAGTTTAAGTGGTATGTGATTATTGGAAACCACGATATGTAAAGTGGATTCATAACAAATCGTTATTATACTCGATCAACGCAAGAATAGCGAACCTGTTGGAACAGCCTCATTATGATCATCCGATGTGGGAACAGAACAATTGAAAAATGTTGGGATCAGCCGAAAAGCTAATGGTGGAATGGAAATAAAAAAGGTTGTTTCCCACTGTGGAAACATAAAAAAATTGGCTTTCCAATGTAGGAACAACCTAAAATCACGCTTTATATACAGAATACAGTGTTAAAAGACGATAAATGGGATTTCCAGTATGGGAACAATAAGAAAATACGATTAAAATATTATTCCAGAATTAAAAAAAAATCATGTGATTTTTTTTTATATTATGAAATTTTGTAATGGCCTCATGGTATCTTACCACGATATTGATGATAAAACGATAAAAGTGTATTTCTTTCGCAAACTAACCGAATTTTGGTATGTTGGGAATATTGGGTTATAAATTTATAAAATTATAAAATAGATGGCCGGCATTAATACAATCGGTTAGTAGATTTTTTTACAATTTTTCTATGACATTTGTATGGCAATCAAAATTTAAAATCAAAATAATTAGACCGGTCGAGAAATTTATTTTTGAGGACATAGTAAGGAAATATAGCGATATTTAATAAAAATAAATATGTCGTTACAAATTAGTACGTCTAGTATACAAAAACTTGGTAAGAGTTATTTATTTATTATAAATTGAAATATTTTTTTACATTGGTTACTGGTTCAACTAAGGTTTAGTTACAATGCAATGTAATCATAATCATCTTTTACTTGTAATTGCATTTTTTGTAAATAATTTTTCGGAATATATTTTTAGGTCATGAATTAAAAGAAATTCGTGTCCGAACATTAAAACATATCGAAGGTAAAATACTTAGAGCATTTCAACAAAATGTGCCGATTGAATTAAATTCTGGAAATTTAATTAAACAATTAATTCGATGGTTTGGTATAACACCGCTTTGTGAAGAGGAAACAGTTTTAAATTTAATGTTAACAATATTTCGTAGTCAGTATGCTGATGAAACTATTAAATATTTAGAAATTGAAAGATTAAAAAAAGAAATTGGAAAAATTTATGAAATTGTTAAATCATCAAACGAAAAAAAGAATTTTATTATATTAATTAAAGATATTCTTGAAAATTATCAGTCACCTTATTTTGATGATGCTGGTAGTAGTGGTGATAATGAAATTATATCAATAAAATCATCAGAAAGTGCTATTGATTTATGTTCATTATCGGAGGTTATCAATGACGAGTTATTTATACAAAATTCATTAAAATTACGTTTATTTTAAAAATATGTTGTTTTTGATTTGTAGATTTTCATCCGATTATGAGCGACCGTGGTCTTCACCATCTATTCGTGATCATAATTCATTGAAATCACTTGCAGAATCATTATCACCAGAATGTAAAATTAATGAATTAGAACATGCATTTGAATTTTTAAAAACTGCTATAAATGATTATCCAGCCGAATACTTTTTACAGCCACCATATATTTTTAAAGGTCTTTTAACTTTATATACAAATAATACCAAGAATAAATCAAAAATATTGGAAAATTTATCATATTTAACTAAATCAATTGTTGGTCGAATAAAAAGAAAACAATTAACGGAAACGTATTGCATTCTACAGGTACTTATAAAATAATTATTAAAGTTAATACTTAAAAAATATTCAATTATTTTGAAACAGAATAATTTATTAAACTCTCGTACACAAATTACAATTGGTAGATATTGTTCTGAATTATTTTCAGCATGTGTAGAACATTTAAAAGATTTTCATGAAAATATTACTTCAGTAAGTTCGATTTTTCTACAAAAATATCATATATATAAAGAAAAGATCTTTATTTATTTTTTTCTATTTCAGCAAGAAATTTATTTAATATTTAATCTGTTATTCGATTTAATTATTTTATTGGAGACTGATGTAACAATTTATATTCCGTTAAAATCTATTCTAACCGATTTGGCATTAATAGCAAAATTTTATAGAATTTCATTACAATCTGAAGATAAACCAAATCGTTTAAATCGTATTCAATATGTACTAATAATTTTTATAATTTCGAAATTAATAAATCATATACAATCCCAAAATAATCAATCACCTATTATTAGCAGTGAACAAACATCACCAGAAAAATATTCATCAAAAAGAATATATAATCCAAATAATTATAATGAAAATAATTATACACCATCAAATTTAAATTTATCATATGATTTATGGAAAATTGAATTAGAAAATGCTTTACTTGATTTTCCATTTCGGCAATTACATCCGGAACAATATGAAAGTGTAATAAATGCCATAAAATTTTATAATACAAATGATGATTATTTAGATACTTTGTTGAATTGTGACAAAATTTTAATGCCAGCAATTAAATTATTACGCCAGCCAGATAAATATTCAAATGAAGAATTTATATATTTGGGATATGAAGCTTTGGATACGTTGTCATTACATAAAAGTTTAGATTTCGTTAAAAAATTAATTGAGATAATATCAAAAAGTATTCCACTTTTTGATGGTAATATACAATTGAAAAATATTGCTGAAAAAATTATGTTACGTTTGTTGGCACATGAAAATTCGAAAATTAAAAGGTATATATTTAAAAGTTTTACATTAAAAGTTTTTTTTAAACAAATAATAATGTGGAATAAATTGCATTGTTTTTTTAAAGGCTTGCATATAGGGAATCGGCAAATAGTATAAAATATTTTTTTGGTTCATTAATGAATGGTGAAAATACATTAAATAAAATAAATAACTCGCAAATGAAACGTGCCAAATATTTTGGTTTACCATTAACAACAGAAATTATATCGGAAATAATATGTTTTGGCTATAATAATCCAGATACAATAATTAGTCAGAATGCTGAAATAATGTTATCATTAATAATTAAAGGACGTTCAATTTTGGGTGAACATTGGCAATATTTATTAGAAATACTTTTACCAAATTTTCCACTATTACAATGTTTAACAAAAGAATCGACAAATCTTGGTATGAATTTTTTTGTGGATTATTATAATAAGAGTTTTCTAATTTGTTTAAATTTCTTCTTTTATTTTCTATATAATTTATATAATTATTTTAAACTCTCAAATTTTATCATATTTTTTAGGCAAATTAATATTAAATTTATTCAATCCCGATACAAATATCACAATTCATAATTTAATTCAAGGCAATTTAAGATTATTGTTTTGTTCTGATCATGGTGTACGAACTGAAGCCCTATCCCGATTAGTTTATATATTAACAACAGATGCAAATGGTAATGATTATTTACCAAATGTTATAGAAATTAGTGATACATTACCAAATGATATCTGTGTAGTAACAGTACCTAGAAATCCAGAAAAAATATTTTCTGGTGGTATATATGATATAACAACAGTTCAAGCTCTATTGAATTTATTAAAAACTGAAGATATTAAACCGGAAATACGAAAAACAACATTAATGCAATTAAATGTTATTTGTCAAGACATTCAATTAATTGAAACAATTAGTAATGAGAATGGTTGGTATTATGCTATACAAGCATTAGAAAATTCATTAAAAAAAGAATTATGTTTTGATTATCCGGATTCAGCGATTCCAGCAATTGGTATAATATCAAAATTAACATTATTCAATTCAGAATTTCGTCGTGAATTATCGAATGAAGGAAATGTTTATATATTATTATTACGTGCATTATTTTTATTTCATCATGATATTACATTACAACAAGATTGCTCATTGGCATTATTTCTTCTACTTTTTAGTAATCATATAATACCGATTGATGGTGGTAAACAGATTTCAGTACCAAAAATATTTGACCAACTAAAATTACCAATTAAATGTAAATATCATTACGTAACAAGTTCAAATGTTGTTATAACAAAATTAGAAGAAATTTTCATTAAATTAAGTGAAAATGAAAATGAAGTTAGAACGAATGAAAATGTAAGCAACGAAATACAATCACAACGATTATCAAATTATCAACAAAATCCAACAGTAATGTTAGTTGATAATAACAATCTAAAAAAATATCAATTTGGTTTACAATTTATTCGAATGACATTTGCAGCAAATTGGTTTAATGGTTTTAATGAAATTTTGATATCATTACGTAAAACAAATTCAAATTCATTAACAATACAAAATGATAAAACTTTAGATTATACTTTAATACCAGATTATCATAGT
The DNA here is from genome assembly GCA_963920725.1 of Rhamphomyia laevipes. Taxonomy (NCBI): domain Eukaryota; kingdom Metazoa; phylum Arthropoda; class Insecta; order Diptera; family Empididae; genus Rhamphomyia; species Rhamphomyia laevipes. Next base: position 20,559,889 of record OY987259.1, read on the forward strand.
AATTTAAGTGATAACAATGAAGATGGTGTAATTAATATTATTGATGTTTTTAAATTTAATCGTAATTTAGAACTTACAATATTAGATTTACGAAATATTAAATATACATCAATACAAGAAAATATTAATAGTTTTTTACGTTACATTACGAATTCAACTAATATTAATGATTTTATTGATCATTTATATAGTTTACAATTAACATTACTATTATCACAATCAGCAACACCACATGAAAATAATGAAATTTTATCTAATGGGGATATATTTTTGAAAATATTTCGTAAATATTTAGTTAATCAACCACAAAATGATATTGAATATATATTATTTGACAATATTATTAAATTATTTACAATTTTAATACATTTAAAAAATGAAATAATATTTATTTGGTTACTAGAAAATTTACAATACGAAAAACAAGTTATACTTTTACAATTATTACGAAATTATGATTTGCCAATTCATATCTATGAAAATATATGCGAATTGTTCAAAGAAATAATTCGTAATTGTTATAATAAATCATTTAGTTGTAATTTAAAAATAAACAATTTAATTCAACCAGAATTACAAAACAATGAAAATAATAATAATATTCAAATTGTTGATACAAGTTTAAATTTATATTGTAAATTATTTGAATATTTAATACCAGTAATGGAAGAATGTTTTCATAAAAGATATTTAAATAGAGTGCGGGCAATTGTAAGTTTAATACAAGTTATAACAGCAAGTAAAAGAATTGAAATTGACTCTGATTTTATTCATATTATTGCAAAGAAATTATTATATTTTATAATCACATTAAAATCATTTACACAAGCTGGTTCACATTTAAATAAAAATTGTCTATTAATTATTTTAAATTTAATAGATGATATTGATGAGGTTAGAAACATACAGATAATTTAACAAATTATGAATTTAATTAATATCATTTTTTATTTCAGTTTGTTCTTGATGAATATCATATCAAATTTCTATCAGGATTTTGCAGTCATCCAGATTATGAAATACGTGTAATGTCATGGTGTATTTTTACTAAAATTGCTAAAAATTTAAGAGGAGCTCATTTGATAGTCAAAGGTATTTTTAATCTAACATTAATTTTTTTTTTTTTTTCTATAATTTATCTTTTTTTTTTTTTTTTTAATTTTTTTAGAATTATCATATTTACCTGGTGGTTTTCATGCATGTTGTCTTAGTACTTTATTAGACAACCAAGAATTACCTATAGTTCGTGCTACCGCTGGTAGCCTTTTTTCAAACCTGTTAATGCATACAGGAAATAATAGCACGGGCGATAACAGTGGTCTTCATATATCGGTAGCACCACTATGTATAGAACAAGAACCATCATCATTTAATAATGGCACTGAGTTAATTAAACAAATATTTGAAAAACATCGATTTTATACAGAAATTTCCGAATCACTTGATCATTTCTATATTTCGGAAATTGTCCATAACATTGTACGTATAAACCATCAATTGAAATTAATTATAATTACTAAATATAAATTTTTTAGTCTACGAAACAATTAACAACATGTGAAATAGTCAAAACTTATTGTTCAATTTTAATAAATTACGTTGATCTAGATTCAGAATTATTGAATGAATTATCGGATAAATTATTCCTAATAAAAATTTTCAAGTAAATTTCAATTTCTAAACAAAATTTAATTTTCTATTCTAATTCATATTATTTTTTGTTAAGTTTGATTAAAATTGTACCGTCATGTATATCAGAAAGATCATTACAGATGACAAGTGAAATATGTAATTTAATATTACGTTTTGCACATACTGAAACCAAATTTGTGCAAAGAAATTTAGGACAAGATCAGGGATTTCTTGCTATATTAATACATTTACTGAATTTAAAATATTATGGTAATTTTTTAAATATTCGTTTTACATTATACTATATACTATATTTTTTATTTATATTTTTAGAAAATATTGATAAAACAACAATAATTAATATATTAAATGTGATAAAAATATTTGCTATTGATTCAAATTGTTATCAATTAATATGTGAAATATTTTCTTGTAATGGATCCTGTCGTTTAATTGAAATATTACTTTATGGTACTTCGGATATTGCTCATTCTGATTTACAAAATTCTTGTCTTAAATTTTTAATTTCATTATATATTAAAAGTGAAGAGGAATTATATACATTTGAAACATTACCAAATATTTTTGAATTAACCAAATTCGTAAATAATAATGAAAATCATCATTTAAATGATCAATCAGGAAATCGTCGTAGGTCACGTAAAAGAACATTAAATGAAAATGAAGAAAATGATGAAATTTCTGGTTCAGAAATGATATTTAAAAATTTATTTAATTTATTTGAACACACATTTTCGACAAAGTCTAGATATAAATTAAGTAAGTTTTTTTTAACTACTTTACAATTTTAAAATATTGAAGCTATTTTTAAAGTATATTTATATATAACTAGCTATCTATAGTTTTAAATATTAAATATAAAAACCATTTAATTAATTTACAATATTGTTCTTAAAGGTTTACTAGCCAGGAAAACATTAATTTGTGAGGCAATTGCAATATTATTGAAATCATCAGTAAAATCACAAATTGCAGCTGAAAATTCTAATTTCCTTGGACTAATATTAGTAAATATAAATTCAATATTTGAGAGTATGGCAATGACTTGTACTGATTTTATCCGAAAACATGGAGATGCAAAAGTAAATTATTATTATTTGGCTAGTTTAAAAAAAAAAAAAAAACCAAAAAAAATTAGCAAGTTAATAAATTTATTTCAAAAAATATTAATATTATTTTAGAAAAATCCAGTAATTCAGGAGCTTGGCATTCTTTATGGTATTATTTTAAATTGGTTCAGTTCGGCTACATTAGAAAACCAAAAACAAATATTAGAATTTTCGAAAATATCTTTATTAACATGGCCATGGATATCACATTCTGAAAATTTCCGTACAATATTTATTAGATCTTTGGCTTTTCTTAGTGAGGATTCAATTGAAGGTATATAGAGAAAATTTTATTATACTTTTAATTGAAATTGTGAAGTGAAGAAAAATTAAATTGTAATTTTTTCAGTTTGTAAACAATTCTCATTAAGTATTACAAGCTTTGGAAACTCTATAATACAATTAACGATTAAATTAGTTTTAAGTGAAACAAATAAAGTTAAACATCCACAAATTGATTTTAATACACTAGAATTTGGATTGAGAATTTTAGCAAATTGTTGTTCATGTATTGAAGGGCGATTACAAATAGTGAAAGTAAGTTTTGTCTTAAAAAGAAAAATTAATTTTAATATATTTTATTATTATTTATTTAGCTAAATTTATTGGAAGTTTTTAATCGGTTTCATCCATCTATCACGAAATTACAAAAATCATGGAATACGATTACATTACTTTGGTTGGGATTTTGGGAAATATTCTCTCGACATCATGAAGGTGCTGCATTACATCATTTAGTATTATTATGCACATTAGTGGCTAGAGGCAATTCGAAAATTAAATTAAGCTGTTTAACTGTAATTAGAAATATGTCATTTTTACCTAATAACCGATCAGCACTTTTAGCTTCACGTAAATACAATATTTATATTAAATTTTCTATTAATTTTTTATTTATATACTTACCTAATATATATAATTTTTTTCAAATATTTTCCAGAGGATTTTCTATACATGGTTACTTCTGTACTTTCTGAAGGAAATGACGATGAAAAATTAGTAGTTTGTGTAACAATATGGAAATTAATAGGTGATAATTATAAAGCAAAACATATAATTAAAAGTACATTAATTCCTCGAAAATTAAGAAAAATTACAGAAATTTTACCTAAAGATAGTTATGATACTAAATTAGCTGGCGTTATAGAAATTATACTTAATATCTTAGATTCATAAAAATTTTGGTCAAATCAAATTCTCAAGTTAACCTCGAAAATATAAAAATATTTATTATTTTATTTATACAGAAAGAAATGAAAATAATAAAAACTCATAATTTCTTATAATAAAAAAATCTATTATTTAATTTTATAGTAACATTTTATTCAATTTCAATTTCTGCTCCAACTTTTATTAATTCGGCTTTAAGTTTTTCAGCTTCATCTTTTGAAATATCATCTTTCACCACAGTCGGTGCACTTTCAACAAATTTCTTTGCTTGTACTAAATTCATACCTTCCATTAAAGTTTTTATTTGTTTAATTAATTGAACTTTCTGTTTTTCATCGAATTTCACTAATTTAACTTTAAATGAAGTCTGTATTTTTTTCGGTGCTGCTGCTTCTTCATCATCTTCACTAGGTAATCTCGCTGGACCAGCAGCAAATGCAGGCATAAATGATGTTTCTGGCAAATTTAATGTTTTCTTTAATAAACTACTTAATTCAGATACCTCGAGCAAATTTAATGCTGTAATGTTGTTAACAATTGATAATAACTTTGGATTTGCTGGTTTTTCAGAACCTTCAGGAATAGGTATTGATAGTTTCTCATTTGTTTGTGTAGTTACGGCAGCAGTTGAATTAAATTTAGTCGATTTTTTAAAGAATTTCAGATTTTGTAGACATTGTTGTGTAATATTTTTTAACTTTAACATTTTAATGGTTTTAACTCAGTCAAATTTCTTTTATAATTTAATTGTTATAAAATCCACACCGCTGAAATTCAGAGCAGGAAAGTAGATTTATTTTACTGACAATGAATGACAGTGACAGTTCAGTTGTTCAGTTCAGTATAGATAGAGAGAGGTAGAGGTTACGTAAAAAAAAAACAGTTTATCCAACATAACGAATATTAATTTTGTTTCCTTTTCTTAAAGTAGATTGAGGAGATTCCCAATTACCGTGTCCTCAAATATTGTTAAATATAAGATAACCGGTAAATTAATGTGTATTTTTAGCATGCAAAAATATATGTATTAATTATTATGTATACAAAAGAGCGTAAGTCAGGGTCAGGCGGTCAGGGTATTTTGCAACCCAGAGATCATGCATCATGGCGCAATTCATTTTTATATACATCTGAAATATGCCAACCCCCCGCCCCCTAACAGATACCTAAATATACTTTTTGAGCTCTAAGCCCATTTAGTTCAGGAACTATTTTTTTAAGAGATTAATATTGCACCCATCTCGAGTATTCATTTGATACCAAACTCGACCATGCCCAACCTTAATCAAAAACTTGGACGGCAGCTTATGATTGAGAAGTGGAGGTGGAGATTATATTATTGAATTGCAAAAAAAATCTATTTTGAGGTGGAGGAAATAGAACCCATCTTAGTAAAGTTTCCCGATCATGGCTCATCTTAATCGTACTTTCGGTGAACCTAAACACACTTTTGACGTGCTCCATTAATTTTCTTGCAGTTGCGAATTTACTATCGCATCTTTTGTCCTTGCATTCGAATAACTTTTCAAGATGTTCCCGATATCTAATGTAATTTGAAAATTTATCTATTCCACACTCCATGCAATTTAATTCAGAATCTGGTAACTTCTTAAGTTTAATATTAGTATATATTTTCTTTTTTGTTCCGTCCGATATTGAATCTAGATCCTGATTGTCCCATTATAGTAGAGGTTCTGGTTTTTCTTCGTTTTGACATTTTTCAGCCTTGCAAATCGAAAAAGTTAGTTGGTCAACTTTTGCTTTGCGTTGCCTTGCGTAATCTCTTTGAGAATGGAAATTCAACTTTCAACTTTGCTTTGCGCCAAACGCCAAGGTTAATAAAAATAAGTAAAAAGAAAAACTATAGAACTATATTATAATACGCTTCGCAATACTTTTAATATTTCAAATATTAAAATTAATTTAACTAACTCTAGGCTCTATATAAAATATAAAATAATTATATCCTTAACTTAGAGACACAGCCTGCAGATGTGCTTTGTTGTCTCATGTTGCAATCATCGTTACGAAGCATGAACACTTGCAAATATAAAAATAATATTAATAAATTTTATGTAATTATGGAATTTTATTTTTATAAAAGAAATTTGATAGAATAAATCCTTTCGGTTTAACAATTTCGTCGACTGAGTTGAGTTGTGGGTGGAAAGGAAAGATCAATTTAGTTTCCGACTAAAATTTATTGAAGTTGATCTTTATACAAAAGTCTATATTTTTTTTCTTAACTATTACAATTAGTATAGTACAAGACATCAGATTGTATTGTAAGAATTCAAAGAAACTAAATGGAATTTACTATGTTAGTAACAGATGGAAAACTTATGCTCCTTCTTTCCATATTCCATATGGAATCTTTATTTCCAATTCGTTGGTATAACGTATAACCGATTGATGTGAATGTGAAAAGGCTGTTACCTTTTAGCTATTTTATGTAAAGTACATAAAAAAAATGTTATTATAATTGCAAGTCTAAATCCTTTACTTCTATAAAAAAGTATACAAATATACTTATTTGGCTAAGCAAAATAAAAATATACTATATAATTTCGGATCGACTATCATTTTATTAAGTACTTAAAAAAATCAAAACATAAATAAGCTTGAGGAAACTAAATTTAATTTCATATTCTACAAAATTGAACTTATAATACCGTATAATAAATTAAAATAATATTTATAAATTTAATTTTTAAAGTGAGTATCGATAATCAAAACTGTTTCTTTTCTGAAGTTGTTACAATCATTTATGTTCATTTTTTTTTAACAAATCTTTAAAAATTGATGAATAAGTGTTATACCACATGTAAGTAGCGCCGATTGTTACTTAATCTATCATATTTTTTTTTCTATATAGAATTGCGTAAACTATTTGTCAATGAAAATATTCCTTAGATTTGGGTGTTCAGCATCAACATTAAATAAATATGAATGGTTCATTATTTTCAAATGATTTGAAGATATCATTTATTTGTAGAATAAAACAATATTCATGTTTTTTGGCTAAATGCATAAAAAAATGGTAAATATTATTTTTTGTTGATTTTGTTAAATCTTTACATTTGGTACATTTATATTCTTTTATATTATATTTTTCTTTCCAGGTTTTTTCTAATTTTTTATGATAAGTTTTAGTAAAGTGTTGTCTAATTTTCCAATGTTCTTCATATTCTTTGCAAATTGAACAATAAAAGAGTTGATTTCGAAATGTTGTTTTGTAATTTAAAACTGTTATTTTTTCATTATTTAAACCTGAACAAATTACTTTATGCCGCCTAAACGTTCTTCGAGAAAATACAAAATTACATTTTTCACATTTATATTGATATAAATGATAATTTTTTACATGGTCTCTTAATCTTCTTTCTGTTGCAAATTTGCGACCGCATCTTTTGTCCTTGCATTCGAATTTCTTTTCACTATGTTTGATTTCAATATGTTCTCGATATTTAACGTAATTTGAAAATTTATCTATTCCACATTCTTTGCAATTTAATTCTGAATCTGGTAACTTCTTAAGTTTCATACTACGTTCTTCGGCAGTATATTTTTTCCTTTTTGTTCTGATATTGAATCTAGATCCTGATTGTCCCACATTTGTAGTTGTTCGTCTATATTGGTGATTCGGTTCTCTATCTAACCAGCGCTGAATATTTTGTGGTGCATAATCTGGTATTATACATTTATCAACTGGACATTTAAATTTTTTCAAATGTTTTACGAAATTATCAAAATATCTACATTTTGAGCCGCAGGAACATAAATATGGTTTTAAATTCTTATGAAGATTTTGATGATCATTTCCTTCTAAAACTGATTTTATTCTCCTGCCACAATCTTTACAATTTCTAATTTCAAAACTATTGCGTTTCCGCCTTTCATATCCTGTTGCATTGTCCTTGACCTTTGCTTCGTTTATTTTCTTATTTAATGAGCTACAGAATTTTAAATGATTATGATGGTGGTCCGTATAAATTTTCCCACAAACATAACACAATCTACTATATTCCTGATGACTGACTGAATGTCGCAAAAATTTGGAACGAGCATCTAATATTTTGTCACATTTATCACATTTGTAACCACCGTCTACCATTGTGTAGGATTCTTCATATATTTTTTCAATTTGTGTGAAGTTATCTTCAAATTTAGCTTCATCATCAGAAGAAGATTCTGACATTGAACTGTAAGTTATAATATTATCGACTGCATCATCATCATCATTGTCGACAATCATATAGACCTCAATATTATCATTATCGGTGTTTATTAACTTATTGCTATTGTCTTCTATATTTGCGATAGAAAATTTGTTTGGTTCAATAATTTGTTCTTCATATAAATTACATTGGACTGACTTGTCACTCCTTTTGACTAGGACAGAACATTTACATTGAATAAAATAGTAGCCTTCATTGAATGGGTGCAGAGGATCTTCTATTTCCGATTTGATTTGAATAGTTGAAAAGTTTTCAATATTGTCATTTCCTTCCACACGCAAAAAATTTAAAATGTCTGGTTTGATATCAGTATCAACTTCAACAATATCCATAATGATTGTAAATAATATAAACAATGAATTAATCAAAATTAATATAAAAATAAAAATTAATTTGTCCAACTTGCTTTTCTATATAATATACCTAACTATTATGCTGCCCACTCATTATCCAACTTGGTCGTACAACTTCTCATCCAACCGTCAAAATGGTTGGAAAAATTTCCAAGTTGTATAGTTAGAGTGGGCAGTTGTACAACCATTTTGATGGTTGACGATCGGTTTCAAAAATATCAAAAAATTTTGATTTTTGTGGGCGTTGGTTGATGGTTTTAAGTTGTATAGTGTATGGGGCAGTTGTACAACCAAAATGACGTTTCTTGACATTTTATGTCAAAAAACAAATGAAAAGAAAAAACCCAAACGCAAACAATATTTGCCAGAGGTACACGTGCTTAAAATAAAATATATATTAATATAATAATTTTTTTTTGATGGTTGGTTGTAAGAAAGTTGAGAAAAAGTTGTTTTAAGTTAGTGGAGTAGTTGTACAACCAGTTGTACGACCAAGTTGGATAATGAGTGGGCAGCATTACAATTAGTAAAAGACATCAGATTGTATTGTAAGAATTCAAAGAAACTAAATGGAATTTACTATGTTAGTAACAAATGGAAAACTTATGCACCTTCCATATTCCATATGGAATCTTTATTTCCAATTCGTTGGTATAACGTATAACCGATTGATGTGAATGTGAAAAGGCTGTTACCTTTTAGCTATTTTATGTAAAGTACATAAAAAAAATGTTATTATAATTGCAAGTCTAAATCCTTTACTTCTATAAAAAAGTATACAAATATACTTATTTGGCTAAGCAAAATAAAAATATACTATATAATTTCGGATCGACTATCATTTTATTAAGTACTTAAAAAAATCAAAACATAAATAAGCTTGAGGAAACTAAATTTAATTTCATATTCTACAAAATTGAACTTATAATACCGTATAATAAATTAAAATAATATTTATAAATTTCATTTTTAAAGTGAGTATCGATAATCAAAACTGTTTCTTTTCTAAAGTTGTTACAATCATTTATGTTCATTTTTTTTAACAAATCTTTAAAAATTGATGAATAAGTTTTATACCACATGTAAGTAGCGCCGATTGTTACTTAATCTATCATATTGTTTTTTCTATATAGAATTGCGTAAACTATTTGTCAATGACAATATTCCTTAGATTTGGGTGTTCAGCATCAACATTAAATAAATATGAATGGTTCATTATTTTCAAATGATTTGAAGATATCATTTATTTGTAGAATAAAACAATATTCATGTTTTTTGGCTAAATGCATAAAAAAATGGTAAATATTATTTTTTGGTAATTTTGATAAATCTTTACATTTGGTACATTTATATTCTTTTATATTATATTTTTCTTTCCAGGTTTTTTCTAAATTTTTATGATAATCTTTAGTAAAATGTTGTTGAATTTTCCTATGTTCCTCATATTCTGTGCAAATTGAACAATAAAATAGTTGATTTCGAAATGTTGTTTTGTAATTTAAAACTGTTATTTTTTCATTATTTAAACCTGAACAAATTACTTTATGCCGCCTAAACGTTCTTCGAGAAAATACAAAATTACATTTTTCACATTTATATTGATACAAATGATAATTTTTTACATGTTCCCTTAACCTTCTTTCAGTTGCAAATTTACTATCGCATCTTTTGTCCTTGCATTCGAATAACTTTTCAAGATGTTTGGCTTCAAGATGTTCCCGATATCTAACGTAATTTAGAAATTTATCTATTCCACATTCTTTGCAATTTAATTCTGAATCTGGTAACTTCTTAAGTTTCATACTACGTTCTTCGGCAGTATATTTTTTCTTTTTTGTTCGGATATTGAATCTAGATCCTGATTGTCCCACATTTGTAGTTGTTCGTCTATATTGGTGATTCGGTTCTCTATCTAACCAGCGCTGAATATTTTGTGGTGCATAATCTGGTATTATACATTTATCAACTGGACATTTAAATTTTTTCAAATGTATTACGAAATTATCAAAATATCTACATTTTGAGCCGCAGGAACATAAATATGGTTTTAAATTCTTATGAAGATTTTGATGATCATTTCCTTCTAAAACTGATTTTATTCTCCTGCCACAATCTTTACAATTTCTAATTTCAAAACTATTGCGTTTCCGCCTTTCATATCCTGTTGCATTGTCCTTGACCTTTGCTTCGTTTATTTTCTTATTTAATGAGCTACAGAATTTTATATGATTATGATGAGGGTCCGTATAAATTTTCCCACAAACATAACACAATCTACTATATTCCTGATGACTGACTGAATGTCGCAAAAATTTGGAACGAGCATCTAATATTTTGTCACATTTATCACATTTGTAACCACCGTCTACCATTGTGTAGGATTCTTCATATATTTTTTCAATTTGTGTGAAGTTATCTTCAAATTTAGCTTCATCATCAGAAGAAGATTCTGACATTGAACTGTAAGTTATAATATTATCAACTGCATCATCATCATCATTGTCGACAATCATATAGACTTCAATATTATCATTATCGGTGTTTATTAAATTATTGCTATTGTCTTCTATATTTGCGATAGAAATTTTGTTTGGTTCAATAATTTGTTCTTCATATAAATTACATTGGACTGACTTGTCACTCCTTTTGACTAGGACAGAACATTTACATTGAATAAAATAGTAGCCTTCATTGAATGGGTGCAGAGGATCTTCTATTTCCGATTTGATTTGAATAGTTGAAAAGTTTTCAATATTGTCATTTCCTTCCACACGCACAAAATTTAAAATGTCTGGTTTTATATCAGTATCAACTTCAACAATATCCATAATGATTGTTAAGTAATAAAAATAATGAATCAATCAAAATTAATACAAAAATAAAAATTAATTTGTCCAACTTGCTTTTTCATATAATATATAATATACCTAAATATTATAATCTTACAGAGCGGAAATATTTATAAACAACCAATTTTTTATACAATTTTGATTATATATTATATTTAATTCGCAATGCAAAAAAGTTAACACGATTAAAGTAGAAACTAGATCTACTTCATGCGCGCGTAACGCGCGCGCGCGTTAGCAAAACTGCATTTTAAGTTGCTCCATATATTTCCATTGGTTCTACTCAACTTGTCAACGCTTTACGCACGCACGCACGCGTTTGACGCGTCATTGTGTTTCTCGCCTAATGCGGTAACTAGTTTAATATTTTGTTATTCATAGCGGAAGCTATGCTGTCAACCAAAATTAATTGTGTATGAGTATGTTTGATGTTGGGACACACTTGTTATCAAGCCTTTTGACGAAAATTAAACTAAACTATATTTTTTTTCTTTTTTGGCAGAGTTACATTTTTGACTGTGTGTAGTAATTTTTGTCTTGCATTCGTCATTCCGGATAAAAACTTTGTGCAGTAAACATTTTGTGTAGTAAAACTAAAAATAATGTTGAAAGTAGGGAAATATGGCTCGAATAATAAACAGTGAATTTAGAAAAGTTTTTATTAATTTTTCCCAAAGTCTGAGCAGTTATGGCAGTTATTTTCGAAATTTGATCCTGATGATACGAAAGATAAACTTTAAAAGCTTATATAAAAAAATTTCGTAATTAACCCGGTCAAATGCTTTACTAAAATCCTTCTATATGGCATCAACTTTGTCCCCCCCCTAGTCATTTCATTAGCTACATAATTTGTAAATAGCAAAAGATTTGTTATTGTCGATATTTTACGCTTGAAACCATGTTGATTAACACTAATTTTTGACCCACAATATAAATATAGATTTTTGGTAACAACTTCATCGAACAACTTGGGGATAACAGATTGTTTGCTAATACCTCTATAGTTTTCACTCAGCAAATATTCAGTTGGATATTTTACTTTGAATTTTAATTACTAAACTAATTGATGTTTGACATCATATTGCACATGTGTGTCGAATAAAAGATATGTTGGACTGGACAGCATGTGTGATACATGTTGGACAACATGTTTGAGCGTTTTATTATTTTGTGATTGTGATAATACTAAAATATTATATAATTCGATATTAAATGCTTCATAAACCGTCGCCGTCTGCGCCGTTGCAGTTGACATTTTGAAGTGTCAAAAGTCGTTTCATATATTTTTATATACAAAATATATCTTATGAAATATTTCATATATGAAATTGTTATATCAGCCAAAATATTTTAATGTTGATGGTTGCTATTGGGGAAAATCGAAAAATTTGATTTGTATTTTGACATTTGACAACTAATAAAAAACTCGTAAAGTGAAAACTGAAAAATTGAAAAATACAAAAAATATTTATTTAAATCAATCAATCAATAAACTATAAAAAATATTTATTTAATCAAAGAAACTATAATTTTATAGAAAATTTATCTAAAACATAATAAATAACAATGAGCTATCGTGGAATTGGTGGTGGTGGTTATCCATATAAAAAAACAGAAGCAGACAAAAAATTTGCTATGAACGCTGTACCACCACCAAGTAGTTTAAGTAATTCTAGTCGTAATCGTAGTGGCAGTAGTAATTTAAACAGCAAAGCAAATAATTCAATACCATCAAGTGGACCATTAACATCAAAACATGGTTACTCTACTATGGATGCAATTACACAGTTTGCTAATTCATCACAGTATGCAGTTGGTAGCAAACGAAAAGCCCACACAGAAGATGAATATTTTGATGATGATGATGAAGCAGCAGCCGCACCAACTCCAGAGTTAGCTTATATTCCGGCACCAGGAAGTCCATCAGCAAAGCGAAATGTAATTATTTTTTAAAGAAAACTAAAACTATAAATTTAATATGCATTAGTGTACAAAAAAAAATTAATTATAAATGGTTTGGAAAAATATTTCGTTTTTAAATAATTTGATTTAAAGACAAATATCCAAAATACAAATAATTCTGACGATGATGATGATGATGAAGAAGATGATCCATTGGACGCATTTATGGCTGGAATCGAACAACAGGTTGAAAAAGAGAAGAAAATTGCTTCCCATTTTGATTTACAGACAACTACAGGAATCGTAACGGGTAATAAACAAACAAATAAAGGCGTTCGAGGTGATATTGATGATGAAGATGATGAAGAGAGTTATTACCGGTGAATTAAATAAAATAAAAAAAATTAAAACAAGTTTAAATTAATTTTTCATGTTTTTTTTTTCAGATATATGGAAGAAAATCCAAATGCTGGTGTTGTTGATGAAACTTCTGATCAAGAAATTGATTATGATCAAGATGGAAATCCAATTGCACCACCAAGAAAACGTGAAATTGATCCATTACCAGATATAGATCATTCAGAAATACAATATGAACCCTTCGAAAAGAACTTCTATAGTCCACATGAGGATATATTAAATTTATCACGTAATAAGGCAGATGATTTGCGTAAAACATTGGGTATAAAAGTTACTGGTCCCGTACCACCACATCCGGTATCAAGTTTTGGTCATTTCGGTTTTGATGAAGCCTTAATGAAGCAAATCAGAAAATCTGAATATACACAACCAACTCCAATTCAATCACAAGCAATTCCTGCCGCTTTAGGTGGTCGGGATTTAATTGGTATTGCTAAAACTGGTAGTGGTAAGACTGCAGCATTTATATGGCCAATGTTAGTACATATTATGGATCAACGTGAACTGAAGGAAGGCGATGGACCAATTGCATTAATTTTAGCACCAACCCGTGAATTATCATTGCAAATTTATAATGAAGCAAAGAAATTTGGTAAAGCTTATAATATTCATGTGGTTTGTTGTTATGGTGGTGGATCAAAATGGGAACAGAGTAAAGCATTAGAAGAAGGTGCAGAAATTGTTGTCGCAACACCAGGTCGAATGATTGATATGGTTAAAATGAAAGCGACTAATTTACGTAGAGTTACATATTTAGTTTTGGATGAAGCTGATCGGATGTTTAACATGGGATTCGGTAAGATTTTTTTTTTTTTACAAAAAAATGTTAGAAATAATTTATTAAAGACTAGAATTAAAACTAAAAATGATATTGAAAATAAATTAATATCGAATATAAAGTACTCACGCTAGCTGTAATGATATCATATATCAATATATATATAACTTAAATCAACATTTTAATTGAATGAATGCACTTAATAATTTATTTAATGAACTTTAGTAATTGAGATTTTTTTAAATCCCATTTTGATTTGTATACATGATATTTAAATTTCAAAATTTATATGATTAAATATTTATTTGATTTAAATTTTTCTTTTCTAGAACCTCAAGTACGTTCAATTTGTAATCATATCCGTCCTGATCGACAAACATTACTTTTTTCGGCAACATTTAAAAAACGTATTGAAAAATTAGCCCGTGATGTTTTAACCGATCCGATTCGTATAGTACAAGGTGATTTGGGTGAAGCAAATGAAGATATTACGCAACATGTTTTATTATTTAATAAAGTAGAACATAAATGGAATTGGTTGTTATGTAAAATTGTTGAATTTTTATCGCAAGGTACAATTTTAATATTTGTAACGAAAAAAGCTGATGCTGAACAAGTTGCAAATAATTTACGATTAAAAGAATTTGAATGTGTTTTATTACATGGTGATATGGATCAAGCAGATCGTAATAAAGTCATAACATGTTTTAAACGTAAAGAATCTGATATTATGGTTGCAACTGATGTTGCTGCTCGAGGTTTAGACATACCACATATTCGTACTGTTGTTAATTATGATATTGCTCGAGATATAGATACACATACACATAGAATTGGTCGTACTGGACGGGCTGGTGAAAAGGGTACTGCATATACATTAGTTATAGAAAAAGATAAAGAATTTGTTGGCCATTTGGTGAGAAATTTAGAAGGTGCAAATCAAGATGTACCTGATGCACTTATGGAATTGGCTTTGAAAAGTTCATGGTTTCGGAATTCACGATTTAAAGATGGCAAAGGGAAAAAAATTAATATTGGTGGAGCTGGATTGGGCTATAGGGAACGACCTGGTTTTGGTAGTGGTGGTGGTGGTGGTGGTACTGTTAGTGGCAGTAGTAGTAGTGGTGGTGGTAATCCTTTTAGACAGAATGATGGTGATAAAAAATCGTCAAATAAGTGTGGATCTGGTGGTCCAGCAACTGATAGATATTCTGCTATGAAAGAAGCTTTTAAAAGTCAATATATGTCGCAGGTAATATAATTTTTTGCTTTGTTTCAATAAAGGTTTAATAAATTTTCAATTTAAATTTTTAAAGTTTAAAGCATCATCAGATAGAACGTGGGAACAAACAGTACCAGAAGCTGGTGTATTTGCAGCACCACCACCACCTCCGCCATCAGGATTATCAGTAGGAAAATCTAACAGTTTAGATAATAAGGATAAGAAGAAAAGAAGTCGTTGGAATTAAATTTTATGAATCCTATAAATTAAAAATTAATTAAAAACTAACTTTTTATGATATATATCAAATTATTTGTAAGGAACAAGAAATATACATATATTATGTAATTGATCGGAAAGCACAATCAAATATGAAAATTTGTATTTTAATTTTAGTTTTTAAAAAATTTGCATGATTAATGATAACAATTTTTCTTCTACAACTTCAATGTACGAAAAATATACATTTAATTTCATTTTGTTTAAATTCGGTTTTAAATTTGTAACAATAATACAATTATATTACAAAAACCGTAAAAACCTAACCCAAAAATTTTATTCTTTGACGTTTTATTTTTTTTTGCCGGGATTTGACAGCGGTTAGTTTCTATTGAGGTTATGTTTTATTTTTATGTTAATTTAAGATACAATACAACAAACAAGTGAGAATTTCATAAAATTAATAAATAAAATACAAATTTAAATAATTTATTAGATTTCAAGATTAATAATGGCTGATAAAAAAGAAGATTGTAGATATTGGGATAAATGTTATCAAAAGAATCCTGCACACACTGATAAATATAATCACCCGCCTAAATCATCAACAATAAGTAACAGTCCAAAAAAAGATTTAGCAGGTCAAGGAGAATCATCACAAAGAACGAATAGTCAATCACCAGAAGGAAATTTAGAAAAAGCTACTAAAAGATGTAGTCCATCGCCACGTTTGGAAGATGAAAAACGTTTAAAAACTGAAACCCAAGGCATATCATCCTCAAAACAATCAACAGAAAATGAGGAAACGAAAGAAGAATCTACTAAAACAAAATCAACTGAAGCATCATCTGCAGCTGCAGCACGAGAAGAAATGGACATTACTGATGAATACAATGAAGTAATGAGAAATATAGAAGGAAAAAATTATTTTGAAATATTTCAACGTCGTGTCCGTTATTCACAAAAAGCCGAATATTTAGATTTACTAAAAACACCAGAATTTATTCGACATAAATTTCTTGTTGAAATGCCTGAAGAATTTTATACATTTTGGGTATTTTGTACAACATTGATAAAAGATGATCAAAAGCCAGAAAAAGTTTTTGATAAATTTGGATTAAAATTGGTGGGTGCATTTGATTATTTATGTGGTAATTTTGATAAAGCAAAAATTCAAGAACCTGGTGATTATTTAAGACATTGGAGATATTTCTATGATCCTCCAGAATTTCAAACAGTATTTGTTAAAAAAAATACCGGAATACATTATGGTTATTGGCGTGATGAACCAAAGGATAAGGAAAAACTGTTAATTGCTAGAAATGATTCAAAAAAGAATTGTGAATTTGAGTTTATTGGTGGTAATTCATTTGAAACAATTATGTAAGTATAACAATAATACATTTTTCTGATTAAAATTATAAGATTTTATAAATTTCTGTAAAGGTATTTTTTGGATAAAGATTGTGCTGCAACACCATTTAATCGCAGTGAAATTAATAAAATGAAAAAAACTATTCAAGATTTCACTAAAGAACATGATATTCCATTAAATAATTTAGAGGATATGAAAAAAGAACGTAATAAAAAAGTTGTAACAAAATTATTTCATAAAGCTGGTTTAGTTGTACCATTTGATCGAAAAACTCAACTTGGTTATCGTACTTTAATTGAAAGTGATAGTAATTTAAAGAAAATTTTAGAAAGATTTGAAAAGGCAAAAGGTGATAAAGATTTAATTGCTGCTGGAATGGAAAAATTACAACCAATAATTACCGCTGCTAATATTGGTAAGTTTTTTTTAATATATATATATGTATATATATATAATTTATATATTTCGAAAATTGTATGTCATTTCTTTCATAGCTGTTGATGAATGTGATTTTGGTACATCCATTGAATTAGGCATTGATTTATTCTGTAGTGGACATACAGAATTACATGATTTGATTAGTTCTTTACTAATACCAGGATATTCAATGTTAAAACGTCCGCAATTTATAGCTATTGCTAAAGCACATTTGGAAAATCGTAGCAAAGATATTAATTTGAGTATTTTTGATTTAGAATAATAATTTATTGTATTTACCTTTTGGAGTAATTTCACAGTTTTTTGTATAACAAAAAGAAATTTGTGTATAAAATAATTAAAAATAATATATGAAAATAAATGGTTTCAGATAATATTTACTTAAAATCTACAAATACAATCTTAAATAAATAAAAAGAAACTACGAAGAATTAACGGAATTTTACATTTTTTCATATGTTTCTACATATTCACATGTCAAACATGAATGCGTATAATTATCATCATCTTCATTGTAAGTATCCGTACCAAATTCGTGAGTATGACTAGCAGATTTTGTTTTGTCATATAAACTACTTCTAACATCCATACGTAATACTTTCATTTGTTTTTTAAATTTCTTTATTTTACCCAATTCACGTTTATCTTCACGTTCTTCTTGTTGTTTTAAAATCTCTTCTTCACTACCCCAAACTTCAAGAGCACGTTTTTCAATCTGCAATAATTATAAAGATTTTTGTTATAATTTTTTTTATATATAAATAACTTCTAATTTGGTTAACAAAATCACTTTATACCTGTAGTAATAAATATAATTTCATTTCACCCCAACGTACATTATGAGGATTTTTACGTGTTATAAATTTTAACAATGGTTCACGTTTATCCAAATCACAATCTTTTAAAAAAAATTGTGCTTTAGCTTCAGTTTTTGTTATAAGACAATGTTTTTCATCTGGATCACGGCATTTATCACATACCGAATAACCAAAATTATCATATAAATATGAATCTAAAAATTTATCACCACATTCTTCACAATCTTGAAATGTTATTGGTATTGCAATAGCTTCATCACTCGGATCAATAATTGAATTTGTTGAAGTGGCATCAGCAGCTACTGTTTCTGACTGTTTTCCATCTTTTGTTGGTACAGCTTCCTCTTCAATTAAAAAGCCACCGCCACTATCAATATATTTTTTACCTTGTACTTTGATAATTGCTTGATCAATATCTCTATAATTTTCAAATTGTAGGTTTATAATATATTTGTATTTTTTTTATTAGAATATTTTATTTACCTTTTTGCGTATGGATGATTCGAACGTGTAACTAATTTTGCTTGTCGAAGATGCATTGCTTTCACTTTATTACGTTCAATACGAGCTCTTTCTGCATCAGAAAGTTGATATTTTTCTTTGGATGATGTTTCCGCCATAATTAACCGCCTTTTTTGTGTACTTTTTTTATAAAATATACTTATAAATTTTATTTATTTGACAGTTTGAAGTTTGCACAAGTTTTTGAAATTTTTGATGCAACAATAATAAAAATAAAAAAAAGTACCCAACGATAGTGTAAGTCCTTAACTAAATAGTCTAAGTCAGACTCAGAATGTCAGAATTCAGAATCAGAACCAGAAGACGCTATGGATTGGCTACATCGATAAAATGACAAAGAAAGAGATTTTCTTTGTAGTGACGGCTTCAGAAACTGCAGCCAGTGTATCGCAGCTCTTTTTATTTAAGAAAAGCTTTTTATTGATAAATTTAATATATGTATACCAAATGATACATTTTGATTAAATTTGTTATAGTTTTGAAAATAGTTATGCATGCAAATAAAATAATATAACACATATTGTTTAATAAAAAAATATTTTATTGTTATTTTGTAATAAATAATATTATAACAATTGAAATTTTAAAAATCTATTTTTAACACGCCTCATATCAAATTATCCTGACTATGGCACTGTCACAAAAATTATGGTAATTGAAAGCTCTTGAAATGATGCTAAATTGAATAACAAAATTATTTTGACAGAAAATCTGAGGCATTCAAAGCTTTAGAGAAATTGTCCGTCATTTCTACAGAAGATGGCGTCTTGTATTTACCATTAACTTAGGCGCCGAATTTTAATTATTTACATTTACGCTACTCATCAAAAGGTGTCTATACTTAGAGGTCTATTTTTTCAAATATCCTTTTGGAAATAAAACAGAGTCCGCCTTCAGCGAATCGACGGTGTACCAAAAACAAACCGCCGTTTGGATTGTTACTACCCGTTCACGTTTTTTTGTTGGTCTCTTTTTAAAAAATTAAAAACTTTTAAATATTTTATTTAGATACAGAAATTTTAAATATTTTATTTATATATGTACATAATATTTATTTATTAATTTTAAAATTTAATATGAAAGATTGTGAGCTCGATCGTAAATGATCATTTATATCCATATTTTCATCCCAACGATCGACAACCCGCAACAATGTTGCTTCAACATAATTCCTTAAGATCACGATATTTTTTCTTATTTTGTGTGGAGGATGCTGTCCACTTAAATACTGTTCTATTTTCAGTTCATTTAAGCTCTGTTCTTTTTTTAAAAGTTCGATGAATTTCCAAATTCCTGGATGAAGAGCGTTCAGCAATGTCTGAAATCCATTATGCCATCCTTCGAAATTGTTGTTCGTCTTGGGGAAAATCTGCAATATCGCTTCATAGCAATTCCATAATTGGTGATTAAATTACGGTGGGCGGCGACATATGAGACGATTAGGTTGCCCAATCTATGTGTCCTCAAAATAATCAACCACGGGTAGCATATTGTCAGTAAATATATTACTTTCATATGTGTTTATATAATAATATTTGTTGAAACAAATGCCATTGCAGCAAGCATTCGAAATTTTAATGCGAATTCTGGATCATTTTCATACTGCTGTTTTAGTCCCGATTATTGTATTTTACGCCAAATACATTGATTAAAAATGAAAAAAACAAACACAATGTCTGGATATTAAAATTTAAAAGTTTTTAATTCCTTAAAAATAATATTTTTCGATAAACTCGTCATTCGATCAATTGATCATTCGATAAACTCATTTTCGATAAACTCTAGAATCAAATGATATTCATTTGCACTTCGAAAAAGGTTTTACCTTTATAACCATAAGGTAAACCTTTTTGGAAAGTGCAAATGAATATCATTTGATTCTAAAGATGTTTTTCTAATGAATGCGCAAAGGGAGAGTTGTGGGATACGCCACTATGGTTTTGAGACCCTCATATAATATTAATATAAATTTATAACATTTTTTGTAAATTCATTCATACACATAATTTCCATATATTTAAAAGCATAAAATCTATTTTAGCACATAACAACATTATAAAGTGAATTCTCTTATTTTCAAATTTATGTATAATCACCATGAACCCAATATACATTTTAAGATCATCATTGAAAATTTGTTTTAGCAAATATATTAATAAAAAATATAATATATTTAAAATTTTCGTGAACTTGGTCAATTTTGATGAAAAAAGAAAAAAAATTTCAAAAATATATTAATTCTTTGTCTTATCAATAAAATAAAATTAAAATTAGGACATTAGCAAAAATATTAAAAGTATAATAAAAAATAGGTCTTTAAATTTATGATAACCCCTTGATCAAATCTCTATTTAGCATTTAATATTTTTTAATATTAAAACATCATTTTTTAAATGAGAACATTAATTTAAATTGTAAATATTATGTTGTCAGGCAAAATTTCAATATTTTATTTTAGGCTACGATTTGCTAAATAAGTTAATAAATTATAATAATTCATGTTATCAATATTTATACTAGGAAATATTTTACTATGTAATTGCATTTTTTAAAATTAATAGATCAGGCACATTAATCAGATTTGTGGCATTGGCATGCATGAATAATAAATATCAGTAAGTAAAAAGATGTACTAGAAAATACATAATATTATATTATATTCCATCAAAATCCTTATATGTTTCAACGTTGTTTTATCAACTTTAGCTGAAATCATAGTGCCACCGTCAGCACCCACGCACGAGCGTTTACGTTTAATTTAAATTTTCAATTACATTGCACGCATTGAAAAAAGGAAGTAATAGTGCTGTCATTTCCTTACTTTTTTGTGAGATTGATACGACTTAATAATAGTTTTTTAATTGAAATAAGTGTTCTACTACATTTTTAACAACGCTGTAAATACGTATATGTTTTAAATTTGTCTATTACACTATCAAAGCAATTGCTTTTGTTATAATAGCCCAGAGTCTCAACTCTCAACGCAAGCAACGCATATGCGTTTCTACGTACGTCAAAAAAATGTATGTGAACATTTAAACTCAACGCAAACATTTACAAGCAATGCAGATTCGATAATTTCAATTTTTTAAAGCGTCTGCGTTACTTCCGTTGAAACTATAACTATAGCTGTGTTTTTTTACACCAGCTGACAACGAGACGATGACGGTTGCACTGTGATTCCAGCTTAATTCTAAAAAATAAATAAATATAGTTATAATAAATCGGGTCATACTTTTTAAAACAATAATTTTTATTATTCATTTTATTTATGAAAAAATATAGAAAAATTAATATAAATTTTAATCCTTTTTAATTATAATAAGTAAACATTTTTTATATTCTTATCGTTTTATGTTAATTTATTATATTTTTCTTAGATTTAATAGTTTTATTTTTCAGTTTATATTATGATGTCATATATAAATTTAAATTTTAACCTTTTAAGACCTCGTCTAAATAAAAATGCCCAGTCAGTCCATCAATAGACCTCATTATCACAAAAATTCATATAAATATACTTACGATATTTTCTTATCGAATTTTAAATTTCTGAAATATAATAAAAATAAAAAATTGTTAAATATTTATGCTGAATATATTTATATGATAACTTGATAGCATATTTTAAATAAAATATCATTTTATAAAAAAAAACTTTATTTTATGTAAATTGCATATTTATTTACAATTATTTTTTGAATATTTTAGGATAAGACTTGGAAAATTTATGTGCATTTTTGGATATAGATTTTAGCTTCAGATTTATATTAAAATAAAATGAAAAGGATATTTCGTAGCTCAGCATATTTTAACATAACAGAGAATTGTCAAATGCATCCATAACAAAAGAAAAAAATGTGTGCATTTTACAACACTTGTGAAATCATTGGTCCAAGCTTATTGCTTATTTCTAACTGGAAGTTCATGAACTAGAGACGAGAAATCTCTTATGGAAATAAAGTCAACTCAGAAGATTTCATATCAATTACTCTAGTTAATTATTAGTTTGACACACATATCTTTGATGTGTGTCAAGTGAACCATAGCATCATGGCTTGGAGTTTAAGGTAAAAATGCTCATGGATGTCTGATACAAACAAATTCAAGCCAATCCAATTTATTGATATGATAAACAAATAATTTTTCAAGGAGTTATGAAATAAATAACTATAAAGTATTTAGCGGAAAGAAGGTTGAAGAAATAGAAATTAATTAAATTAATTTACCTTCTTTACATTATTGAGGGTTGTTAAGATTCTAGAAATGCAATAAAAAAATCTATCAGATCATTTTTTCAACGTTATCTGATAGAAATTGTTGTTTGGGTTACAATGAAATTTCGTGCAAAGCATAGATTTCGTCATCTAGTTGAGGTCGAGTACTTCAGTGGTTCGAATTATATAAAATTAATGATCAAATTACACATGTAAAACATATTTTGATAGTCCAATTGCAAATTATTGTCTACTTAATGAAAGTTTATTTTTGGTTATCAGAATAGAAATTATAATTATAATATGAAAAATAATTTTTTGTTTTTCGATTTAGTTATATCTTAATTATGTCTTTAAAATATCAAAGTCATAGAAGCCGTTTAAGATTAAATTTTAGTGACCTAATCAAAATGTCACCAAGTCTTTAACATTTAAGATAAGTTTAACCACAAAAAAAAACCATTGATTTTTATTTTGATGAATTTGTATTTTGAAAAAAATTATATTTTATTTTGTAGTCTACAAAATAGATTTTTTTTAAGCTATTTATATAAATGAGCTATTTTTGAAAATATACTTTTATTTTTTATCTAAATAACCTTTTGTGACCAAAAAAAGTCATCAAAAACGATAATTAAAAATGAAAAATTTAATTTAAAATAAACAAATTTTATAAAAAAATAATAATATGAGTTTATCAATTAACAATAATATTTAATTTGAATATACTACAGAGCAAAGGAAGAACTAACACTGGACTATGTTAGGCACTATAATACTGTCTGAAAACGAATAACCAAAGCCAGAAGAAATAATTAAAATTTTAGGTAATGAAAAAAAAAAACAATTTAAATTTAAAATAAATATTTTAAAAAATTCTTAAATTAATTAATTTAAAAAAAATAAAAAAATGTTTCAATTTGTCAAAATAATTTTTCTTTAAAATTTAAATTAATTTTAACATAAAATTAAAATTTTGTGTTAAAACAATAGCGCCGCTTCTACATTTATCCGCCCACTTTAGAATATAAAGAGGAAGTTCAAATCCCCTTTTCACCTTATTACTCCCATCGGTTTCTTTATTGTTTTCAATATTTTATTAAAATTCAAATTTATATTTTAAAATTAAAATTATATTTATTTTGGTAATAAAAAAAATAATATATTTTATGTGATTTTGTCACAATTTGATGCCCCATTGCCCTTCTTTTTAGAAAGAAAAATTGTGACAACAAAATTTTTTAATTATTTTTATAGCTGAAATATATTTTTAATCGTTTATATTATTTTATTAGATAATTTAAAATAAAAAATATTTTGTTTTCGTCAAGGTTTCTATTTCCTAATGGCTTGTATTTTCTCAATAATGTCCTTCTATACGTCCCACAACTAAAAGTGCCTCAAAAGTGAGAGATTACCTATTGAAAGCATTTGAATAATCTTATTTTATATAGTTGAATTCAATATTATTCTTAATTTTCGGGTTTACGTAAGAACGTAAGGTTATGTAAGGTTCTAATCACTGTAGTTTTGGCTTATTTTGATATCGTTACTATTCGTTACTACTGAGCAAGCCCGTACTTTTGATGAAACAGTACAACTGTTTTGGTTGGTTGGTTGGTTTGACAAGCGGGGAACGGAAGCGGCCAAACCACAAACCACATCCGTTGTACCCCCTTAGGAAACGTTGACCATTTTTCACCACGAATCGTGCCATACCACTTCCTTTATAAAGTTTGACAACTTAGCAGGTTTTTCACTGCTTAATTCTGTTAAATTTCCTACAAAATAAGAAAAATTTTAATCTTTTATTGCACAGATAAGGACAGTGTACAGTGACATAAAAGATGCTCAATTGTCTCATCATCTTCAAAACAACCTCTACAAGCGGATTCAGTTGTCAGTCTGAGTCGCCCGGCATATTTACATAATGTACAACTGTTTTAGTTATATCCGTCACTTTCCTGTCTTTGTATTGACAGTACATATACGCACCTGGTATGCTGACAATCTACTTTCTCAAAGCTACGAAAATTGATGTTTATTATTCTGGACGAAAACAATTTCCATGTCATCATCTTTTCGTTTGTGTTACGATATTTTGCACGTGAATTTTGATGCTAAACCATAAACGTATGCTAAAGAAATTATTGTAGGAATTATTGAAAAAAAGATGTTCTTGTTGTCTCCTTTGGAAAGTATCTTCATTTTCATTGTTTTATGACTATATTTTGATAATTTTCGAAACTAAAGAGGCACAATATGAATATCACCTTTGCCTTAGAAATCAAAATCGTATCTATTATGCTTGAGTTACATTGTCGCTTGCATTACGCTCTCTCAACGCGTTCGACCGCGGTTTACAAAAAGAGTAGACACAATAGAAAACGTAGATGTGTAAATAACAACTGTTTGTTTACAATTTTTTTGACAGAAAAATATTATTTCTAAATTTAATTTTGTAAATTGAATTTAAATTAATAAAATACCTTT
This sequence comes from Rhamphomyia laevipes, assembly GCA_963920725.1. Classification (NCBI taxonomy): domain Eukaryota; kingdom Metazoa; phylum Arthropoda; class Insecta; order Diptera; family Empididae; genus Rhamphomyia; species Rhamphomyia laevipes. The sequence goes on from OY987259.1 coordinate 20,585,665, forward strand.
TGAAATTTTGAATTGAATTGAAATTTTTTTTTTTAAATTTTTCTATATTTTGACCCTGCAAAGCGCGATAAAAGCGAAAAAAGTTGGCCAACTTTTACCGACCCTACGTTTAGACTGCGTGCATTGTAACTAATTTCATACAACTCCATACATTTCAACTTTATTTTGACAAATGCTACGTCTAGAAAGCGTCAATTGTAATCGCGGTATTATTATGTCCATTTCAATAAATTTTAATGTTATTACATATTATTTCAACTTAAGGAGATTCAACAGTGGTTGGTCATTTTAAATGGTAAATAATGGATCTGAACAATTTCATGTATCCAAAATTTCAATCATTCATAGAAATTGTATAAATATATCAATTCTAGTGATCTATATTTATGATCTTACTAAAACAAAAATCCAGTTTTAAAACAAGGTAAATAATATAATTAATTTCTGTGCCAAGGTACAAAGTAAAGATACGAAAATAAAATTAATACATTTTTCAATTGTTTCTATTGTTATTCATAAAAAATGTTTTTTTTTTTTTGGTAGTCTATCTATACGATTGTCATTTATATAATACTCTTAACATAACAACATAAACCTGAATAGATATAGAGATACAGAGCATAAAAAATATCTAAAAAAATTAATGTTCAAATATATGAACAGCTGTTGACAATACATTTCCCTATTCGACACATGTGTTTTCCTTTATTATTCAAAAAAAAAGAAGAAAAAAATTGATATAAATATTTTATTTTTTAAGTTAATTCTTAAGTTATTAAAAATATATTTAAAAAAAAAAAGTTAAATACCAAATTATGTACAAAAAGAAAAATATTTAATTTTTGGTAATTTATTGGCTTTTAATTTTTACATATTGGTTGGGTAAACATAAAAAAAATCATAAATAAAAAATAAGCAACTAACTAGGGTTTTGAGATACTTCGTAGTTAGGTTCAACAGTTATACATGCGAAATCATAAACACAACCTGTGTACGCAGTGTCGCATTTCTATTTTTGGAGCATCTAGGGTCTAGGCAATGTATACTGAAGATTGAAGCGCACTATAATTCTTATGGAAATTTATGTTTAATCAAGAAATTCAATCAAGGATTTGTATTATTTTAACAAACAATCAACAAATCAACTTATATATTGATTGTAATTTGAAGTTAGGTGTATAAACCGCAATGAAATAATTACTTTATTTTTAATCAAAAGTTCACAAAAGTAATAAAATAATTACTTTATTATTTATTTTCGATAACATAATTTAATTATAGATTTCTTAAATATCTTTAATTTTGATTTAAGCATCGTATTTCAAGCGGCTTATTTTGAATATTTCATTGCAATCGAAGAAGAATTACATATTTAATTCGGAAACTAAAACTGCCTATTTAAAGCTTGGGCAATGTATCGGTAATAAAGGATAATAAATTTCAGGAACTTTTACAATATCGAAATCATACCATGATCACTTATAATAAATATAGTTAGTTCTATGATAAATTATAATTTCAACCAATCTTTTTATGATGTATTCGGTTAATAAATTCAATCTTCTAACATAAATTGTACCATTTCGACATGTCCGAAAAAAGTACGTTGCTGTTCAACATAACCAAATTAATTGATGGATCTGTCCTCAAAGATATTTAATTATCTCATCATCAACAACACAACTTTTTATTGTCTTTTCCTTATCATATGGAACAAATTTAGCACATGTACCAGGGAACTCTCTACTTCATGAGTAAACAGCATCTCCTCCAGGCCACAGTATGCATGCATAGAGATATGCCACCATTCATCTAATTTAATGACTGGCGATGTAAATAATTATTTTTAAACAATATATATTAACAATATAATTGAAAAATTATACCCAAATTGGAGTAGTATCATTTTGTATTAACATATTACATTTTTTTTATCAGTGATTTCTATTCTAACCCAAATTTTACTAGATCGTCAACCCAACCTAAATACTAAAGTTAATTGAAATCAGATAATAATAACATGATCGTCATCAAAAATTATTAGGAACTTAGCTGCTAATATATGTTCCCAATGAACCCACTGAAGCTACCGGACAAAATCGATCTGTGTCATCAATCATGAAATCGAATAACAATCACTGTAAGATGTAGAGCATTTAACTTATGAAAAATATTGGATATTGAACTTTTTGCTTTAGAGTTTGATGTGGCTCAGGAACAAAAATGATGCAAAACTTGCGTCACAAAATTATGTGATGTGACATTTTAGCTAAAATCGATATAAGCTGAGTATTACTGGTAATTATGATGAAAATTATACATTATTAAAAGTTGTAAGCCATGCATTATTGCGATGCAATATTGCATTTATGAGTGAAGTATCTTTAATCAAACTAGTGTAAAACTTTTAGATTTTTAAGCCAATTTTCATAATCCTTTTTGATGTTGGTTATGCTACATAATATATAAGTTTCCTTCTACAAGTTTTGATGCAAATTGTGGTTAATTTCAACTACTCAAATCGGTTTATTTTATAATTTATATTTAACTTTATGTTGGTTACTGTTTTCGAATATAATTCAATTCAAACTTATTTTATTTAAATTGTTTTTCTAATGTAATTACACTTTTTTGGATATTATTACATTTTTATTAATATCTTTATAGTTTAAAATATTATGATTTTTATATTTATATAATTTATTACAAAGATTCGAGTTATAAACTATATTAAAGTTAACAGATTGAATTGAAGATCAAATATGGAAATTCGAATATTTTTTTCTTAGAAAAATCTATATTCAAATTACAATAATTCTAAATTTATGTAAAATTTTACTAATATTTAATTTATCAAAATTTTTACTATTATTTATATATATTTTCTTTTGATGTCAAAACATAAATTTTATGATCCAGAGAAAACAATTACCATAAAAAGGTATCTTTTAAAGGAATTTTTTTTTTTTAATTTTAAAATTTATTGATAAAATTTTAGATATAAAGAATTCCTAATCTTAAAATTCCTTAATTTTGTGTTGTTTTTTTTGTTATTTATTTGTATTTTAATTTATGACCAATAGAAAAATTGATACTTTTTATTTTATTTTTTAGTTGTATCCATGGTCAATGGACCTGAAATTTTTAGGAAGAGGTCATTGTTCGAATTATTATTATTATGCGCGCATTTAGATAGAGAACTTGTTAGAATTCCAGTTTAGTTTTTGGTTGTTCTTGATGGGTTCCATAACATTTTAATATGCATTTAATTGAAAAAATATGATACCTTTAACTAGTAGTAATCTAATGAAAATTTGTATAAATTTTTAATTAAAATTAGGTAAAATGTTTATGATTTTCGGATAAACTTAATAGATTTTATTGATTAGCAAAAAGTAGTTAACAATTTACAAAATTAATAACCACGTATCGTAGACAGTCTGCTCATTGGAAACATTGTGTCGATTTGGAATGTCAAACCAACATTCAAATATATAGAAATACGAATACGAAAGGTGACAATCTCGCTGCCGGTACCGTTGAAAAGTTTCAATCCATTTCAACTTTTAAAGTTTGTTTTAAATGTCGAATTGACAAGTATAAAATTATATTGAAATATAATTTTTTAATATAGGATATGTCAATGGATTAATTTCTAAATGACTTTTCAATTTTATGATTTATGGTACTTCAATGCGGTGAGTCTGTCTACAGTCTCTACAAAGACATTATCAGCTTCACTAGCATAATTTGACATTGCAAACCATCAACGGGCACGACACGAGCAGCGAGACTGTCTGAGGCATCGTAATTGTCAATTATTTAAGTCTCAAACTTTCTAGAATCTGATAGTTCCATATATCTGCGAAAAGTGTAATTATCTATAGGTAAAAATATTTTAAGTAATGCCAAGACTTATGACGGAGGTGTAGTACAAGTAAGTTTAAATTCAAGAATCAAATCTAAAGAGATAAATTTTAGTAAAGACATATAGCAAGTTCAAGTTTTTAAATGTCAAACCTACTCTTAAAAAAGTCCTTTTTTAAAAAAGACAACAAACGCGTTAACAACCTACACCCTGGACACTTACGAAATAGATTACCTATTCACTATATTAATCATTTATTGCCAAATGATTAATAATAACGATGTAGACCAGTAGACCGAAAAAGAACATACTCTTAGATGATTGGAAATTAAAATTAGCACGTGCTACAACACTCACATGGTGAACGATATGTCGCAAAAAAATAAATAAAGGATATTCTACTTATGAAGAAGCCAATAGCTCGAATGTATATACCGGTATTGCTAAGTCAAGTCACATTTTACTTAGTAAACACAAGGCGAGATAAGGGTTTACACAGAGGTAGATGTGAAGAGAAGGTAGAATCCTTGAGGTATCTTCTGTGTCGCTGTCCTTCCGTGCATTGTAGAAAACTGAAGCACTTAGAATATTATTTGATGACAAATCTGTAGGGAGCAGGTAAAATGCAGCCGCATAATCTGATTTCGTTCTTAATGGAAGTGTGATACGGGGATGTGCTATAGACCTAAGTAGCCTTCGACTAGGGTTACAACAGTCACACTCCCAAGACAAACCAACTTATTTTATGCTAATTCAATCAAATACATATAAATTGTTGTGTCTGGTATTTCTACACTATGTTTTTTTACGAATTAGTTAGTTCATATTGACTTTAAATCATTTTATTTCATCTTTTCACTATTTTATTAATAATATATTCAAAAAATTTACTTAATTATCTCTCTACTAAATGCATTAAAATCTATTAAAAAAAATTTCACCTAATCAAATAATTTTTTTTTTTTGATAAACGCATTATTACTAAAAGTTTCTTTAACTCGATTTGAAACAAAAATGATTTAAATATAACCGCTAATAAAATTATTCAAAAATTTAATATTCAAACAAAATCTTACCTTTTAAATAGCGCCCATTAAAATTTGCAAATTTATTTATTTATTTGAAATTGTTGAATTGAGTAAAATAACGACACTTCCATACGATTCAACAATATTGTTCCAAATTAAAGAAAATAATTAAAATTATTTATGATTTTGAAATTGTTTTGTATATTTAAATGATGTATGACAAACAAAAACGAAACTGACATTGTGACCTCTTTGTATCTTGTGAATTTTCTGTTTGCTATTTACTCGTTTCATTTTGAAATTTTCATATTATTTTAAAATTGTAAATTTTGTTATATTTTATTTGAAATGAATTTATTCAGTAAATAAATTAACATTTTATGAATTTCAAAATAACAAATAATAATAATATTTTTACGATGCATTTTTTTTATAAATTTGTAATAAATTAATATTTAATTAATAAAACAGATTAAACTAATGATTTTTTTGCTTACAAAAGAGAATGGACTATTAGGTTATATAAAAGTTTATGTTACCGATAGTTATTTTGTATGTAATTTTGATACTAAAAACTAAAGTGACGAAATATTGGTTACATTTTACTTTAAGATTGCAGAGTCAACACTAAAAAGTCAACACTAGTAGTGTTGCAGAGTCAACACTAAAATGTTATCAGATATTCTGGAATTAAAATTGATGAGGATTTTACTAAACTTTACGAATTTGGCAAAGAAGAAGAATCTTTAAAATATTTTCTTTGATAACTCTGTCCTTTATCTGTAACTTATGAATTTAAGAAATTTGAATATTATTTTCCCTCTAAATAAGCTAATAGAAATAGGCCTTAGCTTAACTGATATTGTTAATTATGGAAGAACACGGTGGATCAATGAATTGGGAAATTTTACTATTTATGTACAATATGAAAATAAAAAATAGTTATTACAGCATTTTGAATTGTCTTAGTGTGACTAGATATTATAATACAGAATACAAAACGTACCAAACAAACAAACAAATATTTTTCAGAATTTTATTCGTTTTAGTAATTCATTTGAAATTCATAAAAATCACAATCTGCAAACATGCTGCGAATTTTTGAATGAATAATTCTTAGCAGAATCGTATAACGATGAAATAAGCGACAAAATGAATGTAAAATAATTTTGTAAAGATCAGAAATTGCAATGGCTAGGGCATCTTTTTGCAGCAGAAAGAATGCCACAGATTAGAAAAAACAGGGAGGACAAAGGAAAAGATGGCGTAAATCACTAAAAGTTAGAAACTGAGATTGTTTTAAAGCCTGAAGATTAATATTTTATACCCTGTCGAATACTTGAGCCACATCCATCATGATTATAGACCAAACTTTTTTCACTTAATTTTCTATCACATCTGCTATTCTATGGACAATTTGGAAGAAACTTCCAGCGTATCGTAGCAAATAGAAGTGAATTGTTAAGTAGACTAGCACCAACAAATTGTTTTAATGCCAGCTAAGAAGAAGAAAAAATAATATTTATGAAAAATCGTTCAATATTATCCAGCCATTTAATCTGTAATATATTTATTGAAAAAATGTTATAAAATACTTGGTAAGAAATGTTTTTATATGTGCTAATGATTTTAACCAAATACAATTTCTTAATATTTATTATTATAATCATTATAACTACTAATTATAACTCTTATGATACCCAGGTATAATTAATAATAAATATAGTAATAAAGTAACTAAAAATGATTTATAAATATTATGTAAAATAAAATAAATATACTTACGAACTATATACTTACTAAACGACCCAATTTTAAATAAATAAATTAACATTTAACATGAATTTTACATTTTGCATATTATTACAATTTATAATTAAAATAAAAAATAATAAAGGAAGTGTTTTTTTATTTTTATTTTTTATATATTTTATCATTTGTATTTTATGTAAATATTTATAGTATAGAAAATGATTATAAATTTTTGTTCATTTATTTTAATATTGTTAATTATAATATACGAATAATAATGATAATAAGGTCAACATGAACATCCTTATTCGTATTTAGGTTTATTAAATAGTCTTGAATTTTTTTATTTCTAATTTTATTTATCCGTTTCATTAACATAAAGGAGCAATAAAGGTGCGATTTTTATCCAAAGTGCAAGTAAAAAATATTGTACTATATATAAAAAACACACCTAAATACAAAAAAAAAATGTTATCGTTTCCCCAGTAGACAAGAAGATATCAAAGGTTAGAAAACATTAAAAAGGAAGGATATCCTTTAATTTAGCTTACAATTAAAAACGTTCGTTGACACTTTTTAGATGGGAATTTTCTGTATTATTTAATATAGAACGAGAAATATTCGGTAAAACATTTTGTTGAAAGGAATATTTGAGTTTTATTGTATCAACTTTGATTTTAGTAATATAATTAGCATTAATTTTGTTGTATAAACTGCTAAAATTTATATATTTAATAAAGTATTAGCGTGGTACGAGGCAGAATATTAAATTTGGAATATGTATAATATAAAAATTGTATTAATATCCTCAGGATAATATAAACTGAATTTAATTTGATAAGTAATTTTATTTAATTCTGCCCTAAACTCTTAATTGTATCTCCCCGTCTCTGTTTAAGTTTAAGTACACACCTAAAACCTGTGGAATAATCCAGATATATCCCATTAATATGACTGGCAATACAATAAAATTCTATATGATGATAACAAGGGTAATTTTTAATGTAAATTATTTAACAAAACTTTAGTTAACGAAAATATCAAATAAATATAAAAGTAAATAAAGCTAATTACCATGTTTCTTTTGAAAGCATAGAAATCTATACGAATTTAGTTCTAGATTTAAGTAAACAATAAAAAAGTTATTAATAAATTAAACTTATTAACAATAATTAATTTTGGAATATGTTTTTCTAATTATTGTTTGTCAATTGCATTTTAACCCCACAAGGTAAGGGGCAGCATCTCCATGGTCCTTCAAGCATGGAGAAGGTACGTCAAGTCAACAAACACATCGCAATATATTCAGACGACGAGACAACTCTTAAAACTCTGTGGGGTCATACCAAATTAAATTTAGATTTGTATATTAGACTGTCTTCATGCATTAATAATCTTAGGGAGCGAAAACAACATAATACTATTCTGAATTCTAGCACATATGGGATTTGAAGGAAACGATGAAACGATACTCTTATCGAAGCAAGGGGCAGGTCAAGCATTCACACTCCGTGATCTTAAGTGGTTTCAATGGAACCAAACATCGCTATCCAAATAAAATTATTGAAGTAAGGATAAATCATACAATGATTTGGAAAAAAATTGGTACACTGGGGGTCCCAGGTACACTGGACTATCAGAAGACCAAGTTTGCACATTTTGTGAAGGCGAAGATAAGACAGCATAACAAAAGCGAAGAGCTAGCCAGAAAACTGCTACAACACCTCGGTAGTTACATAATTATATCCTCAGTATTTTGTATCGATTTAAGCATCGATAGTGATGCATAATTAGAAAAGCAAAATATCAATAGGATGTATAGCTGCAGGCTGCAGTGTTTAGGGCTAATAACAGTCCTCCTCATAAATCAAATATAATCTAAACTAAACTCATATTTTTAAATGGTTTTTTAGAAGATTATGTAAAACGTAAAACTATATATTTCTGGACTTTAATTTATCGAGATTTTGATTCTAAAAGATTTTTACTGTAGGTATTATGATAATATTCAAATAAAAAATTCGGAAGTTATAAAAACGAAATGATAGCATAATAAAACAAAATGGCGATGTTATAATTTAGTATGGAATTTGCCATAATAAAACAAAATGGCGAATATAATAAAAAAAATTGTGATAAGATAAAACATATTAAATTTCTTAAAGGATTACACTCTAATTATAAATTGTCATCATTTTCCCAAACATTTTCAATTTCATTACATTTTTTCTAACCTAATCTTCACCAATAATGGATTTAAAAAAACAAAAAATATATTACTTAAACATAATAATAATAAAAACAATTTTCTAAATGTTTTTCCATTTATTATTTCAAATTAATGTGTCAAAGTTTATAAAAAAAAAATCGGTCCATGTATCATTATCATCATTAAAAATTTCACAAACAAATCCAACAACAATAAACACTAAAATCATTAAAATACTTGACAACTTAGTTAAAAAAAACCATAATTTTCTAAATTTCAATTTAAGAGTTTTCCTCCATTTTTTTTTTTATTATATTTATTATTTTTAATGTCTTTTGATAGACGCAAATCGTAAATTAAAAAATGAAGTAATAAAAAAAAAATTATTTTGATGGTAGACGAAAGACGACAATATTACAAACAATTTCGGAATTTCAAAAAATAATAAAATATATTTTTATGGTCCACCTTAAAATGTTGACAAGTCAAATTAATTTTTTTTTCCTATATTTATTTTTATTTAAGAAACTTTTTTTTAAAAAAAAGTAATAAAAAAACCAAAAAAAAATTGTTTCTTTTTCTTATTATTTTACAGAGTTTTATAGAAAAATTGGTGAACGACAACGTAACCGAAAACAAAAAAAATATTGTGTTTTACATATAATTTTTAAAGTGTAAGGCGCCAGAAATAATAATTATATTGTTAATCCTCACAAAATATTGTCACATTAATAATTGAATAAAATTTTATGAAAAGGAAAATTGTAGAGGAAAACTTATAAATGCATTTCACAAAATTATCATTATTATAACAATTTCCGATGTAATAAATATAAATATAGTGTAAATAAAATTATTAAATAAATTGGATAGTTTTTTTTGGTTTCGAAGGATTTTCAGCATATAATTCGACATTTATTATTGATTTTGTATTTAAATTATTCAAATATAATTATTACTAACGATGAACGTAGCGAACGCAACGGTCCGAAAATAAACGCATAACAATTTTCGATCGGACAAAATCGACGTATATACAAATATCCGTCAATATTTGTTTATTTATATTTTTATGCCAATTATGTCACATTTAACATAAACCTTTTTTTTAACATACTTTTTAATTTTTTAATTTAACCAATTTATAAAAATCATTTCTATTTCATATCCATCGTCCGTCGAAAGTTGAAATCAATTGAACTTTTATGCGTGTTGCGTCCGATTTCTATGTAGTGTGTGGTGTCCGTCGTGACATTCCTCACTTTCATATGTTCCTTATATTTGACATTTGAATTTGTCTCTGGTGCGTCCGTCGCGTCTTTTGTTTGTAAACCTTATAAGTCTCATCATCATCAGTTCGGTAAACTGACGAAATTATATATAGAATCAGTTTAAACTGTCATAAAAGTTGTATTAATTTTTACTTTGATGGCGTCGGTTCGTTTTATCTATAAAGTATTAACGTCACATGATGTTCTCATCATAGGAATGTGATAATTGACTGGGTCTCAACTCAATTCACTCAATATCCCTGTTTTATATGCTTAAGAATAAGGTTTAGGATGACAATTGTAAGTCATCTAGTCTAGACCTAGAGAATGTAGCCAAAAATACATAAATGAAAATTATAAGATTTGTGAATTCAACAGTGTAGATACAGGGTGTCAGTGAATATGTAATTTAATATAATTACATATACATATCTAAGAACAATTTATTCTTATTGATATCTGATTTTTAGCAGACAAATTAACTTCTAAAATAAAAGTCGAATAGAAAATTAAAACAAGTTTTTAAATCATATTAGTACAATTCAAATCTAATAAAACTTAAAATACTATGTCAAATATCTGAAATTAGGTGCTCAGTTTATATAACCCGTAGAGATTTGATATATTCTTTATAATATCAATAGAACTTAAGAAAATAAGAAAATGAATTAGCGTTTTGGGCTGAGTAATGAAAAGAAGAAGCACCCATTAATTTAATGATCAAACATTTTCATATACTATCCCATTAGGAAAAATGGGATTAATATTTGAAGTTTTAAAACGAATTTAATATTTTTTTGTGCATTTAATACCGGGATCAAACTTGAAAATGATGAGCACCGACTGGCACAGAGCCTAGTGTTTAGAAACACTTCTTAACAGCAGTCTTTAATTTAAGAAAATGGCATTCTAATCTAAAATGTAGTGGTACAAGTACAACAAGGATTACATTTGTGATAGTATACGTTATATAGGCTTATGTAGTGCTACTTAAATGCCTTCTGAATTTTATATAGATCTTGCATGTCTGCGAAAAGATGCATGTAGCTATTATCTTCTTAACATATTTTATGTCAAAGTGCACGGAATTTCAGTTGCCTAAATATGCAAGTTAAATTAATGTTTTGGACAAACATAAAACTTGTAAATGTCAAGATCATTGAAACAAAAATAATTCAGCTCAAAATCAGCTCAAAATTTTAGAAATACTAAATACATTGTCTTGTCGGTCTTTAAATATTTTGTATAAAAATCATTTCATTTCCATAACATTATAAAAATGTTTTTATATATTTTATATTTGAATAATATCTAATTAAATTGATATGAAAATTTCCATATTATAAATAAATTTATTTAATTTTTTAATTATATGCAAATTAAAAAACATTTCATTAACAAAAAAAAACTTAAATTCCAATAAAATAAATTAAAACTTCATGCATTTTTATTTACGGTCCGACATTAAAAAGATTCAAAACTTTCTATTTATTATAAATTATTTTCAAAATCTATTAAATATTTATAAAAAAAAAAAAGATAAAACATAAAAAATAACAATTTCCAAATATATTTAACAAATAAAATAAAATTTTACTGAGTGCAATTTTAACTTTATTTATTTAAAATCAAATAATAATAAATTTTAAAAATAAATATAAAAGAAAATTTAATTTATTAAAAAAAAATTGTGTAATCTTAAAAGGAATAATGAACAGTTTAAATTTATGATCTGGAAATGAGATGGCATGGTGACCTAATTTTTTGTTATTTGCCTTAATGAATGATGATAACATAAATATCATCAAAAATTTTAAATATATATAAAAACAACGTATAAAAATATATTTGAACATTTTATGAACTCATCATAATGTTGACAAAATAAACGACAGTCAAATACAAATCTTCTAATGTCACATTTTAAATGATTGCATTTCAAAATATAAAAATATTTTTTTTTTAAATAAATTTAAATATGAATCTCATCGACAAATCTGGCTAGCTAGTGATATCTAGCCACACGGTGTCTTTGGGGCATCCCGAAGGAGAAAGTAACCAAGAAATAACTGCGGCTCAATAAGAGCTCGGTATACCTGGGCACTGCGATCTTAACAGGTCACTCTATGTTGCGGGACCATGTCTACAAAATTCGGCGCTCTGAAGTGCAAGTCTGTAGGGGGTGCGGAGGAGATAGAGAGACCATTGAACACTTCCTGTGTTGTCCCTACCTCATGCACCTACGTTATAGATGCTTTGGTGCGTATCTCCTGAACGAACTGAGCGAAGCGGGGGTTCATGGATGGCAACAAATCTGTAAATTCGGTAAAGATAGCGGATGGCTCCTAGGGGTACAATGGGCCTAGTTTTGGCCTGAGTGCTTGAGTCCTTCACGGACTCCCCTCGTTCAATCCGCCCATCCATCCAAATATTTACTATATTCATCAATTTTGTGTTAGAAATTAATTTTTGAAATATTTCATATTCGTTGGGTTCTTCTCTGATTGAATACTAAACAATTAATTATTCTTCTTCAACCAAATAAAAATTTCAGTTAAACTCTATGGGAACATTCACAACACAACGCAGAAATTCATTGATTTTAATTGGCCAACGCAAGTTGAACACGTTGACAACTAAATTTGACAAACAAATTTATAAATTTTTATCAAAATAATAATAATTATGTCTTCATTGGAAGAAAACTAATTATTATATGATAAATCCAGTTTGAGGTATAAATTAATATTTCACATATGTCATATATATGTCAAACACACTGTTGAAACATGGAAACTGTCGACTACAACGCCAACGTACGTTCTAATTGTTGCATCTGAGTAACTTACGTTGACCCTTCCTAACTTTCGGGTTAAACTATAGGAAAATAGTAATTCTATTTACAATACAAAATCAGCAAACTAACATAACTAAACTCTAAACTAAATTTAGCCAACAACTTTTAACTTTAACGATTATAAAAGCTGTGAAATGTCAAAATAATAAAAAAAGTTGTCAAATTGAATTTATGTTGTATAATTATAAATAAATTTGTTAAAAAGTGAGTTTATTAAATAACATTTTATTATTTAATACTCACTTAAAAATTTATAACTTTTAAAAAACAAGAAGAATTATAATTTAAGTCAGCTGGAGCGGATTTGGCATAGTTGTCATTGCTCCTATCCACAATTCAATGTTACAGACTAGTTCTACTAATTACTTATTATATTTTTATGATGATTTGCAGGTGATAGACTTGAGACTAGATTGATATTTAGTCTTCTATATTTCGGGAATTGGTTAACATAATTAAATATAGTATATAATTCAGTAATAATGAAGTTACTCTTTTCTGTTTTTCATTTACATAGTTCTATAATAATTACTGTTAATATCAATCAAAAATCTATAAATTTTCTTTAACTTTTAAATAATTTTTATCAAAAAATTTTACCTACTATTTCTTTTTTTTTGTTTTTTAATTTATATTTTAATTTGATTCATTTTTAATAAATTTCGTTACGACGATGACGGAACATTTAAAATAAAAATTTATCTTTTTAGTTATTGCGGGCAAAAGGTTTTTTATTTTTGTATCTGATTTGGTTGATCGCACTATTAGGTAATTTTAGAATATATTTCATTTAAATTTAAATATATATGACTAACAAGATTTAAAAATAAATTTAGTTTCTTCCAAATTGAGTTGGAATATATTAGAAATTCAATTTTTACAATTTGTACAGAGGGTTTGTTAAGATTGCGGTCATTGGCGGGAAGAAGTAAACTATACAAATTTATTTGAAAAGTTTTGTGAACTTTAAAAATCTTTATATGGTTTAGTTTCAGAAATTTATTTGCTACTGGCCACATATTACTTAGGAAACACGCAGTGAGATTATGGCTAGAACATATCTCGATCTGTAAAGGTTATTAAGATGTAGTCGAATCCTTTTAGCAATTTATGACCATGCATTGTTGAAGACTCAAACACTTGGAATTATATTTTATGACAAATGTTTGGAAACAGGTCCCAAGCTGAAACAGGACCGCGGTCAGTCTAATTACATTTATAAGGGAAGTGGAATGGTCGATGTACTGTAGACGTAAGTAGCCTACAAGTACAATGGCCCAAATGGTAACCCAACAAATGGTTGTTAGATAAACCAATCAACCATCAAACCAATAAATGTATTTTATTGAAAAAAATATGAATATAAAATAGTGAAGTGTCCCCGACAACGAAAGTAATATTAATAAACACATTTTTATCTATTTCTTTTTTAAATCTATATAATTAAAATTTATTATAATGATGTATAGAAACTTAGAAACGAGTATAGAATAAGATTACTTAATTCCAATCAGATCGTTTCTATAATTCTATATACCAAAAAAAAAAAAAAAACATTAATACATAAATTTATAAATTTTAGAGACGATCATTACAGTGTTCAATGGACCATTTTATTGAGAATAGTTTTTCTAAAAAAAAAAGAAGTAATAATCGTCATTATATTTTATGCTTGTTTGGAAATGGCTACATTCAGTATTATTATGTAGTAGTAATTCCAACCTGGTGGGCTTTTTTGAATATTCTACTCCAAATATTTTTACATTTATATTATGTACAATTCTAAATCACAGTCACAGATAAGTTAAACATTTTTAGGCTGGCAACATCATATAATGGTTAATAGCCATTAAACCCATTATTACCCCTTGAAAACCATCCAGTTATTAGCTAGAATTAGCCCCATTGTACGCCGCGAAAACAATCGCTTGGATTTCAAACAACTCTGTCGACCGAAATAGAGAATTTGTTTCCTATCCATAACTCCTGATTCATGCATCAGTTCATTCATGTAATAGGAACAGACTCAAATATAACACTAGTGTATTACCAGATGGGAGTAAGATGGGCTGCCATGTTATAAGAATGGATGAAAATTAACCTAAACGTAACTCAACGTAACATGTTATTATTGAGAACTGAGAAAAAAGGTTAGAAGGGAAATAGATGGCAGAACAATATTGAACGCGATGTAATGTAACTAGAAACAATAAATTGCAACAGCATTGCAAAATATAGAGAGATAAGTAGATGACGATCATAAAGAAAGCTGAAGCTCACCTCGGGTAGTAACGCTATTAATTAAAAGAAGAAGAAGAAGGTTATAAAATGAATAGTATAATATAACCTATCAAGCTGATGAGTTTCGAAATTCTCTGTCACTAATAATACTTTCAACTTTTCCAACTCTGTTCTATCAATAATTCAGAGATAGTAATTTACATTGTTGAATAACAATTTGAAATAGATTACAACGAACAAGACAAATTGACAAACGAACAAACAAAAAAATGGTAACATAACAAATTTTTTGTATATCGGAAAAATCTTAGAGGAAGTTTTGTTTTCGAATATATTAATATATAAAAGATAATTTTCTAAAGATTTTTTTATCGATTTAAAGCAATTTGTTAAGAAGTTGTTTATAAACTAGTTTTAAAACATAAATTAAATTAAAGTAAAATAATAATAACGCAAAAAAAAAAAGTGGAATTAAAAAACTCGATAATTAAGACAGTATAAAAATACGTGCTTTTAGTTTCGAGTTTTTGTGATTTACAATTTTTTAATTAATCTTTTTTATTGAGTCCACCAGATGTCTCTAGTTTCTGAAATAAATTTTTGTAATACAATGGTTAATATTTGATATAGTTCATAATAAAATGAAGAAATTAATTGTAACCTACAAAAGGCACAACAAAAGCTTATTTCTTGATCCACCTAGAAATTGAAAGTTTCGTTATATGTAGTAAGTATCCTTCAACTAAAACTTGGACTGTTGTTGAGAGATCTTTTAAGTTTCGAATAATTTATATGTTTCAGTATACAAAATAGTAAACGTTGTGCTGCTGGATGATCAATCATTGCATTCTTAGGTCCTATATCCGAAAACTAATCATGGCAAGCTTTAGTCTTGTAGTCTAGAGCATAATACAAGTTCATATTCTTAGATTGGACCAAATATTCGTAAACGATTATTTCAGTTTTATTAGCTATAGGCACAAATATTTTCCTAGCGATAAACGGTTCACCTTCTTAGTTTTTGATCGGATCATTATTTTTAATATAAATTTATTGTTGTGCAACTTTCCAATAGGATTTAGTTATTAACTTATTTTTTTTTTTTTTTTTTAGAATTTTGTTTAACAAAACTGAATATAAAAAATTTGTTTTGTAAAGTTTTCTTCATTGCAAAAAAATAAATAATTATTATTTAAAATTAAAAATCAGTAAACATTCAACCAGCAACACAATTTCGTATGCTATGGCTTTAGTTAAGAATATGAAGCCTAACAATTATTTATTTTTTATTTTAGTTTTTTGTTGTTTTTAAGGGTGCACACCATTTTCTTTTTTAAATATGGCCCTTGACTTCCGATTGTATATTCGAAACTTAAGTACAACATTTATAAAAAGAAAATAATCAAATTAAAATATTAAAATTTCGATGTAAGCAAAAATTGAATTTTAAAGTTTCTTTTTTATATAAATAAAATATGAGATTATTGAGTTTATGTAAAATGAATTATGTAAGAATTTAGTTTGAATTAAATATTTAAAAAAATAAATATATATAAAAAAAAATAGAGTTTTTTGTATAATAAATAAATGGATTTTAATAAAACATTTTTGGTTCCTCCAGACACATTATTAAAGGAAACAATTTCAATGTTGTTGAAATTAAAAAAGCAAACATCAGATCGCGGATGATAGTGGCATCATCATAACGAGCTTCTTTTTATTAAAAAAAAAACTTTTGATTTTTAGTTGCCAATTGGAATAAAATTGTAATGAATTTAACAATTTGTACGTAAGAATTCAATTCGATCTTTAAGTTTATAACATTTTCTGGGTAAAATTCAATTTTAACATATTAAGATATTCTAATTTTTAGGGGTGAGCATTTAAATACGCACGCCTTTATATTAAACACATTTTACCATAGGGTCCATGATAATTTGGTCTGTATTATTATTCTAAAAGTATTTATTTTGTTGAAATGCGAACATTCTTACGAGTTTACTGAAATGTCATTCCGATTATTTCCATCTTTATTTATATTTCGAATATTTTAGTTTAAACTCTATTAAAGTGTTGGAATAGCTATACAAGTAGCGGCTGATACAGATTTTAATAACTGAAATGTTATTGATAAACATCAAAACTGAAAGTTGACAATTATTACGACTGAAATAAATGTGGATATAAATATTTCACATTCGTTCCACTTAATCTTATCTTATTTATCTTACAATTCCTCTGATCTTGATGTATAACTTAAGGAATTCACAGATTTATTTATAAACTGACGCCTGGATTATGAAATTGTGGATGACCTAATGCTGTAATCTTCTTTACTGTATCGTATCAATTTTTAATATATTTTATGCACAACGTAAAACATACTTTCATTTAACTGCAACATATTTCGTATATAATAATCACGATTCTTAGGAAACATGCAATGAGATAAGAACTTATACTTTATCCTCTACTCTACTTGCCGTGGGTCCATGGAAGAGGAGGATATTATTGCCCCTCAGTCTAAGATTTAGGTAATTTTATTAATTTCATTCTTGAAAATCCTTGAAGATGTGGGTCAGTCAACTGAAGTCTGCGAAAATGATTGCATTCATTAAAGTGAGGGGATGTGTTGACATACATTCGACTGTAGAGCTAGAGTGCTCACAAATATTCGACATATGTGAGTGTGTGTCTCGAAATTCCAACCATAATCATAATAAATGTATTCATTTTCGGATAACTGATTATCAAGAAATTTTTGTATAAAAATGTCAGCTAATCAAATGGTCACATTCTCACATTTACAAATTCTTTTCAAGTATATAAATTATTTCAGATGTAAATTTCCCAAAAATTGAGAGGCTTGGTATTGAGGAAGTCATTAACAATTTGCACCCACCCATTTTCTTTTCACAGTGACTTTAATTCGTTTTTTTTTATTATTTTTGTTAAATTTTGGTAAGTTTATATAAAAAAAAACCTACTGAAAATCATCTAAAAAACTATTAATTTAATTGTATTTCATAA
This sequence comes from Rhamphomyia laevipes, assembly GCA_963920725.1. Taxonomy (NCBI): domain Eukaryota; kingdom Metazoa; phylum Arthropoda; class Insecta; order Diptera; family Empididae; genus Rhamphomyia; species Rhamphomyia laevipes. The sequence continues at coordinate 20,603,921 of OY987259.1, forward strand.
ACATAATTAGGTATAAATCATAATATAGAATTTAACTGTAGGGAGCAGTTACTATTAATTCTGAATTACATTCCACAAAAATTCTGCAATATCTAAATTAAAATTTCATTCAAATTTTTGATAATTTTTTTTATATACATATATAATTTTTTTTTTGCATTTGTGAATATTTATGCAAATTATAAAACTGTAAAATTAGACGATAAATATATATCCGGATGTACGACATAACTACAACATAATAATTAAATATGTTCTATGCAAAATAATAAATATAAATTATAAATTTTAACTTAATTTTATTTGCGTGCATATTTTCTTTAAAAAATTATAATTTAAATTCGTTTTTATTATCACTGACTAAAGCAAAACCAAAAATTACAGCAAAACTTGAGACGATTATGAATTTTCATATATTTTTATATTAATATATTAACAAAAAAAAAAATTGCTGTTTATGCAAGGAATTTTAATTCAAAATGTTCAAAGTTTTTTAGCATAATTTTGACAGGTATAACAAAAAAAAAATATAATCATCTTCACCTTTAACATTAGAATAATTTTTATGTATATAGACAAAATTAAAACTATGAAAATTGAGCAACAACATTTTTTAAATATCTATTAAATATTTTTAGGTATAAATTTTAATAAATAAATATGTATAAATAAAAAACAAAATCAATTGTAATACGAGACATAATAATTTTACATAATTTTTGGGGCTGTTGAAAATTGTATACACTGATAAAAAAAAAGTATTGAAAAAAAAACTGAATTACTAATTTTTTGAGTGTTAAAAATTGAATATCATATTGCGACACTTTATAGTAAGATCGTATAGCGCGACTATACATATTTGTGTCGCTGAGCTGCAAAAGTAGTTCTTCTCCATTTTTTACAGGTATTTATTTGCAGGTCCTTTAAATGGAACAACTGAAAAACGGACTTACGACCAGTCGAGCTACTGGAAAACAGGCTTTTAGATAAAAACCGACTTTCCACCAGTGGAACAACTGAAAAATGTGGTTTCCACTAGTGGAACAACCGAAAAATGTAGTGTGAAGGAAGTAATGGAACAACCAAAAAACGTGGTTTCCGCTAGTGGAACAACCGAAAAACGTGCTTTCCACGCGTGGAATAAGTGGAAGAACCAAATAATGTGCTTTCTATACTAGTGTAAGAACCGATAAATTTGGTTTCCACTACTGGAACAACCGTACAACCGAAAAATGTGGTTTTAACTGGTTTTAACTAATGTGCAAGCAAAAAACTAGCTTTCCAGCAGTTGAGCAACGAAAAATGTGGTTTCTACTAGTGGAACAACCGAAAAACGTGCTTTCCAATAGTAGAATTTATTTTACATTTATTTTTATTTTATTCTACTGGACATTAACTCTTCAATGTGTGGTCTACTAAACAAATAACTCTACATACACTAACTTGAAGTTGCTCTTTGTATTTCAAATTTTTATAGCTATATATGAATTCCGAATGTAATAATTATTATGGTTTAAAAACTTTTTTTAATGGTAAGACATTTTTAAAGTCGACAATGGACCATAATCTATATCTTGATTGAGAAACTATATACTACAACTAGATCGATCCGACTACGATACCTTGGACACATTCAATGGAACTATAGTCGAACCCACTCAAAAACCTACTGCAATTCTTTGAATATACTGATCTGCGGGGGTGGTTCTTACTTAAGAGTATTCACAGTTGGCCAACTGACTTAAAGTTAAAACCTCGTAAACTAAACTAATAAAAATTTCAAACAGTGTACAAAATTACAAACAAAAATTTACTATTTATATATTATTATTTATACTATTTATTTATATAGCACTAAAATAATTCGATGTCGTGTCGAACATGTTATAATAATGTTTAAAATAATCTTTAAGATACACGAATTGAAATATAAAATAAAAACAACAAAAATAAAACTTATGTTTTTTTATATTTATTATTTTCAATTTCAGTCTGGTGCGTTTAAAGTTTATAAAATAAATGTACTAAAAATAAAAATTATTCTATTTTTGGCAAGGTGAAGTTTGCAATTTCTATGGAAATATTCAATTTTATTACTCTAATTTTTTATAATAAGGAAATCAACGAAATATTTCATAAATTTGCAATATTTTTGTCTACTTGACGAATTTCGTGTAAGGAAAATTATTATTGTTAATCAGGTAAAATTTGACATAACCCCTTCGACCTTTTTGAATAACCTTTCATGATTTTAAGGCCAATTTGAATAAATTTTTATCATTTTATGAATGAAATGGATAAATCGATGGCTATGTCTCTATATATAAAAAGTATTTTTAAAATTTAATATTTTATAATTAGAAATTAGAACTATTGATTTCTGAGGGGAAGAAACGCTAGGGTTCATGCACTTAGGCTAGAAGTAGGACCCCTCGAAACCTTCATGTTACACATGCCGTGGTATAGTTGGTTTGTTGGTTCGTTTAAGTAGCAAGTCCTCAGTAACACGTCTGGCGACTCCAATTAGCGTATATGCACCGTTTTGCTACCACTCATGTCATACTCATTCAACCAGGCTAGGCTACGCGGTGGAAGGAGGCAGTTGCAGGGCACATGCAAATGAAGTGTATTAAGGGTAGTTTGTTGTGTCAACAATTATTTCAACAGAAACAGAGAATTTTGGTTTCCATCCTCGTGCTTCATGCAATTCGTTCATTTAATAGGACTTAAAACATCAGCGTGCATGAGACAGGGACAGTGACAAAGAAAAAGTTCGTCTCCATATATTTAATTCGGATCGCCGTATCCTAAAGGCGTGATCCCTCACCAAGGAGTGTCCTGTTAAGAGCGCGGTCCCTAGATATACCGAGCTTTTGATGCTTTGTAGGTATTTCTTGGTGACTGCTTCATTCGGAACTCCCCAGATACTCTTTGTGCCCTTCACTTGTCCCATGTTTGTCAGGGCTGTATATGAATACCATCATCAATATCATCAGTAGTACCATTGTTGTAGTACTACAAAAGTTCCGGTAAATTTTAACAATTTTAGTCGATAGTGAGTTTCGGAAAGTCAATTCTACAATTTTGTTTTGGTTATTATGGTTTTATTTAATATTTTTCTCGAAACGAAATAATTTATAATCATAAAGTATAATTTAATTATAACATAAAAAATACAAAAAAAAAAAAACTTACTGACCTCAAAATAATTTTGTTTTTGTTGAAAATGTATCAAATTACTTTTTGGTGGGCCAATTTTCTATATAGAATTATTTTCTTTTGAATTTTCGGGTTTTTTCAACCTTAAAAAATTATGTTGACCTTTTTTCTTCACACTTGCGCTCATACAAAATGAACACACCCTAAATACACTGAAAAAAATAATTTGTTGACAATTTAACAAAAATAAAAACTTTAATTATCCTGAGAACAATTATGAAAGTTTTATATTTGGAAAAAAGTCCTTCTGGGAAATTACAGTTGTGTCCTGTTAAAAGAATTTTAATTTTAGTTTTGTGGTCAACTTTAAATTTTCCTTAATGTTTTGGTAATTTTGGGGCGGATTTAATCATAATTAAACATGAGTTAAACATTATGAAAGATATTTATTATTTATGGGGGTTGGGTAATTTGCGTTGGTTAATTTTATAAAAACAAATAAATAATTTAATTATATTTTTTTTCTGGAATTTTTTTTAATGAACTTATAACTACATAAAACTATTCTTTCTCTAGGTTAGGGTTAGGTTAGATTTAGAGTAAGGATAGGCCACAGAGAGTCATCCTAATCAATCACTACAGTCATGTGGCTTACTGTGATATATCTTCAAATTCTTCGTTACTGCCCGTATTGGTAATGAAATAGTACAGCTGCTTGAATGATTTCCGAAGGAGCGACAACAGCCTTTGAGGTGTTGAGGTCGTCTAGACATGTCTGAGTAGTTTGCGTTGCATACATTTAATTTAAAATTAAATTTATTTTAGATTATAAGATAAATTATATTAAAAGATAATAAGGTTTTTTTTCTATTAAAGTGACAATTTATATTTTGAAGTTTTATATTCAATGACTTTCAAAAATTAAGTTTAAGTATTTTTACTAGATGGTTCAATTAGTGAAAATACTACAATTAGACATATAATTCTGATTTTATTAACATATCCGAGATTATACTTCAAATGGGCTTTTAATTCCAGAAAAAACGTTAGTGGTGAATATCTGGTAGAGAACTCACTAAAATGTTTAGTTTTTCCTTGTAGTATTCAGTCGCGTAAGTGTATAGTGTATAGTAGGTTCGTGCGCAACATTGGAGGTCACCACGTTTATATGATCGCTGAACTCAATACCAAAAATTAAATATATATGCAAGTTGGTGAGCACTTCTTGTTTATACCAAAAATTATAAATACCAAGATCAGCCTAAGTGGCTGTACATCATTACAGTATATACAAACAAAATAAAGCTTTATCAGCTTTTATAGCTGCTACAAGTATACTTGTTTTGTAAAAGTACATTAGGACTTTACAAATGAAGGTTCATTCTCTTAAATATAAAATGTATGTAGCTCAGCTTATATGATCTTGGTATGGTGTATTTCTATAATTCATTTTAATCAACTCTTAAAACATATAGAATAGATTATGTTAAGAAGGGTCCATGAAAATTCGTGGTCATCAAACATCACAAGATATCTCGATGTATTAATTGTGATCCTTATGTCAATTATAAAAAAACTAAGCACTAATCCTACCATAAATTCTGCTTATCTTTGTGAAGAGAACAATTCTTTACAAAGGTAATATTGAAAGGGCCGACCAACCGTGAAATACGTTACATCCCAAGTATTGGTGCCTGAGTATTCCTACCAGTGTCTATTTAGTTTCATTCCCACAGTCGCATAAGCTATCCAGGAGAATTATAAGGTGGGTACCATATGTTTACCGATTGTTCATACCGATCAGTTTTTCATACCAGTAAGGGTATCGATCAGTTTCTTACAGTTTTCTATTCATATGGACATAATGAATTCCAATTTCTTCGTTGGAAGTTGCGGCCTACATAGTTTGGTTTGAAGACACTGAGTATATTGTTCGCAGTTACAACGACAAATTATGTTGACCACGACTCCCTACGAACTCCCTACAAATGTATATATCGCAGCAACTTACGATACGCTACTATATTCATGCCACTGAATTATTAAAGGTACTAATCTTATAATAGGTATAACTTATAACACTGGGATAATTTATGAAATTCAATTCACATTTCTGGGACAAATAAAAAAAAAATTTAAAGCTTTGATTGGATACTTTGTTTGCCTAATTTCTATGAAAAATATATTTACAACAAAGTATTACTTATTCATCAATATTCATAATAAAGAAAGGCTACAAATTAGTTGGGATATTTATCATAAATTTAAGGATCTACTAAATATTTCATTTAGAAATAAATTTTATTTTAAATCTCATATCATAAAACTTTGAAAATTTTCCACAATTTGTTTTAGAATAATTTTACAATCTATTTAAAAAAAAATATAATTTTTATGTTAAATCTTAAGTATTTATTAAACTAACTTTTATATTGATATTTTTCTTATCATCTTTAAATTCAATTCAGTATCAAGGGTCAATACTGACATCAACAATTCTTTACTTTACATCTAATGGATTTCTTGATAAAGATGTTTGCGTTCACTATTTTACTGGGCTCTGATGTTAACTCAATTTATTTTATTTTTATTTTGAATTTCTGATGACTATTTATATATAAAAAAAATATTATATTTTTAAATATATTTTTTTAATTACGAATATCATTAAAATAAATAATAAATATTATCATTTTCAATGTATATAGTCTCGCAGTCAAGAACTAAAATCATTTAATTTATTTCCAGGCTGAGTACTTCATTTTGACCTCAATATAATTATTTTTTTTCTGATTAATATTATTTCTAACAAATAAAATCATAGATTTTATAAAAGTTAATTTTATTTAATTTTATAAAAACAAATAAATAATTTAATTATATATTTTTTTAATGAACAAATAAAAAAATTCTTTCTTTAGGTTAGGGTTAGGTCAGGTTTAGAGTAAGGATAGGTCACAGACAGTGGTCATGTGGATTATTGTGACCTTTCTTCAAATTATTCGTTACTGCCCGTTAACGCTGATAAAATAGTATAGCTGCTTTAATGACAGCTACTATGATTTCGTAGGATCGATAACATAGCCTTCTAATTGTTAAAGTAATCTATTCATCAACGATTCACATAGTATTAGTTTCGTCGTTTCGTTCTCGTGTTGACAGAACCTACTCACTTGGTCCGCTGACAATTCAATTTTGTGTAGATGCTTTTTGAGGTTAGAATACTTTCTCTAGTTCTAGAACAAGAAATTAAATTTTGTAAAGTAATTTTTCGTTATTGTTGACATAAATTTATGAAAATTTCTTAATAAAGTAATAAAAATATTTTGTTTTTAAAATAGAAAAAAAAAAGTGGGCCACTAAATGAATTAAAGTTAAAATTTATAGTATTTAAATTATATTTAAATATTATTTGAAAAATATAAACTCCATTAAGATTTACGAAATCCTATAACGATGGAAGATGGAAGAAAATATTAGAATTTTTTCTTTTTGTTTGGTTATAGTTATCGAGCCAATAATTTTTTTTTTTTAGCTTCTGATTGTTTCTATTTGTCTGATTGAAACTAGATTGGTTTTTGCGTTGTAATTGCAATGAAAATGGTATTTAAATAACTCATTTTATTCAGCCAAATAATTGGTTTTTTTATTCTTATAGTAAATTAAGTTATCCTACTTTTATACATAATTAGTTTGGTTGATTTCATCATCATAATTTATCAAAAACTTCTAAATTAAACGAAATTACAAAAGTGGAACCATTAAAAATGAGCCAGAAGAAAATTACATTCCATAACTAAAAGAGCTGATAAAATGATTCTGGTTCGAATGGTTTAGACTAGAGTAATCGAATTTTTTTTCTTCTAAAAGTCATTTCCATTTGATTGATTGTCTTACACAATATCTTAAAAGTGGTTGAAAGTTGTACGCGAAAATATAATGAATTTATCATTTTATTCTTCTAGAGCCTTCAGACTAAAGAACTAAGTTAATTTGTATGAAAAAATAGAATATTTCTAATTTTCTTTACATTCTTGTGCTGTAAAGGTGACTATAAATATTTTGTCAAACAAATTATATATGAAAATATGTTAAAATTTAATCAATTTTTTTTTTAAATGGATTTTATGTTTTCACTAGTTTCCGATTAATTGTTATGTCATATCACAATTCCCGGACTATTCATCGATTAGCTTAAGTTTAAATTTAATTTACCAGCTGAGAAAACATATTGAATGTCATTTACTGAAAGCAATAATGCTTTTTTAGATAATAAAGAAACTTAGGTTTTTAAATCTACTTTAAATTATTAGTAGGTGGTAGGTCCAAATTTAAATAGATTTGGACATTCGATAGATTTGGACATAACATTCGATCATTATAAATAAGTGGCGAATGATTACAATTACCCAAAAACCAATTTTATAAGTGTTTTTTTATTTCTCTAAAAATATTTATTGCTTTTGGAGTGATTTTGAGACTGCTGAAAACGAATAGCTCATTATTTAAAGCCATTAGCTTGTTGTAATTAAAAGTTTCTTCACTATAAAGAATCTTATGGTTCGAAATCCATAAAATATTAGTAGGTTCAAATTGCAATCAAATGTCATAAAACGTTTATCATTGAGGGTATATGTTCCCAAACGGAGTGGCCAGAGGAAAACTGACTTTCTATAAATCATTGTATGAATATGAATATGTCATTAGTAAATGACAGGACTAACGAATTAGTTTCTGGCTATTAATTATAATTCGACTTGGTCACAAATCTTATTTAATTCTAAAATTTTAATGTTGATAAGAAAAAGTGTAAAATCCTTTTCTCTAGTAACTCTTTGGACACATTCACTGTGAGGTTCATTCACTCTGTAGGAAAACTTTACTCTGTAAGGAATGAAAATTCATTATAAATATTTGAACACGGAAATAATGAGTGAAGAATAAAAAGATAAATATTAAACATTAACCATTCTTAATTTCATCTGAATTAGCCCATGAAGTAATAAATAGTGAAATTTATAAAAGTGCGTTGAACCAAAGGATTGGTCATTTAGCAGGGCATGAAGAGGTTTCATGAAAATGTTGGTATCAATAAAAAATAAACAATTTCAATATCCATCATAAGTTAGGTTAAGTTATAGTGTCAGTAGCTACTTTCATGATTACTTTCATGCGGTACCACTTTCATGATTAACTAACTCTGACTGGTTATCTAGCAAGTTGAAAGATTTCATAATTGCAGCAAACTTGAGGAGTTTTCTAAAACTACAATTCGACCTCTCTTTAAAATCTGGTAGACCTATGCGAGGTGTTCTAGATCCGTGCCGTGGATCGCCGCATATTCTGCATTGATCACATTCCAGAAATCGAAGTCCGCGTATGCTTGCCGTTCGATCAAGCAGTGCCTAGTAAAGAAAATTAAAATCTATGCAAAAATTTTAAGGTCTCATCGAGGGTCGCCTTCATATTTTCATCTGAATTTCAATTTAATTCAGTTTTGTTAAAATGTTTTCTTTTTTTAAAAAAAGATTATGATTTTTTTTAGAAATATTTGAATTTTCAAATTCGTAATACTAAATTAAAAAGAAAAAACAAAAATTTCCGATGGCCTCCCATAAAACAAATCCAAAAAAAAAAAAAAAAAAAATGAAATTTGTGTGGTGTGCGTTAAAATTTTGGTGAATAAAAAAAACGATAAATTAGCCTGTTTTTTTACTCAGAGCTTAATTTTAGTTTCAAATTTATTTTTTATAATATTTATTTATATACAATTTTCTATTTCCCCATTTTTTTTTTTTTGTTAATTTTATTTCCATTTTATTAAAAAAGCAACGATTTTTTTTTTTTTCATTTTTATTTTGGGTTTCACCTACACAAAAATTTGTCACAAGTTTATTTTTTTTTTTGTATATTATAATTTGAATTTCTTGAAATATTTTTCTGGCTGAAAATTTTTTCATCACCGTGTAATTTCTTCGACTCTGACTCTGACTAAAAATACTCATCACAATACTAAAAATAAATAATAAAATAATAAATAAATTTTATTTGCGTTTTCTGTTTCATTATTTTAACAAAATAAAAAAATACTGAAAATATCTTCTAGGTTGACAAAATTTAAAACAATTAAAATATAACAATTATTTTATATAAATATTAAAATGATTAAAACAGTTTGGATTTTAAAAAAACATTATTGATTTAATATTTATCAAAACACATTTTTTTTTATTAATTTTAAATTATAATAAAAAATATTATTTGTTTAATAAAAATTTTGTTTTTTATTTGTTTTAAAATTGTAAAATCATTTTTTTAAATAGTTTTTGTTTTAGTTAAGTCTTTAATATTGTTCACGTGGTGCGTATACTACCAGATGAAGAACGAATATTCTATGTCTACACTGCAACATAACGTGTATTAGATTAGAAGTACTCCACTCAAAATGTCTGGAGAGAAGTAGAGTAGATTTCGATTCACGTGATCAGTTGAATAGCGTAGTATACGCAAGTTATGACAGATAATCACCAGTTTGACATAGATTAGATTAGATTACCATAATTAGTAATCCAAAAACTATTCTAATTCAAAATTACCAATTTTCAGGGAAACATAAATACTGTTTTATTGCAGTCCTAGTTGAAAGTTTCTATTTGATAGAAAGATAATTTTTTTCTGCATCGTTTCAAATTAAAATATTAAATATTTATTAACAAATTAATTTGTTATAATTAAAAAAAATTAAGTTAGAATAAATAAATTTATTTAGTTACATTAGTGTAACTAGGATTTATTAAGTAATGTTCGAATATTTGGCGCTTTTCAACCATGAGTTATAGATATAAAGCTATATCTTTTCTCCTATAAGCCTGAGAGCTGCAAAATGTTACCAAAAGCTGTGCCTTAGTATTCTAACTTAACTTGGAATAGTATGGAAAACGGAAATCGTATTATGTTAAGACGTAAATACACTCAAATCGAACCTTTTAGACACTAAACCTTTAAACCTTATTTAAAAGTTACATTTATGACAAACTTTAATGGTCGACATACAACATTGTATGTCCGAGGTGAACACTCATACCAGAATCGTATTTACAAAGCCTATATAACTTTATGGTGTCACATATTAGACATTAAGAAATATTGACCTAATTGAATATATTTTGAATTATGAGTGAATAGGAGAATCAATAAAATATCATTCGGATAATTATGATTATTAAACTATGTTACGTCCGCCAAAAAATAAGAAATGAAATTACTGACAACGTGACAACACTGCCACTTTGGAATTTCAGGGAAATATAGTGGGTAAAAAGAAATGAAGGCTTTGAGAGAACATTATGGCTGGAAAACTAACTTGAAAGACTGCTTAAAAATGACTGGTTGAACTATATTTAGAAAAGCAAAATTTAATTATGAAATTTATAAAATGTTGGCCATCCTCTGTAACGGAGCCCTGAAGAAATTTAAATGCTGCCAAGCTTGCAACGAGGTAAAGGTTGCCAAAAACTTGTGGGGAGTTCCGAGAAAAGTAGTCACCAAGAATACAAATAACTGTGTGAAGCAATGCTTCTAAGTTGGAAAATAATTCTCTGATTCAGTCGAAAGAATTGCTGGCTCAGTTAATCGCCATGGCAAGTGTAACATTAATCCATAACGAATACATAAAATCAAATAATAATACGTTACAACTCTTAATTCATAACGTTATCTTTAAAATTCTTAATTTATTTTATTATAATTCTAATAGCCACTAAAATATTATAAGAATATGAGAGCTAAAAATTCACCGAATTAAATAAAATTATCATATAAGATTCATAAAAATGACCACCAACAAAATTTTTATTTAATTTTTTTCACAGGTCAAAAAACAAATAAAACTGAAGATTATACTTTAAAAATATATAACGCCAAATAGTTTTAAGTCTCTCTCTCCACATTTTTTTAAAAATTAGTATTGATAGTATAATAAGGAAAAAATCCACAGGTTTAAAGATCTATGATACGATGACACCATGCAGTGTTAAAATCTGGGTAAAATGGAAAAACATTTATACAAAATTCTAAAATGGTAAGGGACAAAATAGTGTCTAGCCACTGATTTACTTTACATTGATTAAAAATACTCTGCACGTACTTTTATACCAAAAAACAATGAATTTCAGTTTTAATTCTTTTTAAAAAAATCCATACATATAATTTCAGTTAATTTTATGTATTATGTCCTTTTGCATAAAATTAAATCTCATAATTTGCATAAGAAATATACAAATTTTTTTATTTATTCATAAATTTATTAAAACTAAAACATAAAAAAAAAATTAAATTGTTTGTATATCAGAGACAATTTTAAATATAGAAACCAGAGAGGTTAATATATAATTAGTGACCCATAATACCGTATTTAACGTATCCATTGCCATATTTGTTATTAAATTTATATATGTTTGTATACAAAATCCTCAGAAATGATAAAATTTTATCTTCAATTTTAGATGATGATAATGAAGAAGATAATGGAATACAAAACGCTATAATGACTTGAAATTAATGAATAACATTGTCCATAAGTCGATGTCCACTATAAACATATAAAAACTATTTAGTACAAAATGTCCATAACTATATAGTAAACATTTAATAACCAGTTTCAGTTTGTTGTTTTTTATGAAAAATATCATCTTCTTCCGTAAGATGTTGTCAGAGAAATATCCATTTTTGAAATATTCAAGATTGTTTTTTTTTATATTGTATATAAATATCTAAGTTAAAATTTAATTTGTTTGATTATTTTTTTTTTTATATATCCATACAAGTTTTATTACTTTGTAAAGATAGATTTGAAAAGTTTTTTATTAGAATATTTTACGAGGTTTTCATCTTAATTTTAACCTATGAGTAATTTTTCATTTCTAATTTTGCTTCTATTTAACTGGTTTTTTTTTCCAAGTGCTTGTATATTTTTATCAAAGAAAGTCTTTTTCTATGCTTTTTGGGGCGCCCCCAAGAGCCCAAATTTAATCCAAATGATTATTATCTTTGTTCTAAAAACTACTCAACAATACCTGTGGTCACGAGAGTGAGTGATTTCAAAACGGCGCAAATTCGCTAATTTGAACTCCATGTCAGTGGATGTGTAGTTCGCCCCTTTAACTAACCAACCAACACCATTGTCTTTGTTTATGTCATATTCATTAAGTACTATGAATGGATTTCGGCATTATTTTTTCTAAACAATATACTAATATTAGCCGGTGCAGTATTCAGAGTATACCCGACAATAATTGAATTAACCATTAAGCACTATAACTACATTTGATCAGTATATGAAACTTAAATGGAGTCCATCATTAAAATTTTACCATAAGTTTATGGCTGCTGAGGCTAACGCGAGCCGATTGAAAACATATAGGACGCAGGTATTTTTTTCTTACTACATCAACAAACTACATCTAGCTGGATTCTCTGTTTCACTAGTAACTCTGTCAATCACCACGGCATGTGTAACATTAAGGTTTCAAGGGGAACAATCTGGCCAAAGTGCATGAAATTCTTGTGGTTCCCCTTATAGATTCAATCAATCAATCAATGTTTGTTTCGTGCTACCTAGAAATAAAAAATTGTATCTTGTCGTACTCTGATTTAATTGTTTATTTGGAACCAATTATTTGAAAGATGTTGAAACTAGGTTTTTAAACATTTTTAACTTTAAAGGTCTCATAACTTAACAGCATTTTGGGTGCAATGGAAATGGAAAAAAAGCAGCATTGATTTGATGTGTTTATTAGGATTGCGTACACTACAAATTCGCATCTGAACATACCTGATGGAATGTGTCACATAACACTATAAAATATGAAAAAAAATGTTTTAGATTAAAGACATATTTCCATTTTTGTTAACGTGGTTGATATTCAATTGCTTCTGGTATCAACATATAGCTTAGATATTGACCGACGATAAATATTAATTATGTTGTGAATAGCTTGAATTCTTCAGCTTTAATACCTCTCAGTGTAATTCGAATCTGTAGGTTATTTTCGTACGAAGGACAACAACTCAAACTCAATAGTATTTTTGTTATATTATAAAATTTAAGTAAAATTTGAATTATAATATATTCAACATTAAAAAAATTTAGCTTTTAACTTTAAAATAGTTTATAAATTAATTAATTTAATTATTTGAAATTAGAATATTTCTTTTATATATCAAATTTTTCTGAATGATATAAACACTTCTTCGTCATTGGCAACTCTATTCTAACAATTATGATTATCATTAAGATGGAAGTTCTTAATTCCATAAATTAGTCAATCGAAGTCAATTACATTTACTAAATTTTGTCTACATCTGCATTCAACAAACCCATTAATTTCTAATTTAAAAAAAATTTAAGTGGTTTTTTTTTTTATTTTATAAAGCAAAATGACAAAAGAACAAAAATGTTAATTCATAATTTATTATGAAAAAAACATCGAAATATTAAAATTTTTACATATAAAATGATTTTGTAATGTGATATGGGATAACAGATCGAAAAAAAATAATACCCTAAACATAATTTAATTTTCTTATTTGCATATAGTATAAAAGATACAAAATGAATCTTACAGATACATTTTTTTATAGTATCATCTTTAATGTTCGCTCGTGTACACTTTTATGCGCGAAACTAGCACCAAATGATGCTTAGTACACATTAAGATATTTTAGATTAGTTTTTCTGTTTTCGTGTTTAGTTTAATTTATGTGATATTTTCACTCTTTCAACAATTTGTAGTGAAAAATAAAAATTCGAAAAATTGGAAATAGAAATAAAAATTTCGAAAAAACATTTTTAAAAACCATTAATTTTTTTTAAAAAAAAAAAATACTTTTAATATTTTTGTCATTTTCCGTTCTCAAAAACCTAAAAAAAAAAAATTGGCTAAAAATATTTTCAGTACGACGATTTTTCTATTACAACAAAACAAAAACCTAGGGGCATTTAAAAATTCGGAGTTTGATAAAACAATGTAATAGTAAAATAATTTAAAAACGAATGTTAGATATCTAAAATATCTGAAATTTAATTTGGAATTTCTGATTGATAAGAACAGGCGATGTAAAGACGAAATTATTCTGTGTACCAACCAAATTTCATTTATAAATTTGATACAAATTTCTATCAGATAATGGTACGTACGCTTAGGATGCGGAACGAACGTACAATATGATTTGTACAATTTAAATTTTTTCAACCAATATTATCCATTACACAACACTTTATAATATATAGTTTTTCTATAACTCATCGTAAAATACTGTTTTATTTAAAAAGAATTTTGTTGTTTGGGTTGTTATGCATCCCAAATAGAAGACATTAGGTCTATAATAATTATTAAGACTTTTTGGGAATGATAATAAATTTGTTTCTTTTGGTGACATATACGCATATTAAAATTTCTAAGTCGTTGGCATCTTAAATATTCTTTTTTACATATATTCTTTTTAGAAATTTTTACAAAATTTTATAATTTTAAATTTTTCTGTGTAAAATAAATTACACAAAACAAACAAAAATTGTCCCATTTTGTATGCACTGTGGGACACTGAAAATGCATAATAATAGTTTTAACACGCCTTGACGATTTTGGGGAATTGTGTGGGTGATTAAATTTTGATTGTAAAAATGTTTGTTGGGTTACGATTTTATATATTTCTATTTTTTTTTTAGGTCATTAATGAGATGCTTTGATCGGTCAAAAATTCGTATTCAAAAGTGATTCAATTTTATATAGGAAATTTATAAGATAAACATTTTTATATTGTGGGATGATGTGACAATTTGAAAATATACTTTATTAGGTTTATATGTAATTCCGTAAAAACCAGTAATTTGTAGGAAGTGAAGGTGAGCTAGGGGAGCATCAATAATATTAATTGACTGACTCAGAAATGGAGAAGAAATTTCTTCATATTTGGTACGAATATTTAATCCTTTAGACATCTCCCGAAATCAGAACGTACATCGTATGAAACTATGTAGAATGGCCATCAAAATCTCTTAAAGTTTCATCATCAAATTTTTAAATTATTTTTCACAATTCAAAATAAAAATATATTTGACGACAATCTTCAGAAATTGTACAACAAAATTGAGTTGTACTTTATATGGTTGTCAACATTGGAAATTAGAATTCTTAGCGTACGTACGTCATGTGTTTCGGATGCTCCAATACAAAATGTATGTGATTGAGCCTATTTTGACAGATGTCTTACATACATCATACGTTCTGATTTAAGGAGATGTGTAAAACTGAATGAATACAGATCAAGCTCAATAACGATTCAGTTACTACATCTATATAAAAATATAAAAATCGCCGCCATTTAATCTTACTTTGACCAATTTATTTAAATATTTAATTACAAAAAGTCCAAATTTACATTTCAGTTTTTTTTTCAATAATTGATTTTGAAATGGAAAACTTTTGATTTATTGAAATTTTAAAATAAATGAATAATTAAAATAAATTTACAAATATGTAATTAAATGAATTATATTAAAATTATTTTTAATTCATTATAAATTATTTGAAATGCATTCAGAAATAATTGAAATTGTTTAAATATTTAAATTAAATAAAAATTTTACTTAAGTTTTGTAAATTTTTATTTCAAATTGAACTTAAGATCATAAAATATTTAATAAATATTTACTTGATAGCAAATTAATTTAAAATTTTAATTAATTCATACATTATTCATTCGGTATAATTTATAATAGCAAACTGAATAAATGTAATGATTTATGATTATATGACAAAATAGATGTTCATAGCTTTTGTTCATTTCTATGAACTTACTGCAGAGTACTCATTACGGTAGTAGTCGATAACACATACTTCTCGTTTGGTGGAATTCAATTCCAAATTTATTTCTTTGATCGTTGACAGCAAAAATCTTCAGTATATATGATTTATTGATTTGAAAGAATATTCCCATTTTGAAAAGTTTGTATAATTCGGGATTCGGCAATAAATTTTAAAAACATGATCCCAGACAATTTTATCTGCTCTGCTACTAATTTAACTGCTAATCTAAGTCAGATTATTATTGAATCACTTTGGAATGTTACTGTTCTGCTATAAAAAATCGATCAATCACATTAGAATATTGAACAATCACATTGGAATGTTCTTAAAGTATTGTAGCTAAGATATAAACTGAAATTCGCCAACTTTTATAAAAATCAATCAATATTTCTTAAGTATGACATTACATTTTCATTCTGTTGCTAGTTTTACTTTCACGAATCAGATGTAGCATATGCATATGTATAATTACGGAATAGTAGATCAATTAACTGAAATAAGATGTTTGCACCGCTTAATTATAAAAAATAGCATTCGAGCTGTTCGTAAAAATTCTACTAACAACTTGATCACTTTTTTTTACTCTTCGGCATTTGCAGCGTCTTTAAAAAATTTCAATTAGTTCACATTTTAAATGGATCTTCACTCGTAACACGTTAGGCGTCCTCTCTAAAATTTTGATTCAATATACGTAATATAGGATATAGACTCTGAAGTAAATTCTCTGAGACAAGACCATCTTGTAGATACATAACCTTTAACTTAATGGCTCATTTTATAAAGTTCACATTTCGACAGCATACAAAAACACTAACTATATTATATGATAAAGTGAAGCCTTAACTTTGTAATACATAATTAGTCAATAAAAAAATAAATAAATAAAGCAGCATTTCAATGCGACATCGAAAATTGGCTTCACAAACTGAATTTAATCCTGGAGTCCTAGAGTTAGTCTATAACGAATATAATTCCACTACTAAACAAAAGGGGGCTTAATCAAATATAATTTACTAATTTACTAACAATATAATTTAAACGAAAATTATATTTTTTTTAAAAAAATAAATAAAATAGGCAATTAAACTCCATTTAATAAATCATTCTGGTATAAAATTTTCAAATAGTTTTAATGCAATTTAATAACAAGAAATATTTGTAACTCTTTTATAAATAGAATTGAAAATATACTTCCTCCTACACATAACGTCACGTCACATATTAAATTTTAGTTCGTGACACAATTTCAAATTTTAGATTTCAAAATACATAAAATATAAATAAAAATTCGGAGTTTTTAAAACTTGTCCTCCAATTTTTTAATCGATAGTTTAGTTTTTTATTACTTTTCAATTGGGAGTTAATTTAATGTGTAATTCCAGTTCCAGTTGTTAAGATTACTACAATTGAGTAATTTCCATTTTTATTTTGTTTTTCGTTCTTGATGTATTCAATTCGTAATTAGGTTTGTCTGTCTGTCTGGGGTTTCATATTATTATATAATAAAAAAAAGAACAAATTGTAGACATAACAAAATAAATCATTTTTGTGAATCATTAAAAAAAATAATATTATAAAAACCCACATAAAAAAATAATAATTGTTTATTTAATAAATAAAAAAGGCTGTAATTGCCAAAAAAAAAAAGTACTTGCCAAGCAGATATGCCAACATGTAACATTTTAATTAACGACTGTATAATTAATTAATGTAATGAATTAATTCCCCCCCCCCCTCTTGTTAATATGTTGGTGTAATTTTATACTTAAAGTCCAATGAATTTGAAAAAGTAATAAAGTTTTATTTAATGTCTTGAGTGCGTGTAAAATAAATTCATGGCTAATTTTATTTAACTCTGTAATATTCTTACAGTGAAAATTGCTCAGATATGACGATGGATGACGTTGACGATCATCATAACGACGAAACGTGAGGTAAAAATTTCATAAGCTAAAAGCAACCTTTAATACCTGTATAAAATATTAAAATTTAATAGTTATATATACAAAAAAAAATTCTGGTAGAAATAATATATAAAATTATTATTTTTTAATATGCTTATAATTAATTAGATTAAAGAAAAATTTAAAAAAATTATTGACAGTCGGTTTGTCGCCATTTAAAAACAAATTAGTAGATTTTTATGTGAAAAATTTGTCTCAATTTCTATATCGTTAAAACTGATATTTTGAATTGCATATGAATTAAAAATATAATTAGCTAACGATCCCTAACATAATTGGTTACCATTAATGCAAACCTAAAATATTGTATTTTAAATTTGTAGGGGAACTTTATTATTCTACGTTATTGTGTCGTTTTTTTTTAATTGGGAATTATCGAATTCGGCAACTTGAATAAAAACACACCCACAAATAATCAGGTCAATCATCTCATCATTGGGTGATAGCTACTATTTGATCAACAGTGACATTCCTCCAATAATTATTCATTTACAATTTAAATAATTTGATATTGAGTTAATGCATTTAGCTTTTATAAGCTGTCAAAAAAAAAAATGTTTAAAAATACATGGATCAATTTTATAGTGTACGTTTTAAAAGTGTTGGATTGATTTTTATTTTGACAGCTTCGTTAATATTAAAAATCTTTAATACTATCTCCAGCTTTAAATATTAAATTTAGTTTAATTATTAAAAAAATGACCCACAAATGCTCAAATTCCAACGCCAAGTCATTGTTTTAGTGTTAATCTTAGTTTGAATTGAAACCTACACTAAGTCTAGTATCTGAGGTACAAATTCGACAAGGAAACCAAAATTGTCTAACCGCAATTAGCTTTCTATTAGTGTCTGAAATGTCAATTTTATATATTTGAATGTCAATAAATTTGAAATTAAAGGAAAAATTAAGAAATCAGCTTTAATTTTTTGAAAATTTCAATAAAATGAAATTTAAGAAATAAAATTTCAACTGTTGTCATTCTGTTGACGACAGTAAATATCATTGTTGGCAAATATAGTCAGAATGTTTGACATTTCTACTGACTTACGATAGGACGATTTTAGAGCTACTTATTCTATGGTTTGGTTTGAAATTAATTTATCTTATCCCAACTTTCATTTAAATTTGAAATTGCAAAAGGTTCAATTAATAAAATTAGTTCTAATTCTCTAAGATCTTTTAAAGTAATATTCGTAAGAATGTCCTAATTTGTCTATTTTAGTTCGTGATGAAATGTTATTTGTTATTTCTGCTAACTCCCTAGTTAGAAAAATTCCAAAGAACAATTTTTTTGATTCGAAATAAAACTGCAGAAAATTGTGAGGAATTATTGAAACAGGTATTTTAAAATAAATTATTATCTAATTCTAATTGAACAACTAACATAAAAACAATGTTACAAAAAGTTATAAACTCACTGGTATTCACATCTTTTGCTCTGCCCCTCTCAATTTTAAATACCACACCATAACAAGTCAGATAAATATAAACATATTATAAACAAGATATCGAAAATAATATAAGAAAATTATAATTTTCATTGAACCTAAAAGTTTGCTCAAAGATCGTTTTATTTATTATATTATTTAAATGCCAGTGTGAAAAATAAATATAAACTGAAAACATAATTACAACAGCACTGAAATAATATGAGTAAAACGCAGTATCGCCAACATAACAGATGATGTTAAAAATAATTTTCATTATTTAATATAATTAATATACTTACAAGAAGCGATTAACAACAAAAATTTTCATGTGATATTTTGCTGTTAAATGTTTAACGTAAGTATTCGTTAATTACCAAATTATTTTTTTTTTTTTAATTAAACATTATTTCATATTTAACATATTTATTATGAAAAATGAATTTTCAACTTTGTAAATAAAACGAGTTTTGTAGATATATTTAAAATAAATCTATCAAAATTTTGGGTACATTTAACTACGAAGGAATCTAATTTCATATTATGCATATTATTATATAGAACAAGGTCATTTCATCAAATATTTAGATATTTCTTGCTGTAGTCCGTGATTATGCCGTTTAAAACACTGAAAACATTTAATTTTTATGACATTTTAGCTGTAATCAATTTTAAATGCAAGCCCCACCTTCTCGTTGGCAAGAAAATGGGGACTTAAGAATGAAACTATTTTGTTTAAGTAAGCAAAAACAAGCTTAAAGAGAGATATTGTTATACTAGGTCCATTAATAAAAGAGAAGAATTTCTTCATTTCTTCATTTTAATATCCGCAGTGGATTAAGCTCTGATGTTTTCATCACTGAAAACAAAGAAATGTTAGTAATTAAAAATAAAAATGCTTAAATAAAAACAAATATAAAACATTAATCGGAAAAACAAAACATTAAAACTTAAATTAACAGGCTACTACTAACACAGGTCGTCACCTCGGAACTGAAGCCATCACAAATTGAAAATAACAAAAACAAAAAGATATTAACAATCAAATTAACAGAGGCTACTACCACTATATCATTAGGCTTCGCAGTTCTGAAACTGTCAAATTAATGAGAATTAAAAACAAGAGACAAAATAATCAAATTTACAGAGGTTATCAATAGCTTTACGCTTCGCAGGAAAACAACTGTACTGCTGTCCTCCGGTGTCACCTGTTTATTCAATAAAACATAAAAATAAAAGAAACTGCTGATAGCATAGGGTAAAAACCACTCGTCAACATATAGTGTACTTACTGGTACTATTGGTAGGGGTAGCACTAAATTGCAGTACTATTTTAGAAAGTTAAATTCGTATATATATTTTGAGTTAAACTGCGTGTTACGGATTATGTATAGATTTTTTTCGAATTCGAAAAATATAAATATCTGACATGATAGAGTGTGATATTTTATGGCTACTAAACTGCTGATTTTATAAGCTCATTCAACATCTAGAAATATCAATTTTTCGGTTTTTTTTTTACTATTTATTATTGGTTTTTATCAAAAAACGTATTTACACAACTAAGTAGAGTTTATCTATTTATTTAAAACATTATTTTTTTATGTTATTAGATTTATTTATATATGAGCTAAAGTAAATGACCGCAAGCAAATTAAAGTGTGAAATTTCGCAGTACAATTTTTTTTTTTTGCATATTTATAAATGAGTGTTTTTTTTTGCGGCGCTGAATTTTCTACATTTTGCTAAATTATTTGAAAACGTTATAAATTTTAACGCATTAAAGATAATCCGTTTAAGAATTTAACATATATACGAATAACGAATAACCATATTTTAATATACGCTTTGTATTTAGTAGTTGCTTGTAAATGTAATTTTTATGCTAATTAACTATTATAATAGTTTCCGATTAACGCCAATCTTAATGATATTTATATACGATTTATCTTAGAATTTATTAATAACCTTGTCTTACTGGTTCTATTAGGAGGTATACAAATTTGTTTTTGAGATTGCGTATATAGCAAAATGGAATGTACGTCCTTTCCGTTCTATGATATTATAAAACTTAATATTATTTCCATTCCACTAAACCGCATGGTCTGATTTAATAATTTTATAGATTTATATTTGAAATTTCGTACTTTAGAATTATAATTTGAATTTTTGTACAAAAATAAATAAATTTGTTTCAAGATAACTTTTAATAATTTCTTAAGTTTACTCTAATCTGTAAAATAATTTACGTATATATTTAATATTTTATTAACCTGTATATATATAAACATAATTTTTTACAGGTGTACGACAAATCTGAGCAAGTTTTAAAAGTAAAATCAAGTTTTATAAATATCAAACTTGTTTTTATATAGTTTTTGTGTTAAAAATAATCAGTTTTATATGGTAATTCTTAAGTTAGATATTTTATTAGTTTCTATTAGTTATTATTAAATATTTGTATATACTTTCTATAGTACCACCACGGCACCACCTCAAAGTCGAAACTTCTATATCTAATTAAAGAATATTTTAAATAAGTATCTGGTGAGATTTATAATTTCATGCAAGCTGTATAGAAATAGTTTTATATATAGTATTTAATTTTCTACACTTAAGGCGCTTATCAGTTAATAATTTTTGACATTCCGAATAATCGTAATTTACATAACCTGAAAATAACTTTAAAATTCATTAATTTAATAGACTTTAAAACAAAAAATTACATTTATCACGTTTGGATATCAGATAAAAATATGATTCTACCATAACAAAGTTAATGGCTATCAAGTTTTGATCGGAATAAAATAAGAGTTTTCTATTGATATCGGATTGTTTCTAAATTATAAAAGTCGTATATCCACTCTATATGTGATGGCACATACGAATTTTAAGTATTTTACATTTCGTCTGGCGAAAAAAAAAAACACAAATTATGACATTTAAAGAAAATTAATGCAGAGTTCCCTTAAAGTTTATTCGATGAGAACATAACCACGTAAATGTTTTTTTTACAAGTTTGTCAGGTACTATAACTTAAAGACATATAATTTATCTTAGAGTTAAAACACTTTTGTGTGTGTACAATTTAATATAAACTTAGGATTAAGTAATCAATTTTAAATAGCTATTTTTTTTAAAGATAGTAATACAAAATCCTGCTCATAAAACTTGTTCCGTCGTAATCCGTAGTTACGAGATATTACACTTTATGGTTTGCCATTGATATGAATATTTTTGACAGGATTTTTTTTTATATTTTCAATTTAATTTTTTTTTATTTAATTTATTGATTGCGAGCACAAAATTTCATTTAGTAGAATAAGTATGGAGATAAAAAATAGTTTCAATACTGAAGAAGTTGATTTGTAATCAAAAGTTATACACTTAGCAGGATTCGATTTTATATTTAAGGGTACCGAAATGTCAAATATCAAAACACAAATAATTTGTGCAATTAAAAGATGTTACGAAATGTATAAAGCTTAATAAAATATGCTACGATCGAGTTTCTGTCAAAAGTATATGCCAAATGTAAGAAATGTAATATATATGTAATAAATGTAATAATGTAAGAAAAGAATTTTTTGTGCGTGGATATGAGTAATTAGTAAATGTTTGATATTTAACAATATTTTTATTGTTGGCACTACATATACTTAGGTAAGTATACTCCAAATACGTATACTTTCAAGGAAGCATATAGTAAATCTCTATACTGGTTTGACTCTAGGACTAGGTCCGTATGATTGACGTGTCGTATATTTGAGGAATACAAGAACAACTTATTAGTCGGACATCACATTTAGTTAAGATATATTCGGCCGCATCTTTATTGTGTATATCCGGTAATAAAGTTCCAAACTTTCAAAATTAAAAACAAAAAAAATATTTTACATTATAGCATAATTTTGTTATCGAGTTTTCATAAATACATAAAAAAGAAATACAAATTAAATAAAAAAAAAAATATATAATAATAAAAAAAAAATTAATTTAATTTTATAAAAAATTTTATTATAAAAATAAATTAATTTTTTAGTCCATCTTTTTTTTTTTTAATAGTTTCACTTTGACAAATAATAAAAATTAATTCCACGCGCGCCTTTCTAACAAGCCAACAAACTGAAAAGAAATGGACAACTATTTTTATTATATATAAAATTTAAAATTATTAATAATTAAATATTCATGAAAAATTTATCCGGGCAAAAATATTTTTTTTTTTTGTGGCGCATATTTAGTTAAAATGTTTAAATTAATTTGAATATTTCCGCATAGGTGAACGACGAGATCATCCTGAAATTAATGTGACAATTTTGTAATAATTTACATAATTCGCAATGTTATAATAAAGTTTAAGTGATTTTCAAGAAATTTTATGGTGTAACTATGTTGAGATCATATTATTTCAAACGGAAATTCCTCTGAAGTATTTTATCAATTATTTGATGTGAATCATCATTTTCAAACTATACATAATTCTTTATGGTAATTTTGATAAATGATATAATTTTTTCCATGATTTTAGGGACATCCCAATTTAATTTAAATTTATTCATTTCATTCATTCATTTTCATTCAGTTCATTTTTTTGAATTAAATTTAATTTTTAAGAGAATTTTTTAATCTAAATCGTAAATTAATTCTATTTGAATGATTCAAAGAGAAGACAGATCATCAATCACGATTTGCTCGTAAGGTGCGAGGATCATTATAATGAATTCGTGGATTTGACTCAGGATGAGTTTATAAATTGTATCCTAAAAAAAAGTTAATGGTATATTGAAATCATCCAGAAGAAATACGTGCTAAAACATTGAAATCGAAAATATTTGTAAACCGCAAAATTGTATTTCAAAATTAATTTTTATACATTTTTTTAAATAAAATTCTATTTTACAAACGTTGAGATTTATTTGCTGAATGATCCAAAATATTTATTTAAAGTAAATAATTTTCATATTTGTCAATCTCAACTAATTTTTTATTCAATTTATATAATACTGGGGGACCTTGTGGACGATAAATTCTAGTAATTTTGATAAGAAAATCACAACTAGAAGATTTAAAAAGCTATTTTAAGTATAAATATTATATAAATATTGTGATAATAAATATTTATGAATCAGTTTTTCTATATAATTTCAACATAAAATTCCATTTAAAATAAAAAAAATTTCTCAAATGCCCAAAATGATAAGAAATATTTAAAAAATTTCTAAAATTTTATACGCCACATTAAAAAAATAGAATAAAATTTTTTTAAATTATGAAATTTTGCTATCAAATTTTAAAGTTTCTTTCGTTATTATTGCCTCAAAATGGAAATTTAATATTTATATATTTTTAAGTGGCTATGATTAACTGATAGCAAATTTAAAAATAAAATGGTTAAAATATTTTTTTAAAAGTAATTTTTTTTTTATAATTTTCAATTTTTATGTTATCTATAAACCAAAAATAAAAAAAAAATGGTAAGTAATCCAGGTGACATGATTGCTATTGTTAAATATTTTATGTTTATAGGTTTATGCTACTTGTCATTATCAAATAAATTATCACGTTTTTATTTTGTGTTAAACATATAAAAACAAGTAATTTTAATAAAAATTTGACGGGTAATGTTAAAAATGTGATAAAGTGATGATTTTTAAGTTCATTAGGCGATGGTGTATATTTGTTGTTTTAAAGTGACACCAATAGTTTGTTACTGATTGATTAATATACGAATCAACTTGTTATTAAGAACTGACTATACTCTACAAAATTCAATCATTTCTTTTTTACTTCTTGGCTAAACTTAGTCTGATGCTTCACTTTAATGAATTTTAAGCTGTTCTCAAATGTTTCATTAAATTCGAATTTTATAATGTATAGAAGAAAACTATATAAGAAATTAACTTCAATTACAAAATTTTTATTAAAATATGAGACAAGAAAGGCGAACACTTTTTTGGGTTGTAGCGCCACGAATGTAACTAAAAATAAGGATAAAAAAATTTTGTTTGTGATTTTAGCGTTACGTTTTTCTTCCTTTACTCATTAAAATGATAAAACTTGATTGAATAATTTTATTTTGAGAAACTAAATGACGGATCAGTAATTCGTAATTCATTTTCATACATAATGTTATAAAATGAGATTGGGATAAACTGAAATTTTGAACCGATCAGAGGCACTTAAAAGCTAGTGATTTTAAATAATAAATAATTAATTTCATAAACATAATTTGAAAGTCATAATGTAAAAGTAAAATGGAAATGATATTATAGAACAAACACAATGGGCCGAACTCTCTATCAACAAAATTTAAATATGACTTGATATAGCCTTAATCTATGAATAATCTATATTGGAGTTGATATCTGAATTAGAGTTGATTTATACCCAGAACAATACGATAAAAACCAAAATACATTTTTCTATATAACTAAACGATATTTTGACTTTCCTTAGTATATACGTAGAACGGAACCTCGATAATTCGATTCACGGATAATTCGATATACAGATTTTTTTTTAAGTCTATTGAAAATTATATTTATATAAATTTTCCCGGATAATTTGATTTCCCCTTTAATTCGATTAAATTTTTTTGTTTTTTGAAGCATCGAATTATCGGGGTTCTACTAGTACAGTATATTTATTAATTTTTCGTTAAATAGTTACAATTAGGTAGTTAATTTTATTCAACTGTGCGGTGGCAGTTACAAATCAAACTTTTCTCTCAGTGTTTGTGTTAGTCCGGGTCCGGCATATACGATTTTTCTTTGGTATAATTTTATCGTTTCAACAGAAAATTTGATAGACTATGATCGATCGGCATATCAGAAAGTTTTGACAGATAAAATCCGTTTTTTTTTTTGAAAGCCGCATGTCATGTCAAACAAGCTTAAGCTTAGTATCGATCGAGTTCGCTTTGAATACAAATTATAATATCCAATTTTAATTAAACGTTTTATATATTGGACGTATTGGATTTTTAATTACAATATTTGATATACAAACTTATAACAAGAAATTTAATAATTTATTATTCAAAAATGATTGTTAGATTTTATTATATAATATTACAGATTTGACTGATTTTTAAAACGTAAATGGTAAATTTTATATTATATTAATTATAATACTTACATTAAAGGACGAAAACTATAATATTGTATATAATTTAGAAATTATTATATATTTTAATATTTTTATGTTATTGTAACATTATTTATTTTGTGATGAAAAAGGACTCGGACGACATCTTTACCTGACAGTATTAGAATTATATAATTTTT
Organism: Rhamphomyia laevipes; assembly: GCA_963920725.1. Classification (NCBI taxonomy): domain Eukaryota; kingdom Metazoa; phylum Arthropoda; class Insecta; order Diptera; family Empididae; genus Rhamphomyia; species Rhamphomyia laevipes. The sequence goes on from OY987259.1 coordinate 20,630,630, forward strand.
AAAATCTAATGCTGCCCGGTAAGATGTGAACAGACGCCCTTATTAAAAAAAATTATTCTGGAAATAATTAATTAATTTTCAATATTTTCTTTTTTGTAGTTTTTAAAGTTTCTTCCTTTTTAACAATATTTATTTGTTTTTAAATCACATAAATTAAATCACATAAAATTCACTTTATTATATAGTTTTAAAGTCACTGTTTTTTTTTTCTTTTTAAATCATTAATTATATAATTATAAAAATTCAGTTATTAATAATTATTATAATAAATAAAATATTCACAAATTTTAAATCACTTTCAATTAAAATCACTTTCAATTCATAAATGCATAAAAAAAAAAAAATTATTAATTGATCAATTTTCCTTCAAATAAATGACAAATTACATACAAAAAAAAAAACAAATCTAAAAACTTGATTTCTAAAAATATTGAACCGTTTATAAATCGATATAAAAAAACTAAAAAAATTTTCAAGACAACCGAACCGATTGATCGTATCAACACAAATGATTCGTTATTACGATTCACATAACTTGATCTTGACGATGACAGTTTATTATAAACATATACAAATACAATTTTAAATTTTCTATTAAAATGCGCGATTTGCGTTTTTTTTAAGTTGCGCGCGCACGTCGTCAAAACTACAATATTTAAATGATCTTTTACAAATACGCGCGCTTTTTTTTTTTTTTTTTTTTTTGAAACTATTATATAGAATTATAAAATCCGTTGAGAACTAATGGCGTATCGACAGTGTTTGTTTTTATATTGCTGTCAAAGAAGGAAACATCACACACAACAATAACCAATACATAATGACAACAACAACAACAATTTTTAAAGAATGGGATAACGTGACAGACAACGGTAAGTTTATAATTATGTAAGTGAGAGTAATAACAATTCATGTTTTTTGTTGTTGTTGTGTTAAATTAACAAACAAGATCGATTTAATTAGACGATTGGCTACCGTTTAAATGTGAATAAATTCGTTAGACGTTAGAGAATTCATATATACGCAACACACACTGACCGATTTCGATATCTACTACAATTACACATTTTTAATGTGATCAAAGAGCGATCCAGTCTGGTAAGAGAAATATTATTTAAATAAGAAAAAAGAGAAGAGAAAACGATTTAAAAAAAAAAAAAAAACGGAATTAAATTTATAAAAAACGGAATTAAAAATTAAACGTAAAAAAAAAATTATAAAATTCTAGAATTTTATTAAAAATATTTTCTTGTTTTTTTTTATTTTGTTTTTCTTTTTTTTTTGCTTGTAAATAATTTATTATTAAATATAATTTTTTTTTACTATAAATAATTATTAATAATTTCTTTTAAAGTGTTCAAAATTTTGAAACAATTCACTTGAATTTTTGCACGCAATTTTATCTTATTAAAAAAATTATTTATGCATTTTTCAGTTTCAATTTTATAAAAAAAATTTTAAAACTGAAATTTTTTATGTTACGCTTTTGTAATTCCGTCGGTAATTAAATATACGATTAAATGTCAGTTTTTTTTTCTTCAAATTTTATTTATGAATTTATGAATTAAAAAAATAAATAAATACTTGAATAGTTTATGAAAAAAAAAACGTGTTGCACGATCGATTGTTCAAGTAAAACTGAACGATTCAAGTGAAACGACTAAACGTGGAAGCATGGAACTGTTTTTCATTTAGAGACTTATTTATTTTATAATATTATATATAAAAAAAATCAAAAATTTCTAAAACTGCTGTTTTGTTAGTATAACAACTATAAAAAAAAAACTTGATAGTGTGTGGATCTGGACAGTATTGAAGATCAATATACTAAAAACCAAATGAAACAACTCTGAGTAATAGAGTAATATGTATACATAGATAGAAAATAGGAAAAGTTTGTCGTCAAGAAACAGTTTAAAAAAAAAAAAAAAAACTGTTTTATTTGAATGTATATTTTAGATTCTTAAGCGATTAGTAGTTTAATATTGTTACGCATGTCCAGTTTGGAGTGTCTGTATACAGTTTGCTTTAGTAGCACCCATTAGCGTCGATCGTATCAATAAATTTTATAATATTCTGTTTGTATTTTCTATATACGAATGTTCAAAATGTTATGCTGAAGATGTATTGAAATATCTTATATTGTATGTACTTGTACATAATATTTATGTGGGGTATATGACATCGGCCTCTGTGCACGTACAAAAATGTCCCCCATTTTTTTTTTAAATAATAACTTATTCATTATTCATTTTAATGTGTAAATAGGTTTTTTATTTAAATTTAGTTTTTTTTTTGTATGAATATTTATTATAAATATATTTTTTTATCTTCCGTTTTTTTTTGTTAGGATATTATAAATTTTTGCTATTTATAATTGATTTATAAATTTTTTAACTGCGAAAAATGGTTTAGTCCTAAACCTCAGATGCAACCAGATTACAATAATGTATCAGATTGCTACAGAACCTAATGAATAATTACTTAGAATCACTTATGAATGATCATTTACATTTTCAACTGACAAAATATTTTATGATCATACTTAGTCATTTTCAGCAAAATCTATTGAACTATCATTTTAGACGGAAGTCTTTAATTCAATATAAATTTTATTTTATTAAATATTTCCGTCTATGGTTATGGTTCATTAGGTTTTGCCTAAGTTCAATAGGTTCAATGTCTAAGAGTAAGTAATAGTTTAAACAATTTCGCCTAAGTGGTAGTTCATTACGTTTAGCTGAAAGTGATTATTATGTTCGTTTAATTGAGTATAAGTTCCATTGAAATACATAGATTCTAATGGCTTGAATTATCAGGTGTCGAAGTGCATAGGAAGTATAGCATTTTTTTAGAACTGCAAAATCATATGCAACGGATGGCCTGCTAATTCATGCTTTAATATTTTGGTTTTATAATCATGATATATATATTTTTTTAACTATTTCTATTAAGCAGTTAGTGTCTAGTGAGTCTATTAACATTTCTTTGTTTTCGGTGATGGTAACATCAGAGCTTAATCCATTGCGGATATTAAAATTATTTCTCAACAAGTAAGAAAGTGCAAGAAATTAAGTTTAAGAATAAAATTATATTTTGCTTATTTCATGCCTCCTTCTAACAAAGTCATACTAACAAACAATACTTGATTTCGTCATACAAATTATTAGTATATTTCTTAGGTATCCCTTCACTGGGTAACGGGAAGATGAAGCTTGTGTTTGTGTTCTAGATTGATGAGGATTAGATATTCGATTACTAACTGGAAATATAGCTAAATAAACTAATCGGGCACTGAAATCCGTAATTCTTTAATATATACACAAAACAATAGATGGCGTTGTTAATTACTCAATATTATTCTAATAAATGAATAATAAAAGAGTTACATATGTATAAAATAATTAAAATTGATGAATGCTCTTTACAAATATTTATGTGGAAATATTCATGATGGTTTCTATTATGTTGTCTTATGCCGGAAATTTAATACAATGAAAAATACATACAAAATTACTGATTTAAAATCATTTGACTATAGTTTCTTTTTTAAGTAAATTTTACCATTATAATAATTGACCCAAATTTTAAATTAATCATTATTAAAAATTGTTATAGTTATATTTTCTTGATACCTTAATCCCAGTAAAATTTGATTATCAATTTTCAACTCTATATATCCAAAATAAAGGAAATTAATAATAAAATTAATTAAATTTTGATTTTAATTATTTAAAATAACAATTAACTATTGTTTTATATTGGAATCATATTACAATATTATATACTGCCCAATTGTCAGTTAAAATTTATAATATTAATTCGTAAAACTGAAGGGAAATGTTAATCTTTTTAATCTTTAAACTTAAGTTTTATTAAGTATATGAATTTTTTAATTTAAATTTATTCTCCTTGACCTAAGGAAAATAACTAAAAAAAAAAACGCATAGGTAAACATTAAAAGTCAAAATTAATTAAAAATTCTAGAAATCTCAAGTCAAATACAAATATAAATATACATAAATTCATTTCAAATTGAAATATTTAATCATATAAAATATAATTCTAAAATAAAATCGAATATAAAATTGTATATAAATATGTATGTATAAATAATGTTATATGTATATAAGAAATAGGAAATAAACTGACAGCCAATCACTTGTCGATAATATAAAGTTTTTCATCTTATTTTGTTTTTGTTTAAACTAAAATATTTTTAATTTAAATATGTTAGAAAAAGAAAAATATAATTTGAAACAAAAAATAAAATCGAAAAAAATTAAAATAAAAAAAAATTAAATTAAATTAAATTTAAATAAATTATTTTTATGTATATGTATAAAAAATATATGAGTTAAATCAGTAATGACTTTTTGTTGCCAACACATAGACTAAAATATTTCAGGAGCGATCGATATTTGCATAATCGTCACTGGCTTTCATCATGTTAATAAAAAAAAAAATCACAAAAACTTTGTTCATCTTATAAATAATAATAATTAAATTTTTTACTCCGTTTATATTTTTACTCGAGCGAGACAGCGATCGCCATCGCCCGCCATAGCGATCTCATAATATTTTGATAATCAATATTTTAAAGAGAATATTTTTAAAATTAATGTTCTATTCTCTCTCACATAAAATTTCTTAAAGATCATTAATTTTTAAATATTTTCTCAAATACTCAAATACTCACTCAAAATGCAATAAAGTGAGAAAATTTTAGAATAGATGGCTTGTCTTGTTACTCAGGAGGAATAGATGGCTTGTTACTCGGTCTCTCTCTCTCTCTCTCTTTCTTTCTCTAGAATTTATTTTTAGACTTTTTGGAATTATAACGAACATTTTTGTAATAATGTTAAAATTGTCCTGTTGTGACTTGTGAGGTTATGAGTGATCACATATTTAAATTTAAGTTTTATTTTAGCCATACATTTTGAAATATATGTGAAGATTGTACACTTAAAAACTATTTTTTTTTTTAAAAAATCACACTAAGTTGAACACATTTCTCATATTGAACACTTCAAAATCAAAACATATAAAATTTAGTATTGTGTGCGAGAGAAAAAGTAGTTGCTAAATACATAAAAATTTGATCTTAATTCGTAACGTAAATGAAGATTTTCTAAACGCAACAAATTATTAAGCTATGTAATCGCTTAGTAATGCATGCAAATAGTTCAGGAAGATAAGATTTTCTTGAAGTGTTATAATGTTTTATGATTCTTGATAGTAATTTGCAATAATTAAGCATTAATACGAAAAAAAATCTATTGAAAATATATTATATTTAATTTGGATGATAATCTTATGGTTAATACCAGTAAATAAACTGATCCTATTTTATCTCAACACTTATTTTGATTCTTCGGACATCCTGAAGTTTATATAATCTTAATTCTTTCAGGGTTTGGAATAATTTCTCATATTATTAGTCAAGAATGTGCAGAAAAAAAGAAACCTTTTGAATCCCTAGGATTAGCTTAAAACTCGACAAACCAAACATTTGGTCATGGATCAGTGGAGAAAAGTATAACAACCAAATATATTTTGGTAACTATAGCAAGTAGGAGTAGCAAAATAGTGTATGAAGAAGAGGATGTCATGGAATATAATTTTTTTTTTTTATCAATGAATTAATTATTTACATTTTTATGAATTGTTAATTAAATAGTAATAAGTAGGGCTGTAATTTCTCGGTATAAAAAAATCCACTTTAGGTACATTTTAGTCTAGGTTCTGTAAAAGGTGCTAAAAAATAATTTAATGTTCCAAAATCAGTGTTTAATGTATTTTAAATGAGGTAGTCCTTTTAGGAACTCGTATTAAAATAGGTGAAAATATGTCGAAAAAATGAAAAAAAAAAAATTATCGATAAAATGTATTCGTATGTTATGAAACGTATTTGTAGAGGTTGTTACAAAAATTATATATTTATACCTTAAAATCAAAGTTCTTATTGGTAATAAATAAGTATATAGATTTAAATATTACTACTTTAGCTAGTCCTGATGGTGATGAACATAGACATGACGTTTAAAATAAATACAACTGTTTTTAAAATATTTAAAACTCAATACACTTAATTTTTCAGTATACAAGGACCTGAGTTTTTTAATATCTTATTTTTTTTTTAATTAAATTACGCATTTCTAGTTAGTTACCTTTATTCTAATATATAATTTTTAATTTTATTTTGTACATTTTCGTATATATACAAATTTAATTGAAACTTTCAATTTCATTAAAATAATATATTTTTTATTTTTGTTTGAAAATATCAACTTATTTCGATTTCAATTCTGTTTTTTTCTTCACATTTTTCAATTTATAATTTGCAGTTTCTTTTATAATTTTGTCTTTTTCATTTATTTATTTTGTAATAATGATTGGGAAGTTAAGTTACTACAAATATACAAATATAAATAATGAAAATTGTAATTACATATAAACAACTCTAGTTTTTTTAGATGACATATACTACGAAATTCTTGATGCGTAATGTCTTTAATGCTTCAGACAATCTCGCCGCTCGTGCCGTTGTCGGTTTGGAATGTCAAAAAACGCTCGTGACGTTGGTGACGATACTTTGTGTAGACAGACTCGCCGCATTTGAAGTGTCATGTATCATAAAATTGAAAACTCATTTAAATAAAAATCATTTAATTAAAAGCATATTTTTATGTCATACAACAATTTTTATGTCAATTAGACATTTGGAAACGTCAATTAGACTTAAAAAGTTGAAATCGATTGAACTTTCTTACGGCACTAGCATCCCCACCGTCATGACGGCGGTGAGTTTGTCTGCTTTCATTTATTTCTATATATTTGAACTTTTTGTTTGATATTCCAAATCTTCAACGGCAATGGCGCGGACTTCTTCAACGGCGAGACTATCTCTGGGGTAATTCTTTGGTTGTCAACAAATTTGATGTATCGTCTTTTTATTATTATTATATTTTTATTCTTTTTTTATACTTTTTTTTTATTTAATTTGTAAATTGTTTTTTTTTTTTTTTTTTTTGTATGATGTTAATTGACTTTATGGAAAATTATTTATAGAGTGTTGTGATGGAAAGATAAGTTTAAAAAATGGAAATTGGTTAATTCAATTTTTATTTAGGTTTCCGAGAATGCAAAATCCAAAAATGTGAAAAAAAAGTCACGTCACATTCACGTTGCAGTGCGATGAAATTTCTTTAGCGCACAAAAACAATTTGCTCGCGAAACGCGTTTTCAAGTTGGGTGGGTAGAATATATTAAATATAGTTTTTTCAAACGCACGTACGCACGAATTTAATTTGATTCCTACTTTTTTAGAGCTTTGAAGCGTTTATTTTTGTTTTTGTGGAGTTTTGAAAGTAATAAAATTTAATTATAGAAAAATTCATTAGGTACAATTTAATAATTATCACACATAAACTTTAAAACATTAATTTATTGTTAAAAACATGCGACTTTCTGGTTCACGTTCACAACTTTAGTGCATCGCGTAAAATTTCAAATCCTACATGATATGTCACATGCGTTTTTTAAACGCAACATTCTGTTTCAGTACTAGTTAGTATAGTTGATGAGCGTAAAAATTTAGGTCGTAAGTTCAGTGGATGTCTATCAAAAATTTCAAAGTATTTAATTTACATTCCCTTTGAGAACTGCAATATTATAATACAATTCTTCAAAGAATTACATATTGCGGACATTATTATACAAACTTGGAAATTTTGGGTATACCTTTAGGTTAGAGAGTCACAGTAGCTCTAATTTTGTAAATGTTAGTGTGCTGGGTATTATCAGAGTTCGAAAGGAAAAACATTTTTTTTTTTTTGCCGAGTAATTGCTTATTATATTTATTTTACTGTATTCTATACCATACCAATTCTTTTTATATATGGATAATGAAACACCCTGTAAATTAACGACGAAATGACTAAATCATTGTATTAGCTGATGAGATGATATGAAAATTTTGTAATTTAAAATACAAAATGGATAGAATATAGATTGAGATCATTCGAAATCACGTAAATTAGATTCCTCGACTTGGTGAGTGGAACAAGTTAGAAGAGGTCAGATTAGAAATATGAGAAATTGCTTTCATTAGAATATTATATATACATATATAATTCCAATAAAACCAAAAATTAAGAATTTTCAAATTTAGCTCTAGCCTAGCTATAAAATTTGAGAATATTTAAGGTAGGGTTTTCTAAGTTGAAATAGATTCAAAAATTACAAATAAAATGTATCACTTTTCACTCCTACGTTTCCAGTAGTGTCACGGGATGTTTTAACATATCAAATTTTAACCATTCTTAAAAAAGTATATTGCTGAAAATTTATAGTTTTTTCTAAACCAAAGTCACTGGCAATCAATCCTAGGTGGACCACAGCACTCTAAAAGCTGATTAGTATACATTAAACATTAAATGACATTTTAACAATAAATAATTTAAAATTTAAATATAATTTTGATTATTTTTAGAGTTTTGGAGTATAATAATGAATTTATTTTAAATTATTTACATAAAAATATGTAATAGCCTAATTTATTATAATTCAATATCATTATGCATGATAATTAAACACTGAAATTCAATTGCATTTTAATGGACTACATTTATATCTATAAACAGATTAGAGAGAATTTTATTTTGGTCGGTAGTATGTTTCATCAGTTTTTATATCATAGGACTAATTAATCAGTTCAAGGTTATAAATAAGTACATATTTTATAACAAGTAAATTAATTATAAGAATTCATTAAATAATCTACTTTGATCAATTTCGTATATTATAGTGAATCTTTTATTTTTGTCGTTTTTCACTATAATTTCTAAAAAAAAAAAATTTCAATTTAAAGTAGGCTTTCTCCATTGCGAAAAACAAGAAAATAAATTTTCATATTTATTTATTTAGTTCCAAAAAAGATTTAATAGAAATAAGATCGTAAAAAAAATGCAAATTTATTCTAAAATTTTATTAGTTACAATAATTCAAAATATTTTTGTATTTAATAAAGTTAATTCACAAGGCCAACCAATATTATTAGTAATTGGTTACGATGGTTTTCGTAATGATTATTTAGATAGAGGAATAACACCAACTTTATCAAACTTTCGAGCTAATGGGGTTCATTCCGAATTTCTAAAAACAGTATATCCACCATTAGCAGCACCAGCTTTTCATTCAATTTGTAAAATAAAAATATGAAAAAATAAATTATTAATAATAATAATTGTAAAATTTTAGCTACTGGTTTATATCCAGAAAATCATGGTATCTTAGGTAGAAAATATATAAATTCAGATGGCACAGAGGAAAAAGAAATGGATGATAATACAATGTTTACACAAACCGACAATACTCCAATTTGGGTAATAAATTATTCAAAATATAGTTAATATTATTTAATTATTATTTACATCATAGTTATTAAATCAAAAGAATGGTGGCAAATCTTTATGTATTATGTGGCCTGGAGGGGATGCTAATTACGAAAAAAGTTCAGAGGCTAATGGAGAATGTTCTATTTCTATAGGATATTCGGCCTCAGAGACATTAAAAACACGTGCTGATAAAATAATTGATAATCTCAAGAAAGATTCAAAAATTAATTTAGTTATGTTTTATGTTGAACAACTAGATAGAATTACGCACTTTTTTGGACCTTTGAGTCGAAATAGTACACTTTTTATTAGAAGATTGGATTTGTTAACTAAATACATCATACAAAAATTGATTGAAATTAGAGTTTACCATAGAACTAATATATTTATTATAAGTGATCATGGTATGATTTCGATAGATAAGATTAAGGATAAAATTGACCCAGCACCTAAATTTGATTATGTTGGTTCAACAGACCATATTGATGATGTGAATGCACGAGCGGTATTCCCTTTTGATTATGAAGCCAATAAAGAAGATAAAGATAAACTTACGGAATTCGTGAAACCGTATGTAACAGCTACTGACAATTTTGCTAGAACTGCTAGAACTGATAATAAATATAAAATTGTTAGAATTCCGAATGGATACGAAATGGAGGCTGGGTAATAAATATTTAAAAATGTCATTTTTTTTCTAATCGACGCAGTAATATAAAAAAAATAATAATAATCGTAATAGCCCGAGCAGAATCAAATTCGTACGCAGCCAACATAAGAAAAAATATTTACCGAACACAATCAAAAGTAGTTTTGCTGCGAAACCTACCAATTTACACTAACAATATTTTTCTACCTGATATTAATGCGACATTTACCAGCGTACTTACGGAAAAAGTTAAAAGTTGGTTAACTTTTTTCTCGATTCTGCGACGAGGCTGCGTTTGTTATAATCGGTTTCATATATTTTCATACATTTTAACTTTTTTTGGCATTTCTTATGTAGGCTGCGTATGTATTCTGCGTTGATTCTGCTCGGGCTATAACTTTTTAAATAAATATTTAAAATGGCAATTGATTTAATTAAATTTTGTGAAATTATAATTTAACATTTACAGTACGATCGAATATGCAGCATGTCCAGGGTTTATTTTGGAATTAACAAGTACACACGTTAAGGCATTTGAAGACAAATATAGTGCAAAGCTGTTAAATAATAAAAAGGAAGAAGGTTTAAATTGTTTCGGTGTTCATGGTTATCTCAGACAAAATGATGCATTGTTCATGGCCAAAGGGCCATTATTAACCAGATTTAAAAAAGTAGAACCATTTGAAATGGTCGATCTATACAGTGCTTTCGCAAGAATATTAAATATTCAAGGTGACTATGAAAGAGATGGAAATTTTTCAAGGGTTCTACCAATTTTTCCAGAACATAGGCCCGTCCAATGGGTATGTAAGTAAAAATATCAACAAAATACATTTTAATATACTTAAATTAATTAATTTTTTTCTTTTGTATTTAGCAATTATTGTTTCTATATTTGGATTAGCAGTTTTTTTTACGGTTGTATATTATTTTACTATAGAATTTATAGTAGAAAGAATTCAGAGTTAGAAATAATAGGTAATACCTAAATTTTAAATTGTACTGTACTGTAATTGTACTGTATATACTGTAATAATATTTTGGTTCAATAAAATTAATATATTAAATTTTATAAAAAATATTAAAAATAATGAATTTTTACATTTAATTTTTCACTTAATTTACACATTTGACTTAATTGAAATGGCCTGTAGTTTTATTTAGTTTTAATCTATTTTTTTTTTTCCCAAATCTTGAATTTCGTTCAGAACAATGCAGAACATTAAGTAATTCTGAAGAGTAAGTACTAAGTAGTTAAATTGTTTATAAATTTAAATAATTTTTAAAATATAGTTTTTAGTGTTATAGTTTTTAATGTTGACAATTCTCAGTCTGTTGTATAAATATGCAGTAAAAAAATTTGCAAGCAAACTGGCTGATTTTCAATTTTTGACGTTGCATAAGTTGCACAGCTTTTGAATTCTCGACCACATCCTTTCTGAAATGCTCACAGAAACACTAAATATTATGGAATAAAAAATTTATACTAAATTTCGTACTAGAAAAGTAAAAATCTAAAAACTTTTTTTATATAATATATTCAATTTTCTGGAATTATTGATTATGTAGGTTAGGTGGGACGACCCATATAAAAATTATTTAGACCACGACAAAATGAGAATCTTTATTTTAGTCGCAAATCTGAACGTCCACATATCTTTAATTCTTATTACAAAAAAGGAGATAATTCCATTTGTAAACAACTTGCACAATTTAACTATTTTATGACTAAAAGCATTTAGGTTAGGTAGGGTAAGACGTAATACGATTGACCATTAATTAATTGCGGATATTTCATCGCGAAATTTTTTTATGATTACTACTTATTGTCTGTAAAAAATGATCTGTTGAATTTGGCAATACGTTATATGTTGAAATTTCTCAAATTGTTTACTATTATTGGTTTCTTGGATGAAACATCAGGGTCTACTTCCATTTCTCATATACACACACTGATATTTAATGTGCCAGTTATATGCTTCCATTAATGAATTCAATTAATTACTGGATGTGGACGAGAGAGTCAAACTAAAATTTTTACGTTCCGCTTTAAAATTACTTTCCAAATTGTATTTTTCGGTTCCGGTTTATCTACATTTTCCGATATTTTATTACGTTTCGGTTTTGGTTTAAATCTGGTTTGAAAAATTACATATAAAATTATATACCAAAATGTATAATTAAATATTTTGGAACAACATTTTTTTTTTGTATTTTATAGCTGCAGGCATTTAAACTTATCACCAATGTTTATCAACTCATCACATTTTTTATGAGCAATTTGCTGCATAGTGTAGAGGTAGACGTAGAGTGTTCTTGTTTTCGAGTGGAATTCTGTTCTAGTGGATTTTTTTTAAAACCAGAATACCAAAAACTTGCAACTAATTGCCGGTAAGAGTTACCGAAAATAATTATATATATTTAATAAAAGAAAAAAAAATTAACCGATAAAAAATATACCATCAATTACGATTCACTCATATTTTATTATTTAGTTTCGTTTTAGGTTTTCGGTTCATCAAAAATATCGGTTATTAACAGTTTTCGATTTCGTTTGGGTTTCATATAACACGTTGCTAACATTAAGTCAGTCAAGAAATATTTTTTTCAAATTTTTTGATATTTTGGACAGATTGCAATTGGTTGTAATCCAATTAATTGCCAGATTGCAATTGGCAATTGTTTTGATGCCATAAAATTGCCGACCAATAATTGAAATTTTAAAAATCAATTTAATAAAATTTCGAAAAATTCCTCATAATCGAAAATTATTATTTATTCTTAACAAACTCCACAGTTTGTCAATTAAATTAATTGTTTAGAATTAAATTTATTTAAAATTTATATATTTCAGACGATTTTTTTTTATATTAATTTTCTTATAAAATCATAGATGCCATGCTGGTGGGCCTATAAAAGATTTTATATTTGGCGGGACAAATTATAAATGACGCGTAAATGAAGATGAGAGCGTCACATTTACTTGTATTCAAATTGATCACGACACGATCACATAAATTGTGCATATGACAATATAATGTTCGTCAAACATTATATTACACTACTATATGGAATTTGAGTGGTTTCTGTATTAGTATGAAATTTGTATAGACTATTGAGGGTGCTCCCGACCATTTGATAAAAAATAATTTCACTAAAAATATGTAGAATTTGTGATATTTTAAATTTAAAGTTAGATTATAAGTAGTAAAATCATATTATCTAAATAATGTGTCATAATTTTGTAATTTAATTTTAATTTATAAAACATAAATTATTTTGGGACCAAAAAAATAGAACAACAGTACACAAACAAAAAAGGAATTTATGGCAAAAATAGAATCTTAGTTGAATAAAAAATATGGGGTTTGATAATTAGAATTACTAGAGTATATCAATTTACTAAATTAATATTTTCAGTGTTTCAAATTATAATTAAATATGCAATTAAATATGGTATTTTGCTAAGTAAGCACTTCTATAATTGAAAATAATGAATAGCTTTTGTGGCTTCATTAAACATGTCCATTGCCATAGATGAGTATTTTTTTAATGATTTAAATTAGAGACACGTTCCTCTAATTTCCTAAACTATACAATTTAGCTATAATTTAATACAGCCAAACATGTACTAATTAAAATGCCATAATGTGTTAAAAGTTTGTGAGTAAATTTATGAGAATATGAACGATTTAAAAAAAGTTGGTATTATTTCAACGATTCACACTCACTAATTTGTAAAAATTAGGATGTTTATGTAAGTACGCGCATGACTTGTACATGTCCGTGCGACAAATAGCCTCTGAAAAAACTATCAAATTCACTATATGTTATTTATTAGATCTAACTTTGCAATCTGCTGGATCTTGGAAAGTAAAGAATTAATAAACAAGTATGTATTTAAGCATTGACTACAATGCATCGATCGATCAGTTAGTTCGTCATCGATTCGTTCAGTAAATTTAAAATTTGTCTTCTGTATATATTTGTTATGGAAAATCGATTGAGTGAAAACATAGGTACGATTAAAAACGATTCGAAACGAATAGAATCATAACATTGCTGACGAAGATTTTATAAAGAAATATTGAAAATTATCCGGAATTATATAATAAACAAAATAACCATGACTACCAGAAAATAAAACGATATTAAATTCCAAACTAAACAATTTAATTGATTAAAATCATTAACTAGATGTTTTGAGTCTACTTAACCAACCAGTGGATTGGCTTCTGTACGAATCGATTCGAAACTTAACTGATCGATACATTGTAGCTAAAGCTTTATAGTTGATAGTGAGACAAAATTATGTGGTAATATCTTTATAGGTTTGTTGATATACGAGGTTAAACAAATTTATTGATTTTGATTTGAACCACTAAAACTAAAGATTATTACTTCAAATTTGATGAGAATATTATGGTATCACTGACTGACTATATATCAATTATTAGTCTATTTCAGAATGAACTAAATTTTAATCGACAAACGGGTGCAATATCTCAACACAACAAATATAAATAAAGTTTTTTTTTTTTTTATTTCGTACTCTGATAACATAAAGTGTACTAGCGGTTTTAAATAGTATATCTAAAATATCACCAGACATTTTTATACATTGCGGCCTTAGAAAAAAATATATTCATTATCAGCAAAAAAAAAAACTTTTTTAACTTCTTAATTTAGGCTCATATGAATCTGTTTTTTTATACATTATATTATTATAACATATTTATATATATTATTTTATGAAAAAGTGTGAGAAAATTCCATAATTTCCGTAACATAACATTATGTTTTGGGATTCTTAAGTTTGATATTCATAATGTATGTAATATACGAGAACAAAAATTCGCGGACTTATAAAAAGGGCAAGATTGAAATTGAATTTTTTCTGTGTAATTTGATTTCAGGAAAATATAATTAAATTTCACACATGAAATTATTATTATTTTTTTGACGACAAATTAATTTGGTTTTTTTTTTTTTTTTTTTTTTTTATGTTTATTTCTATCTAAATGTGGTTTTATGTTTTTATGGGAATTTATGCAAAAATTCTTAATAAAGTTTTGTATAGTTAAAGATAAAATATGAACAAAATATTAAAATTTCATAATATATGTGCAATTTTATACTGTAAGTATATAGTAAAGTTGTTAGATTAAATTTTTCTTTTAGATATTCTTTGGATTTTTAGTGTTACATGACATGAATAATAATAAAATAGTAAACATAAAATCAATTACATAATCAATTTCATTTTAAACTTTTCATTTCACTATTGCTTATGATTGTCTGGCGTCGTTTATTAATTGATAATGAATGTCCAATTGTCTTTGAAAACCTTGAAGGATCTAAAGTCAGTGGTGAACGAAATATTAGTATTAGTAAATAATTTTCTTAAACAATTTTTCGGTTTGGTTTCATATATTTTCATACATTTTAACTTTTTTGACATTTCTTAAGTATTCTGTATTAATATTAATTCTACTCGGGCTATTAAGCATAATTCTGAATAATTGTCACCCAAGATTATGATGTATAATGTGTTAAAGTTGAAACTAATTGCCGCGTGCGCCATATTCTTTGAGAAGAATTGCTAAAAACAGTGACGATTATTTAGCGCTAGAAATATTATACCGTGAATGCAATGAACGCTTTCAAGACGCACTCTACTCGTACGAGTTCTTAAAATAAAGTTCAAATGTATAGAGTAGTTACAATGCACGCAGTCTATACAGTACTAAATAAATTGGTTAACTTTCAACTTTTTTCGCTAAGTGTTTTTTCGCTTTCATTTTACATAACCCACAAAACTGATTTACATAAAATGTTTTACATAAAATGAAGGAAATATTGTACAGAAATAATTACCATGAAGAATATTTGTTAAAGTATAATCATCCGATCGCCGGACACCTTAAAAATTATGTTAGTTTGCCTTTGGAATATTAATAAAATGTTGTTTTATGATTTGTTCGCTAGATTAAAAAAAATGTTTACAAATAATTTAAAATTTACGCCAAAATCATAATTTTACTTCAGTTGGAATAAATTTTATTGCCATTAGCACAAGTGTATGAAACTACTGCACAAGAGACAGGCCATTTTATACGTATATTATTAGTTGTAAAAATATATATTTAGCGAATATTTAGAAAAATGTATTTATATAATCGAAAATTGTTCAAATCGATCATTAAATTTAGCCATGAAGATATCGAATAGAATTATGTTATGTATTTAGAAATTGGCTGATAATCAAATAATCACAGTGCTTAAAATACAATAAATGAGTTAATTGAACTTCAATTTTTTTTTTGCTGATTACATTTTAGTTAGGTTTTAAATTTTATTTTGAAATTGATTTTAGTATATAGGTAAAATATTACGTAATTTATAGAATATTATAAAAATATTGGAAATTCAATTATAGTTTATAAGTCTTTAGTATTATTATAAAATGATTGATAATATTGACCTATATTTATAAATTTTCAAGTATGAATTTAAAAATAAATTGGGTTGGGTACGAAATCCCGGAATTCAAAATCCCGGAATTTAAAATCCGGAAATCAAAATCCCGGAAATCAAAATCCCGGAAATCAAAATCCAGTAATATTAAAATCCCGAAATCAAAATCCCGGATTCAAAATCCCGAATTCGCATGGCAATTTTTGGTGTTAAAATCGCCGCGATTTTAACACCAAAAATTGCCATGCGAATTCGGGATTTTGATTACCTAAATAAATGAACATAAGATTAATGAATAAACGTTAGCAACAGGTATTTCTTATAATTGAAAAATATATATTAGGCTTTTGTCCCTGTCGGTCTTTTCATTAGTATATAACACGAAAACCTACATAATATAAAACCAACATAAGACTCCAATTCGAAATCGATAATTCCTCCATAACTATTTCGGTAAGGTTCTTCATTATTGAGCTCTAACATATTGTGTGCAGTCGTATTAGTTATTGCCTCGTAAATATGGAAGTTCAAGTTTTGGAATCTAATTAAGGAAACAATAAAATAGTTGTAAATGGATACATATATCACGTTGAAAAAAAAAACCTAACTACGTGTAATTGGAGCTGTGCTTAATAAAATATAAAAAAATGTAAAAAAAAAAAAAAAAATTAAAAAAAAAAACAAAAAAAAAATATAAAATTATAAAAACGTTAAAAAATATTATATAAAAAAAAAACAAAAAAAAAATATAAAATTAAAAAACTAAAAAAAAATATAAAACAAAAAATGGAACTTACAACCCGTTACGTCCTCGTCGTGGTTCTGGGTAACGCTAAAAACGGGAAAATATTAATAATCAAATTTCCGGGATTTTTTGCCGGGATTTTTTTTGGAGGTTTAATTTCTGGGATTTTGATTTCCGGGATTTTGTTTTTCGGGATTTAGTATTTTCCGGTATTTTAAATTTCCGGGATTTTATTAATTCCGGGATTTTGTTTTCCGGGCTTAAATACGAATCCCAAATAAATTTGATTAAAAACATTGAAAAATCAAAAAATTATATTAGTGATGGTGAGAATCCAAGTCAAAGCTATCGAAGAATTTAGATAAAAGTTTAAAGATAAGGCAGGGCTTATGTACAAATGTTCATCTGTAGGGTATGTATAAAAGAGGATGTATACATGGAGTATATTATCATATTGCTACTGCCATTCCGTGAGTTGTAGAAAACTGAAACACTTATAATGTTTTATGACAAATCTTTGGGAAACAGGTAAAATGAAGTCTGATTTAGTTCATAAGAGAAATTAAATGGATCGATAAACGTTAAAATAGCCTTTGACTAGGCGTACAACGGAACGAGTTGTAAATATGTTATAAGATATTTTAAATAACTCATACCAGAAATTATAAAGAAAATAAATTTACAACATTACAGATTCTTGTACCTTGCTGTACATTCTAGTAGCTACAAATCAGTTCTGTTATAAATTAATACTTGGTGTAGCGTTTATCTTAGGCATCGGATGGGATATCATTTGACAACAGATATTAATTTTTCATAATTATCAAATAAAGTCAATTTTTGTTTCTTTCCAAATACACTCCAATATATAAATGTATCAAAAAGTAAAATTATTTTCTAGTTTACTAGATGCATACTTTAAAAACATCTTCAAACACCAAAGTATTATAAAAGATTGTCTTTATATAGTTGCTAAAATTAATACCTAATGTTTAAATTTCATAGTATCACTCACCTCAATTTCATAATATCACCTTAATTGTTCTAAATAATTGTTATAAATAATATAATATTGAACCGTGTAATCTTTATGACTATATATAATAATACAAAACCGAAAAAATAGAATTATCAATTAAATTTATATTGATATGTTGTCAATCTTTAATCTTCAATACATTTAATTTAAATTTTCTATCCATATTTTTAACTATATATTTCATACCATCTTTAAAATCAATATAAGTTAATGTCTATAGCCAATACTCTTCTAGCACAATATCATTAGCAAACTCTGGAGACAACATGCAACCTAGACATAAATATATAGAAAATATCATTTAGTAAATTTAGTCAATATTGGATGCAACATAATTTCTATTTTCTGTCAAAACAAAAAACTTCCTTACAATATTTTACATTACATTTTCAATTTTACGTAGAGTTATAAATTAACAATATAGTTTGTGTAATGGAAAAGGTTTCAGATGAATAAATAGAAATAGGTTTAATAAATTTTTCTTTATATTTCCGAAGAAATAAAAATGCAATTACCTAAAAAGCAATTAATTTTTATTTGATTTGAATGAAATTTAGTACACAGCTTGGTTTCGTTATCTAAAACCCGTAGAACATAATCTCGATTAAGTTCAGTGAAATTCTTAATGCCCGTGATACAATTTTCTACAAAGCATCTGTTTTAACAAATTCCGAGATTTTAACTACCCTATATCCCTGCCGATAGGTTACCCAGCTTTAATTTGTATATTTTGTACTAAATTAGATTGTATAGAATAATTTGTTATTGTTGTTAGTTACTTAGGTAGTCGATCAATAACCTCGTCTACTAAAAAAGCATATTTTAAGTTCATTCTTTGCACGAACATAAAAATGACAATTTCGATTTATTTATTTTTGTTTGCCATATAAAAGAAAATTGTTTTTTTTGTATATCAATTTTTCATTTTAAAAAGGAAAAACAATTCCTTGCAATATGGACAGAAAGAATGTGAACACCACAACTGCAAAATAACAAAAATATATATAAAAAAAAATCTCGTTTTAAGAATTTTTCTTTATTTCTTATGCCCTTTCATTTCCTTTTTATGTTTTTAATGTATGTCTTTTTTATATATATGCTTCTAAAGTTATGTTTAATTAGAAGTTTCAAGAATTTTGAGATTTTCTTAATATTATTTTTGCTATTGCTTTAGTTCGTTATTTAATATGTCGTTTTTTGTTTTATGAAGAATATAATATAAAACTTTATAATTTTGCAGAGAGATTATAATTTTATAATAAACAATAATGTATTATTATACAGAATTGTAATGCGGAATTTTTAAGGAATTATTATAGACCATACGTTCAGGTTTTCATAAAGATTTTGTAGTATGGAAACGACAATAAATCAAAACAATATTTTGAAACAATTTTATTGAGTGAGAACTATTGAAAAAAAATATAATCATCGATCGATATACTCTTTAAAGATTATTCTATTTTCACCATATCGCATCAGTATTTTAAAATAATTTGTCAGCACACAGACGATATTATCCGCTGATGCCATTTGACATCAACACTAATCTCACTCACTATTGGCATATAAATATCCCTTTTTTTTAATAAAAACAGGTCGTTAACTTTCCGTATCTGAAAGTTCCACAGTTTAGTTAGATTAGATAGGTTCTAGGTAGGTACCATATGTCCTGAATCACTGTGGCCACTATGGGTCTATTGTGATATACCCCTATTGTAGAACGCCCGCAAGACTAACAATCTCAAAGAAGTAATAATCGTTTGTAGTGACTACAATATACAATTCCGTGGGTTCCAGGAGGCCGTGTCCAAGGCGATTGAGTCTAAATCCGGCGAGTGCCCTTCATTCGCGCATGATGTATTCGGCCGACTCCTCCTCATATTCACACGACATGCACATGTTATTTGTAACTAACCCCATAGTGTGTAGATGTTTTTTCAAGTTACAGTGTCCGGTGAATAAGCCAGTTATTATTCGTACTCTATAGCTGCTCATTTCAAGAAGCTCTCACGTCCGTTAGGCTGAGTGAATAAGGTATACACAGTATAGAAACTCTGTTACCCTGTGTAGAGTTCCAGTGTTTTTCTATTTGTACATTCATCCAAAATTTTGTTCTGACCCTTTTCTTGCAAGTGATTCCGCTACCTCATTACCTCTAATGGCCGAATGTCCTGGTACTCAAATAAGTGTAAATATATTCAAGTTTGCTAGTGTAATAAGAGTGAAGGCAATCCCAGACAAGTTTGGATGGAATGGTGTATGCATTTAAAGCCACTTTGTGGATGATTTGGCTGAGGTATTTTCCTCTTTCACGGATGTATACATAGATAGTTCAATGGCATAGATTTCTGCTTGGAAGACGATGGAGTATTCGTCTAGGCTAACATGTCAGTAATAGGTATGTATGTTGAGGACCTTATTATGAACAAACTATTCGACACAGTCTATTATAGACTGCTATTCGAAATTACTAAAATGATAACTCACTAGAAATACCTAGTATTAGCTGACTAAAATACATAGCCACATCTAATTTCTTCTATACTTAACATTATGACAAAATTATTATTATTAAAATATAAAATTAATAGATCTAAATTACAATTCTGGCAAAATACTTATAACATTATGTTTGTCTAAATTATATCGTTTTTAAATCCAGAACCTTACTTAATTTAAAACATTAAAATATTACAATTTGTCAATATACTGTCAAGTGTCAATCAATTTCTAAAAGAAATTGGTAAAATTTATATTATCTATCTTAAAAATTCGTGTGTAGATCATTTCGTCAGTTTTTGTGTTCAAAATTCATAGTATATTAATTAAAAAATCAATGAAGCAATTTAAATATATAAATAATTTATAAAAAATTTAATCGGATTTTATATATTCAATTAGTATAAAACGAATGAAAATTTTTAATTTAATCCAATAAAATAATAAGGACAAAAACAAAAAAACATCAAATTATTAATAATGATTAGTAGAAAACCGCATAGCTTTCATCAAAAGAATGTTAAATTTAAACAAATTTGGAACAGGTTTTATTTAATTAATTTAAATATTTCATATATTCGACTTTAATTAAACCGCACATTAACATGAATTTTAGCTATAGAATAGAATGAAATTATATATAGTAAAATTATAGTCTGACCAATAATAATCTTCTGACGTTTTTGAAATTTAAACTTCGCCATAACCTCAAATTTATTTATTATATTTCCTATATTTTCTGGTTAGAAAAGAATTTTCATGCAATGTCTCCAATAAAAAAACAAAAAATTCCCATAACCTATAAAAATATTCAAATTTATTCATTTTCAAATTTTTTTTTTTGTGTTTTATTTTTACATTTTTCTAATTCATTTTTTGACTATGTATTAATTTCCATTTTTTTAAAAAAAATTTATTAAACGAACTTTATTGCTTTTAAAAAAATAATTTAACTATGAATTTTTAAAAGATTTTTTTTTTATGAAATGATTTTTTATTTTTAATGAAGAATTTTATAGAAGCTTTTTACGGTTAATAAATAAAATATTCAAATATTAAATTAATTTTTGTGATTTGTAATCTTTAAAATATTATAATTTTAAAAATATATAAATTTTTTTTAATAGATTTTGTAATTTTATTCGAATAATCGATAAATTTTTTTTTTTAGCTTTATTCGAACTGAAAAACTTCTTTTAAATGTAAATACTTGAATGGTATATAAAATATGCTTTTAACACTTTAATGTATTTTCATTAAATTTGTAAAATCTTTATTAACTGAAAATAAAATTACTTATCCCATTTAGTAACACTAATGACTTATCCCTAATTTCATAGAGCAAACTTAAGCTTAATAATGATCTTGTAACTTAAGCTTGACATTAATTGTAGATTGTTTCTAATAAGTTACATAAATATGAATTTATGAATTGATTTCATATGATTTTATTAACTATTTCTATGTATGAACTTATATTAATAAAAAATGTCAAAAGTGAAGCTTAAGTTCTACCTATATGTGGCTTAAATTAAACCGCAATTTAAAGAAGTCTTATTTTTTTTAGCTTGCACTGAGAATCCAGAAAATAAGTTAAACGGATGTTTAAGCTCTGCCCAAGGCTTAAGTTTCCACTGTGAAATCGGTCATTAATTTCTCAAACAAAATTTTAGGTTGTAATTATAATTGTGTTTATAAAATGTCAGCTTTAATTAATTTGTATATACTAACTATAAAAATTTTAACAACTTCTTTTTATTTTCATTTGACTATCATATTTTTTTAACATTATTTTTTTTTTGATTAAATTATGAAAATCGACGTTTAAAGCTATAAATATCCATATTCTGCTTAAGTTAAACTTCATTTTAAAGAACGCTTATCTTAAATATTAAACTGAGAAACCATCAAATAAGTTAAATTGAAATTTAAACTCTGGTTTAAGCCTTAAGCTCCTATTATGAAAGTGGGAATTATCGTAATATTCACACAAAAATCGTATATCAATTGGTTCGTAAAGCTAGAAAAATTCAATTAAATATTACCGATATATAAAACCAATATATATCTCAAAATAAAAACAATAATTTAATGAATCTCAATCCTATAACATAAATATGTTTATCTATATAAAAAACATGTTTTAAATTGACAGATTTGGTTAATGTCTTATAAGTGTACAATATGTGAACGAGTTAATTAAGACAAACTTGTAAATTTAATTTGATTTCTTGGATGTGGAAATTTCCATGTATTAAGGAAGTAGTAGAGTTCCAATTTCTAATGATATATTTCATGATATTAATTTTATATGAATTATATAAAATTATTGAAAGTTTATTTATATAAAACCTTTGGACAGTAACTATATAATTTTTATATTTTGCATAAATTCAGAAAAAATTAATTAATATCATTAAATTAATTAAATTAACTTAGTTTGATTGCTTGTGTTCGATAGTTGCCCGTAACATGCAAAAAATAATTATTTATTACGTACATATATTATCTATTTTGTTAAACAATTTCTGATATTTAAAAATTATAAACTGAATTAACAAAAAAAACAAACATAATCTATACTAAATTTATAATTTGTAATTTTGTGAATATACGAAACAGAATAAAGGGGGCTGCCCATTAATCTTTTTTAAAAGTATAGGAATGACTTTTTTTAACCAGACTAAATGCTTAAAATCCGTCAGTGTGCTAGAAAGCGTTGAAGGGCATTTAGGTTTTAGTACTTTTCATATAATACACCAACACGTAACTCATAAAAAAACTAGTGAGGTCCGAGAAAAGGACGTCAATAGATGTCGTTGTATTCCCAAGCCATTATCAACTTTTTATTTGTAGTATTATAATTTTTAAAGTCAAAGACAATGTTTATATAAAAGTTGATAGTAAAATGGAAAAATCAATTATCAATTATAACTTTCAAAGAAATTTTAAGGTTATGTAAATTCAGATTATTCGTAAAACTAATAATTTTATTTTGTCTCTCTCTCCTTAACAACTTTTTCATGCTGTCTCATTCCGCACATATAAACCAAAATTGACAGACCCCTTAATACGCAACTTCTTCTTGTTATAAACTTGTTACAAATACGATTTTGTATTCGATATTTTTATATAATGATAATTTTTTTTTTCTTAATTTATTTAATTGGGTTTACCTTTTTCAAGAATTATTATACGAAACTGCACAAAACTTATTTAATTAAAAAATTGTAAAAAAGATAATTTGTTTGAAGAAAATGAACCAACCGATGTTTTACATTTTATGATAATCAAGTTGAACATTTTTCTTGTTAATAATCATTTAGTTATTGCAATAAAGTATAAATATCAATAATTCTTGGAAGTAATTAAAACACAATTTATTAAGTTAGAAAAAAATTACAATATTGAATTATTTATTAAATTATATAATTATATTTTGAAATACAAAATTTTTAAATTGTTATTTATATGTAGAATTCAAGGTTTGATAGTAGCATAAAGTTGCTTTAAATACAGTTCGACGCTGTCTGTATGCTAGTCTAATATTATTTCATTAATATGAATTAGAAGAATATGAATTTTGTTATTATACAATAACTAAAATTCTTCAAAAATTAGTATCAGTTTTTGTCGAAAATTAAATTATATTTTTCTGGTAACAAATATTTAGTAAATCGCGATATGTGTATTAATAAAAGGTGAAATCCACCGAATAATTTCAATATACACAGCGAGTTGATATGCACAAAAAATGACAGAACGTTTCACGTGGTAGTAGAAACCTGATTGGACAAAAAACATTTTGCAAAAGGAGAAAACTGCCCAATATCAAGCAATACAATGGAATATGCATATGCGAGAAGGCCTAAGACACTCGAAGTTATTCATTCCTGGACCATAAAATTAGCGAGCAACAGAGCTAATAGTAAAAAAGTCAGATCAATGGTATAGGTTTTCTTACATGTTATTGAAATCTCAAAAATTATCTACACAAAATCGGACTGTCACTGGACAGGTATGTAGGTTCTGTCAATTCTGTCAACATGAGAACGAAATGGCGGAATACATACTATGAGGCGTTGATGTCTAAATGACTTCGACACTCCGAAGGGTATATTGTAGTTAATTGTGAAGCGTGGCGATTGTCACAAAAGTAGCTATACTGTTTCATCAGTATTAGCTTTTATTCAGTAAAGTATACTTTGAATTGAAGGGATATAATACACTGCTATTAGATAGCGCTGCATAAAGTAAATAGTAATTGTTCATATTCATGAAGCAATTGCTTTATTTTAGCTATTATTGTTGCGAGATCCAGCAGCTTACCTCCAAAATCATATAAATATAACTAAAATAATTCCACCAGTAGTTCAATACTGGTCACTTTTATAACTTTCAAATCGTATCTTTTAGTTATGTTATCGTATCGACCGTTTTAATTTAAATTTATAATTTGAATAACATTATTCTACATATAATTTACAAAACTCCAATTATAAAAAATTTTATTTTTAGAATTCATTTTATATTTATTATGGCGAACCGATTATATTCGTATACATACAATTAATTTTACTCATATATTTTATAAGTATAAACTATATTAATTATAATAATCTTGTTTAATTATTGACTGGGCTAAAATTACATAATATTGAATTAATATATATATGACACTGACATGTGACAGTTTTAAAATATATTTTTAATATTAAACAATGTATATAATTAAATATTTTTAAAAAATCGTAGGTATATCAAGGCTTCTGTAATTTTAATAATGATTTTATTATAATTTTTAACTATCTTGTTAAATCACGTAGCTCAAAGCATTACAGATTCACATGAATTTATTAAAGTCAAAAATTATACTTTTTTTTACCTATAACTATAGTAACTTTAAAGCAATTGTAATTACTACAGAATGTCCGGCATTTATCTAATTTATATTATTTTATTAATAAATTTAGATTAATTTTTAAGTTTCATTAAAATATTCTCAAATCGCTTACCGTATTATAGTATAGATAACATTTAACTTTTTATATCAAATTTTCTAATCATTAAGTTATTTAATAGAACTGCTTATAATATCTAATTAA
Source organism: Rhamphomyia laevipes (assembly GCA_963920725.1). Taxonomy (NCBI): domain Eukaryota; kingdom Metazoa; phylum Arthropoda; class Insecta; order Diptera; family Empididae; genus Rhamphomyia; species Rhamphomyia laevipes. The sequence goes on from OY987259.1 coordinate 20,656,545, forward strand.
TTTCTATTAGAACTTTTTTTTTTTTTTTGTAAGATTTTAAATCTTTGACCACATTAAGTAATCTAATCTAATCTAGTAAAACTAGTTACACAAGTTTCATTTCTATATAAATCTTTCTATATAGAATTTTATAAAATACAAAACATTAAAACAACTTTAACACTTGTTTCAATCTTTCACCGGGCAACAAAATATATGACAACAAAACAACAACAAAATTTATATTACAAAAACAAAAAACAGAAACCTTCAGTCAACATGCTGTTTTGAAATTGTTGGCCTATCTATAAAATAAATATAATATAAATATAAGCCAAACTGTATCATTTTTAAATAAACTAGAAAAAAAAATGGCTCTATCTCAATAAAATATTTTGATCCCAATGTGAACTCTCAATATCAAATTTACATTTTCATATTTTAATATTTTTTTGTTAAATAAAATTTATAATTATTGCCACGATAATAAATTTTGAAAAATATTGAATATTTTTTTTTTTTTTTTGTAAATACGCTTAATCTAAATTTTCATGTAGTTTTTTAGTATGATCGATTTAATTTAAAATTATACATTACAATTTGATATTTGATGAATGGAATAGAAAAGGATTAAGAAACGAGAATTGCTCTAAGACACTACTTAAGACACAAAAAAGTTAAAAATGTTAAGAAACGTAAAAGTTGTGAAATGAGAGTTGAATATTTATAAGATTCGTACGAATGTTACGAATTCTGTAAGAAATGTTTAAGGTTAAATTAAACCAAAACTTAAACATGTAGAGGAAAATTTTGATATTTAAATTAAAATAATTTGTTAATTTTATTAAAAATATAATAATTTAGGTTTAGTTCTTACATTTCAGAAACGTATTTAGATAGAATCGTTGATATAAAGTTAGTTTTTGAATGAACTCTTATTTCATAATGTAAGAAATTAATTGTTGGATGAAAATGATGGAATAAATTATAAAACAATTTTCCATCATTCTTGCATTCGGCCTACCATTATATAAGGATCTGAAGCGTGGATAATAACACAAGCTATGTACTTCAAATAAATTAAGCATAAAAGAGAGATTTTACGTTTAGATTCAGTTCGATAAGTAAATAGAAGAAGGATGATACTAAACGCTACAATATTGAATTATAAATACTTACAAAATTTACACTGAACCTGAGACTGTTATTTTTATAAAATTAAAAAACTTCGATGTTTGTTACATGGTCCTCTGGATCCAAATTTTGATTGGAAAATGCTGTAATTTAAGATGCTCAGTTAATTCTGAATGAAATTAAGTGTAAATCAGATTAATAGAATTATGTAAAGAAGAAGAATGAAGCTGAATTAATTACATCCAAATCCAATGATATAACTAACTAAATTAAAGTTGTTTTAATCATTTTGCTGACCTTTCTATAAAGACTAAATTGTCAAATCAAATGTATTTCGTTGCTTAAAACAAATGTCTCATTTCTTGTTCCGAAGACTTATTAAAAGTGTTACCAATTGTCATATCTGAGAAAATTTTAAATCGGTACATTTTTATCCGGTTAACGTGAAAGAATTAATCCTTAAAACTAAAATAAAGTTACAAGTTACAATTTCCGTAATATACGAGCAAATTAATCAATTTTTATTCACAGAATAAGAAAGTTGTAATATTATTTAATCAATAAATTATAAAATTATTATGTAAAAATTTACATATTTTTTTTCTCCACAAACTAATCTAAAGCCAAATAAATTATAAAACAAAATAAAAATTAATTTTAATAACTTTAATACTGGGATTATGACATGTTTACTTGGCCTATGCAGAATGATATTATTATTTTTTCATTTTTACATATAAATTGTAAGTCAGTAAGGAAATTACTAAAGAAAATATAATTTTATAAACATCTTTCAGGTCAATGAATTCTAGAGGAATACTGACAGGTAAGATCAGGTTTTTTGTGTTTTAACATCAAAACATAATTAATTTTACCAAGACGAAGAACAGGTAGCAGTTATCATCCTCTACAATTCATCATTCTCTACAATAAAAAAAAACAAGTAAACATAAAATTATAATTTGATAAAAGAAGAAACATTCTTGAAGGATGGTATTATGCATAAGAAGAAATATAAAAGAGCAGATGATGATCAAATTCGATTAAACATATCAAAATAAATAAATTTATGATGTATTTGCAGATTATGCACTATGTCAAGTGCGTAACATGGTAATCTGTAATCAGTATTATAGTTTTGTTGTTGTGGTTATTATATAACCTGACAAAAATTGCTAATGAAATAAAGTGCAAAATTATCTTGTTACATAAGTCAATATGTCTACAAAAATAATGTTAAAAATTCAGTAAGACATTAATTATAATTATGTTGTTATCAATGTGGTTTATAGTAAATATTTTTTTATAGGTATACAAAATTTGAAGTTAAACATATTTTAAAATTTCAAAATATATTAAATTATGTTAATTGTAACTCAAAATTTCTGCAATCTTTATAAATGATATTGATAATATATTCGAATTTTTATGGATTTATTAATGCATTCTATACATTTTAAAAAGCTTAATGCAATTATAATCAGACTGGGTTGATGAAAATATTCCATAAATTTGTCATATTATTATTTCATTCAATCTTTTCTAACTTCTAACATACACTGAGCAAAAGCCTTGGACTGAGCAAAAGCCTTGGATGTTGTCGACATTAAATTGAGTTTGTCATTAATAAGTTGGAATTATAAGAAACGAAGTTACTGTATGTATGACAACCAATGCAAGGCACTTAAATCGGTTTAATAGCTCTATTAGCTGAAGTTCGAGTTTGTTGTATTATTATAACTATCAGAATATCTGCAAAATCAATAAACTAAATTCTGTCAGCAACTTCCGTCATGTCACTACTCTATTAGGTGTATTTTAGTAACTCTTTCATGGCTATAAGTATTCTAATTCATAATGTAAAGATTAAAGTAGAAAACAAACAACTATAGTTGAGTTGAAGAGATCAGTGCTAAGATATAGGAAGATATCAGAAGTCAGAGACTGTCACTTCTGTTCGGATGATAATGAAACTGCGGATCACATCCTCTGCGACTATGGCCTAAAGATACCAAAGGTCTGGCCGTCAGGAAGATTCTGGGCTTTTATAGGAGCCTGGATATCAAGTGACTATCAATAGCTGGGTATGCACAATAGATCTGTCTAGGTCGCAGTGTAGAGAGGCGGTGGTTTGTCCTCTGTCTGTACGACCCCATTATTTCTAATCCTAATCCTAATCAGAAGTCCTCGCCAGATAAAACATAAATATATGTAGACTACTAGAGAGAGAAATCTTAGTCTGAATTCTGAAATATAAGATGACAGTTGACAGCAGTCTATTTATTATGCATAATAATAGTATCTTGTTGTAGATGAAAATTTGTAAAGTTCTCTACTACATATTAAATTATTTATTCAATTATGTAATTGTTTTTAATTCAAATATAATTATCATAAAGCCATAAATTCAAATTGAAAACTTATATTAATTCATTTGGAATATAGAAATATTGTCTTTGTTAGTTTTAATTTATGTATCAATCATTCTCTAATAATTAAAAAAAAAGAAACTGTTTTGCTATTAATATTTTTTAACATTTTTTCTAATATAGATTTTTACTTTAATATGTGAACAAATGGCTTTTGATATGTCAATAAAATGTGCGAGTTCTGTAAATAATATCTTAGTACAATAATAAGAAGTATATTTGTTCAGTCATTTGTTTATAATAGTTTCTTTCAACACTATTAGTAAATATATGATTAACTAAATATAATTTTTTTTTTTAGTCACTTCACATAAAAATTATTACTATTTACTTACTGTGTGACCCAACTTAATAGTAACCAACAAGTAAATATTTGAAAAATCGATTTCAATATATAATAGTCAAAGTGATGCAAAACTTGAAGATTTTGTGAATGAAAAGGGAGTACTGGATTCGGAATTGCTTAACAATTATTTTCTATTAATATTATAAATTTGCATTTTAATAATTAGGGGCTTATTACTACCATGTGAAATTTATAGTTTTATAACTTTTAAATTTTATCTTCTATTTAAAATGTCGTGTCAATTATTGTCAGTTCTCATTATAATTAGATATTTCTGGAAATAGTTACAAACAAGAGGTAATTCGAGTTGTAGGCATCATAACTGGGAAATGGTATAACAGTAATAGTATAAGTGAATAAGTATAATAGGTAACAGTTATGACAGTATATCAGTAACAGGTTAACATTTACAGTAAAACAGTAACTGGTTAACATTTACAGTGTAATTGTACATTCTATAGCCTGTAGCTGTAGGTTCTACAGATGAAAATAAAAGAAATAGGATTTAAAAATTTCAGTTTCTACTTCTTGTTTTTATTGAAATGGGAAATAATTGTCATACAATCGTCTGGCTTGTTCAACTTCAATTTCTTCGAAATGCAATGAAAAATTGTAGCGATTTTCGATCGTCAAACCATCCATCCAGTTCCACTGGTATCTTCAAGGTTAAATGATTTAAAAATGTTAAATTTTCAATGATTTTTTAGTAATAAAAGTGCACTGACGTTTTTGGACTGATAGTATATTTTGCTATCGTTTGTACAAATGTGTTAAGAATACAAAACTTTCATACAAAATTTAATAAATATTTCAATATGTCATCAAATATTTCATTTTCTGTCAAATGACAATCCCCTCATAATATTAATATATCTATCAAATTGTGCAACATTGAAATTTTTGTACATGAATATGTAATATGTTTCTACTATATTTATGTGACAAATATTCTTATATCAATTTCCAAAGCAAGTTTACACATAATCTTTATATAGTTTTTTTTTTTCACAAGAATTTTTATTTATCTTTCATCTCTTCAAACTTTTTTAATGGAGTTTTAATGGCTGGCACGTGTAAATAATAATTTTATTTATTCAAAGTATTTTAATTTACTATCTAGTTCCAAGTGATGGAATTATTTGTTATATAAATGTTTTTAATAATCTCGTCTAATACAAATTGAAGAACATGAAAAATGTAAACATATTTTTTTATGTTTCAATCATTTTTATTTTATTTAGACATTGTTGCAATTTATATAAATTTTTATACATTGATAAATAAATATAATTTGCAAATTAACAAGTGCAAATAAAGTGATTTAGGAAATTAATCTTAATGGATTTGCATTAGCTCTTCACGAATAAAGAAACTTTTTAAGATGATTTATTTGGAACATGATTCAATATCTAAATTGTAATAATAATTTAACAATTATTTGGTTTAAATAACGCCCAATAATGTAAATTTTGTAAAAAAGGAGAAATAGAGTTAACTGATTAAGAAAAATCAGAAAAACAACTTGGCCGATGTAGGGAACCTTCTTTAATTATCGCATAGGGATAAGTGTATTTAGGATACGGGTCCATCGGTCACCTGTCACACGGTTAGACATTCCGTACAATACAACTAATAATGGCATAGCTGTAAGACAATCGAGCACTTCTTTTACAAGTAACCGGCGAGACTGTGTAGCAGCAAAACGGTGCTAAAGCGCTACTTGGAGTCTGGACAGTCTATCGGGAGCTTCGATCCAAAACCAACCAAGCAATAATTCAAAAAATTTTAATATCTATAAACCCACTTCTCCGTTGTTTACCAGGAAGCAGACTATTATAATGAAGTGCAAAAGTGTCTTTCAAAAATTCACCTTTTTTGTCACTTAAATCCAAAAACACAAAAGCAAATTTAGTTCCTCCAGGCACTGTTCCGTCTCGGTGCAAAAATTGAGAGTTTGAAGTTATGTAATCTTAAAATCATCGAAAAACTTACTACATTTTGTTGGATATCGAGAATCGAGCTATTAGTCAACAGGGTTTAAGTTAAATTTAACATTTAAAAATAGTTTAAAACAGTTTAGCACTGTAGTATTTCAAAATTTAAAAGTTCAAAATATAAATTCTTTCTTTAAAAAAAATCGTTCATTGTAAACGATTACCATAGAATAGAAAGGATAAAATATTGTAAAAATCAAGATTTCACATTCTCTTTTTGGCAGGTTATCATGCTTTGGAACTTGTGAATTAAGTACGATTCAGAGAGGGAGTCATTGAATGAAAAAAACACGACATTTTGAATTTTGACTATGAAATTTCATTCAATTCTTACCAATTGGTTCAGGACGATCAAAGAGTTTCGAAAAACGAAATGTTATCCTTAAAAAAAATATAAAAAAAAAGAAAATTTGTTTTTTATGATTTTCTGTGCAATCTAATTTAACAAAAGTTGAATTTCAATTTTTTAATCATAAATACAAACAGGAAAAACTGTTGAAATATAGAAAACATTGACAATTTTAATATAACATAATTTTCAAATGGTATACGGTCACCCAGGTAAAAATACAAGTAATTTTTTATTTTCAATAAAATGCAGGTAAAAAGGGCGTTGCATGTTTTATAAAAACGAAAATAATATAAGAAAAATTTTATTGATTTGAAAAAGACTAAAAGAAAATCATGAAAATAAAATAATTTATTCATAAAAATATTATACTATATAAAAGTTATAGGTAAAATGATAATGAAAAACCGCACCTTAGTTTAAGATTCCATTTATTTTGTGTATGAGGGGACGAAGAGATTCTGAATAAAAGGAGAATCTACAAACATTTTTATTATTATTTAACATGGATTTATATTATTATATACACGATTATTTTCGGTTGGGTTTTCGATACGTTTACTCCAATTCGTCCTTTCCGGAATTCAATTTTAAATTCCATATTGTATAGATTATTTTATTCTTATGGAATTTAAGCAATTGAAGTTAACTACATAAATATATGTAGTTAGTTGTACAAATTATAGGATTTGTAGAGTTTAAAATAGATTGAAAAAAAAATGAAATCTATAAAAAGATTATTTGCTAATAGAGGAAGAAGGAAGAAGACATATAAGCAGGAAAAGAAAAATGTCGCGAAACGATGCATTTAAAAAGGACTTGTAAAAAAATACACTTCCCGAAGATCAAATAATTGGAACAGGATAGTTTAACAGTCTAGCTAGGGTTAATAATCAACTTTAATGTTAAAAGATCAAGAAAATAGATTAAAATTTATCAAAATAATATTAATCGGTATTCATTTTTCAGTGAAGCTAATATAAAAAGTAACCAACAGAACAAATTGAGGAAGATAAATTCTTGGCATTGGTTGAACTGAACTTGTATAATATCCAAAAAATATCATAAAATTATTGTGTTAATGCTAATTAATTCTAAAAATTAGTCCTCCAATTCGGGAATTAAATAACCGATAAAAACGTATTGTGCAAGAACAGCTCTATTTTCAAGATGAAAACCATTATCAGAAATAATTTAAAAATTGATGACATTTGAAAATGAGGTGGTATATATTAGCCAGACTTTGGTTGCAGTTGTAGTGCCACATCAAAATCAGTAGATCACTACAATGTCAAAATTCTCTGCTATAAGTCCATCGTTCAATGGACAAAGCGAAAGTTATTAATAATATGCAAATGATTTTCTAAAATTTTGAGTAATCATATGACTTTCGGTATTTGTCGTCACACTATTGGCTTCCTTTTAACAAAAATAACACCAGCTCTGATCCAAACATTAAAATTGCCTAATAAAATAACATAATATTTTCGTTCTTATAAACACTGTAATTCGTGAAAGGAATTAAAATTCTAGTCAGAAATAATACTAGCTAATTATAAAAATATATAGACTTACAATTGCCGCCTCTTAAATCCTCGTGGCACCAATGTTAAGAAGATTGAAAGAAAAGTTAATTGAATTTCGAAAAGATTTAAAAAACATATAAAAAAATTGTTAAACAATTTATTTATTTTTATTTATTTATTATAAGAATTACAATAATAATAAATTTTCATATTTGTAATATTTCAGTGGAAATATAAAATAAAACATAATAAATTTATTAATTATTTCATAATATTTATTGGATTTTTCTGTTTTACTTTAGATTTTTATTTGGTATTTCAATGTTTTCGTTGTTTGGCTTCTTGACAACATTTTAAAAAAAATAAATGTATATGTTTTCTATGATGACAATCTATAATAGTCTAGCTACATAAAATAGTGTGGATTATTTTCATAAATATATTTTTATTTTTAATTTTTACATAAAATAGATAGTCAAAGTTTTGCTTTATTATGTTAAATCGGATGGAAACAATGTGTAAAAATGATATGCAAACATTTATCATTACCAATGGATTGAATTTCTAATTTTTTTTTTCCTTTTTTCATAGAATTATTGTGATTTTCCATAATTTGTCATTGATGAAGTGATTTTTATTAGAAATATTTATAAAATTCTATTTTTAAATGAAATATTTATGGTAATGGATGTAAGGGCAAGAATTTAAAAATATATTTGTTTAATTAAATTAATAATTATTTAAAACAAAATATTTATTGAATTTTTCCCATCCAAGAAAAATAGATTAATTATTTACTAATTTCATTTTTGTAAAAAAATTTCCGAATCCTTAAATATTAACTTTAAATTAATTGTTTACAATTATTTGATTACTTGATGCTTTTGGTTAATTTACCAATAAAAACTGATACTAAGAAATGCAATATTAATCTTTTAATCCATTCATTCAGTAACATGAAATCGATTAAAACTGAACAATGCAGCACTCGATTAATCCTTGCTAGACTGCTCAACTTTATGTTCCATTTATTTGATCTACGGACAGTGTTTTTTTTTACATGTTCTCTTTAAATGCATCGTTTTAGCAACATTTTTCTTTTTCTGCTTACTTAAGCCATATAATCACCATCCGAGTAACTCAATTTGAAAACGTAAAGCTTAATCACCATCCGAGTAACTCACTATTGGTAATAATATTACCAATAGTGAGACCAGTACTACACTAAATCCTGTTGATCGTAATGCTACTATTCAAATTTCTAAATATGTGGATGTTCCTTCTAGTAGCAAATCCCCTAACTTTGTAAATTCACAACTCCTACCAGTTGTTAGATTAACTCAAACATCAGTTCAAGGTGATAATTTATATGTAATGGGACGTTTACATGATCCTAAGCTTTATGACGTTTACATGATCCTAAGCTTTATGACGTTTACATGATCCTAAGTTTTACGTTATATAACAATATTTTATACAATAATAAACAACTTCTAAATGATATTTTAACGCAAATAAAAGCAATGGAAACGTTAAAATATAATACAAAAACAGTCCAAATATTTTGTTAATTTGAGAGCTGCTTTCCCATTCGTTTAAAGTAGACCATTCTAAATACGGCATAACTAATCTCTAAAACAATTAGAAATGGATATGGATGGAACAATGGATATTTACGTTGCAATCAGCATTAGCTTTATCAGTCATTTGTAAATTACTATAGCCAGTATTATAATTGAATTAAATTGCATATTTTCAGGTGTTTAAAATGAAATTACATATTTTCCGGTATATAAAATTAAATTGCATATGTAAATTAATACATTATGAATTTATATACAAGTAATTTATACCATAATTTCAAATTTTTATATGCTGGAGAAAGTAAAAAATGTTAATTAAAATAATTGTAATAAAATTTATTATCCATGCAACTCAAAACATTCAGTACATTTTACATTCATAAAGTAATTATTTTTATTTTATATACCTCTGGCCTTCAGTCATTCAAAAATTCAGTTATTTTTTTTTTTTTTTATATATATTTTTGTGATTTTAACATTATATTAATCAAAACCACAAATTTTATATAGATTGTTTTTATATTTATTTCATGTTTCAATAAAAAATTATTATATCACAAATATTATGCAAATATCATCAAAAATATATGTAATCAATAGCCAGACATACTAAAAAAAAACTGGTCTTCACTTGTTAGTTCCATATAGTAAAAAAATATCTTCACACTTCTATATACAAAATTTTTATTTTTTTTTTATTAATTTCAATCAAAATTTATGATATTCAAATAAAATTTTTTTTTTTATATAATTTGCAAAATATTTTTATTTATTGATTTTTCTTTTTCTTTTTTTTTTATATGTTAACAAATCATCACTGCATAATTAAAAAATGTCAAAATTATTGAAAACATTTTCAATAACAAAATATACATATAATAAAAATTAAATTATTTTGGTAAATTTTGAAAACTGTCTAAATAGTTAGACAACCGGCAAACAACTGTACAATATTCAAAATTAATATTTCCAATTTTCTTTAATACACTAACAGCACTCATCAAAAAATATATATAATAAAACTAAATTTTATTTAAATTATTTCCAAATCCGCCCTTATTCAAAACGAATTCACCACAAACTCCCTATTATAAATGAAAAATGTATTCTTCACACATAGACAAATTCACCACAGTGTCGCGTCGCACAAAGTATTTTTTTTTTTTTGTTTTTTACTAAAGTAAAGAATGTCCGACTATTAATTTTCATATTTCCAAAAGAAAATTTTCATTTCATAATCATCCCCTTCACTATTATACAGAATACCATTTTGTTATGTATTGTATTTGTTCAGGGTTGGGGTATGGTGTATTTTTTTTCCGCAGTAATATTATACGCAATTTTTTGCATGATAAAAAATGATAATAATAATTTTTATTTTATTTTCTTTAAAGGTGAGTTTATTTTTTATTTTCTTTAAAGGTGAGTTTATTAACAATGGGTGCACATGTGCAAAAGGAAATTTTATACTATAAACTATAAAATAAAATTTCACTAATTTAGTTTTTATGACTTTAATTATACAATTTATGACAAATTATCTCGGAATTTTGACGAACTGACAATAAATTTGACAAATTTTTGACAATTTTCAACATTTATTATTTGACAGAGTTTGTTAAATTTTGATGAGTTTTGACAAGATTTTAAAAAACTCACATTTTTAACATAATAACAAACTTTTTTCACAAAAATTACCTTTTATTATATTTCAGGTGAAATTAGTTCTATGTGTGACCATCAGGTGAGTTTTCTTATGATTTACTATGTAGTAGTTAAAGTATGATTTATATGTAGTAGTTGTTGCCAAAACAAAATTCATTTATGTAATTTGAAAAAAAAAAAATAAAAAATAACAACAATATTTATACAACATAATATTAACTGCATTATTGTTTTCCATGACATGATACACCTGAACTTCTTGATTAGTGGTAGTAGTAGTTCAGGTGTTTTATTTATATATAAAGTTTTATTGAATCAATATAGAAAATATTTATTTTTATATAGTTTTTTAAACCCTCTATACTTTGTCAATAAAAACTGTAGGAGTTTATTAGAGATGTTAAATTAAAAATTACCATATAATTTTGTGACAAACAAGAGGGAAGGGGATGACCGTTTAGCGTCTACAGATATTTTTATTTTATATATTTTTAAAAAATTTCCGAAAAACAACGTAATTTTTAATAGGTAAACAAAAATATTTTATAAATAATATAATAAGAATAATAATTTAGAAATAAATAAAATTAAAAATAATTCAAAAATCTAAATTTAAATTAAGATTGTGGAGCAAATAACAAAGATTTGAGCTTTATTTCAAGTTAGTTTAAATGATTTTAATGCGCAATTATTTCAGATTTTTTTTTTGTAGGTGGAGTAACAACAAGTTTCATTTTGTTAGTTGGTTAATATTATAATAATTACAATAAAATAATTAATTAATTAATTATAAATTAATTGGAATTTTAATTAAGTGTGAATAGAATTTTTCATATTGGTAATTAGCATATTCATAATATTTACTAAATAATTTAAACAGTTTGTAGTTATACTAAATCAAAATAAATATATGTAGTTAAAATTTCTATTACAGAACTCCGTTTTATAATTTACATATAAAGTATAATTGGACAAATCAGATTCGGAATTTCATTTTTCAATTTTATATTTTTCATATATCTTGTTCATATGGTACATATTAGCGTACATATTTCAAAAACCCCAGGTGAAAACAGAAGAAAAACCACAACGCAATGTATTATGTACAGCACTTAAAATGTATGCAGCGTAGTAGAGTAGGTTTTGAACTACACTCCAACTCCACTTGAAGGATTTCGTAGTGAAACAACTGTGTAACAACGTTGTATGACCCAGTTGAACACTCATACCAGAATCGTATTAACAAAACCAAAGCAGCACGAATCATGTGAACAAAATAGTATATGTATATAGAAATTAAGTTTTAGTCTTTTGAGATTCCATGCTTTTGAGTTTCTAAGTTGCGGCTACAATACCTAAGGTATTATTCTTTGCTATATAGTGAACAATTCAGATTTGATAGAGTAAACCGAGAGATTCTGTTACATTTTATGTATAAGGATCAATTCCAAAATTTTGATTACTTGTACCTAAAGATAGCATATTTTGAAAGTTGAAAATCTCTAGGAAGCTTTAGTTTTTTGTGCCACCAAATGTTGGCTTTATCTATATATAAAACAAAACTATGACCTTTGAACATAAAATTCTGTTGTTTGTATCCAAAGAGTGTTGGCTAAAATATCTTATTTTTTGCAGCTGAATCAAGACTGGCATGAACCAGGATCACAAATTTAGTTTTTCTTTTCTAAAACTTAATTTCGAATTCAAAATGTTTTTCTTTTAAACAGAACGTATAAAGCAATGTCGAAAAATTTAAAATATAATAGAGAAAAAATACAGCAAAGTCATGAAAAGTTCAAATCTAGACAACTTCTGCTTCTGGTCTGCTTTGCTTTACGTTGATTTAATATTTCATTCTAAATTCGGAAACTATTTAGCAAACTTCTATATTTTTTTTTGTAGTTGAACTTTGCCATAGTTTAAAAATTTTTTGTTTTCATATCATTGAACCTTAGCTTTTACAGACACAGAAATATAATTACATTTTTTTATATAAAAATATTGAAATTATTTTATCAAATTGAAGTTTTCTTAAAATTAAATATTACTGAAATATAAAAAATACAATTTATAGACAGACATGCAAACTATTATATCGTACGCATGTCGATTATAATTCCGCCACTCACAATATCTAAAGGTTTATATCCTTGTGTTAGCAATGGCTACACTATGAGTACTTTCCAACTCCATAAATATTTATTACAAAATTAATTTCCAAAAATATATTTTAAATCGAATTCCACTTAAATTATTAAATATAATTTTTTATTTTTAAATTTCCATTTAATTCTGTAATAATTCTAGTAAGTCTGAAGAAACTTGTTGAATGTAAAAATTCAGTAGAAAAACAAAATTACTTATAATTAATAAAGATCAATAATAATAAAATGCTCCGTTTTTTTTGTTGATGTAATGAAATTAATTACCGAAAATTACAATAATTATCTATATTTATAAAAAAAAAAATAATCTTCTTGTTAACTTTAATAACATTGTAATTGAAACTACTAATACAGAGTATTATTCGTATATGCTATGAGAAATGGAAAGAATTTTAGTTAAAACTGATTTAGAAGCAAAAGTTTGAACCACCCTTAAATAATATATAAGATCGAAAACAATTTTCCGAAATAATAAATACAAACAAATCAATTTTATATTATATATTTAGGAAAATTAAATATTTTGTTTATCTAACAAAAACTATGAAAATTTGTAAAAAAAAAAATAATAATATAAAAACCCCTTTAGTTACAAATTATAACGATACATTACAAACATTTTTTTAAATTATAATTCTAAGGGTATCCTTTATAGCCGCTCAAGTACTTAATTTCATTGAAGGCAATTCTTTCAGATTAAATCCCACTGTAAAAACTTTTTTATACTAATATTTTTTTGTTTTGGTGTTGTAAACGTCAAAGCTTTACCCATTACGGATAGTAAAAATTTTTTCATCATGTGGAGCAAGTGCAAGAAACTAGACTTAAAGATAAGATATATTTCTTTGTAGTGTTTTAAATATCTCTTTAAATAATCGGTTTCTTTCCTAGGTTTCTATAACCGGAATATGGAGCTTGAGCTTTGAGTTAGGGAATAGAATTAGGTACTCAATTATTAGTTAATTACTAGTATATAATCCATCCATTCATCCATGTCGTTGAACATTAACGCTTTGACGGACACAATTTTGTTCACGTCATTCAGCTGTAGCTGAAACAATAGATCACATGATGAGCTCACTGCAATTGAAGTTGGTGTCCACGAACGTGTTAACGATTCATCATTTCGAATCTTATAACACCAAGTCCAATGATCAATTGAAAATTTCAGAAGCTGGAGAAAAGTTCGAATAATTTGAATTTAAATAACGTTTTTCTTTTGACATAGCTATCTGATACTTAAACAATTGTGCTTACGAATAAAAATTTATGTAATCAATACGATACTTATATATTTATACAAACACTAATTTATTTATGTTAAATCAATTATTATTATGAAATGATTATTTGACACGTTCAAGAGTCGATATTAAAAAGAAATATATAATGAGAAATATCATATTTTTTATAAATTGTTTATTATATGTTTGGGATTTTCGTGAATTACTGCTGGTGATCATAAATATCCTTTTAAGTATAATTTATAAAAGTTTTAAATAAAATATGTTTTTATTATAATTAATATATATGTACATATAATATTTTCAATTTATATATGTAAAGTACACACCCTGTGAGTTAATATCATTATATTTTATTGACCGTGTTCCATCCGTCATGAAAATATTATAATGTTATGCTAAAATTAATAATATTTAAGCGCCGGCGCTGTTATTAAGAATCCTTAAAATTCGCACCAAAAAACTAATATGAAAAACCACAATAAAAAATTGTATTTGTCGTTGTTTTGTGGTGAATTTTTTTACATTTATTTTGCCTCACTCTCCGTCCCTGTATTTGTACTGAATTTTATTCAATGACCGACCACTAACTTTCTACATAATATAAAAATAGAAGATATTGAAGAAAATATGGGTGAGGTCAAGTGTGTCGTCCCTTAAGGGTGGATAATATCATCCTTACGAGTATGTAAAATATTTTTTTTTTGTATTTTGTATTCATTATTGTTGTAATATATAGTTTTAAAGCTTTGTGAAAATGTATGTTTAGGGACTTACAAAGTACTTAGTTTTAGTTTTTTTTCTACTGATGTTTATTTATATAATATAATCTTGTTAGTATTATTATTACTATATACCATGTGCGATAAATTTTCATGTTTTAAATACATTTTATAATTTATAATAATAAAAAAAATAGAAAAAAAAAATGAGTAATAATATAGAATATTATATTTTATTTAAATTTAACATACGGTAAGAAATATAAATAAAATGTAATGGAAGAATATTTAGCCCGAGAAGTTTGAATACATAAATGACAAAATTATTATTCTGATTACATGAAAATTATTAAACCTAACCTAATTATGGTATAACAGGAGACACCTATACCTTCACTTCATATCTTTAACTGATCCTCAGTTGTGCGAGTTTATCCACGTGCAGAATAACAAAAAAAAAAACGTGGCCACATAGAAAATCTGCTAAAATTATCGAGTACGTACATAGCCAATCGGCTAGCTTTCTCGTACAAGCAAACTTGTAGTAGCAGTATGGATCCTAACGAAAAAGAAACAATTGCCTAATGCTAGCGAGGTTCAGGCATTTCTCTTTGGTAACTATTATATTAACGAAATTAACGATCTAGTGCTAGTAAATCACTTTCGGAAACTATACCTTTCCTTAACTCCACGAGCTGGAGTTAAAATAATCTTATTCATTGTAGGTTTTACAAGAATTTGTGTGTGAAAGAAAAACGATGCTAAAGCGCTATTTGGAATACTGGACAGTCTATCTGAGGCTCGCTAGTCGCACCTACTTTTAACATGGTACAACATAGATAAATTGATATTTTAAATTTATGATTCTTAAAGACTATTATGACGCGTAAAGGAAGTTTTATATTTAATTGAATTCTAATTAAAATGATTAGACAATACAATCTGGATTTTGGATTCAAATTAGAGTATTTAAGTCAAAAGAATTTATACTTAAGGTCATTTAAGTGAATTTCTACTTAAGTAATTTTTTGCTGAATATGAAGCAATAATGTTATTACAATCACTGCTATAGTCTCTGTTTTTTTTTTTTGAAAATTGTCATAAAACTTTAAATTAAAGCGTAATATTCATAACTTTTGCAGACAGAATAAAATAAATTTTTAAGGTATTTTATTTAGTTCGACCAACTTTGAAAAATGAAAATACTATTATTATAGGTTCAAATTCAAATGTTCTATATAGTAATTTGGTCATACTACTTACTAATAAATTTATATATTTGCTGAGCTATATTAATTTTTGTTAAACGATGAAGTTATAATTTTAAATGGCTCTAAATATTGATACATTTATTGTCCCCATTTTTCTAAATTTGACTAATATTTAATTTAAGGCTGAGCAGAATTATAAAGATTTATATCTAGAATATTGAAATTTAATATATTTTAGCACATATTAAATTTCATTGGACCGCTCGCAGATCGTCTTAATTTGATCTAAAGTTATTATTCATAAATTATTATGTTATTGAATTTTATGGTCGACTCGCCGACTATATATTAGAAATAAATGAAAGATTAATGAAGAGCACATAATTCCAATTCACCCCTCTCATACACACAATTAGTCTGAATGGTCTCAATTTACCCGCCTCTTTCATGTCGGTCAAAAACTGACGTTCCAAGTGTTTAAATTTTTTATATCTTAACGCAGGGCAGTGACTAATCTTCTTGCATGCTCCCTGAATAGACCAGTGTCTAATCTCAGTATAAAATCCCGCCGTATACAATTTATATTTTATAATCCTACAACCTTATCCATTTAATATACAACATTTTTCCAATTCGGTACTATAATACTCAACATTTTCCATTTCAATTAAAATCGAAAACAATTTAAAACTATTAAAAATAAAAATTGTTTCTTCTATGGCAACAGTTAAAAATATTTCTACTTTTATAATAAATATAAAGAATTCCAAAATAAATAAAAACAATATAATTTAATTAACATTTTTAATGATTAAAATTCATTTGAGAATCATGCTGAGTGCATTAATTTGTTGCTGTTGTGCGTTCGTTCCTAAAAATGTTTCCCAATGAGGTGATATATAAATAATTTGATACTATCTTTGATATTTATATGTCAAATGTTGAAGGATATTTTTGTTTGTATTTATATTATTTTAATGTATATATAACACTATCGTTAAAATGAACACACAGTTCAACAATTTGTCACCATATTTAGTATAAATGAAAAGAGACTCTTGAGAATCTTTCAAAATTTGTTATATTATTAATAAAAAAAATGTTCATATTATTATGGTATCTTTATAATAAACGAACGAATGATGATTCCAAAGGGGTGCAAACTATAACCATACAATATTTATAGAAACACTCTTGTGGTTTCAATTTTAATTACTTTAATTAAATGGATCATTCAAAATGTCACTTACAGAAATTTTAATTAGTTAATTTGCAAAAAAAGAAAAAAAAAATTATGAATATATTTTTTAAAGTTTTGATTTTGTTGCTTTATGATCTTTTCGGAAATTATATTAAATAGAATTAAATTAAGCCAAAGAGACAGTACAATTTTTGGTTATAAATTTGTAAGGAGTTTCTTATTCTGATAAGACAGAATTGTTTGCATTAGACCAGGACTAATATTATTTGTTTCTATCTGAACATTTTGGTCTAAATATACATAAATTTTAGCTCTAAATATAACTTATTTTTATAATAATAACATCGAAGATAATGAAAAGACTGATGAGCTGACAAGGGAAGGGGCTGATGATACACACGTCAAATAGGATACTCCATGATATTTATTAAAAAATCAAGACTGAACAATGTATCACAGAATAATGGTTGTCAACATCAAATCCTAAAAAGACAAGGAAATTCTTAAAGAAGGACAATATTAACATTATTCACTGGAGCTGCTACGAGACACGTAATTATCCTAATCCAGGAATCATGTTAAGATTGAACACTACCTTAACATACGGACGATGTGAGGAGGAGGACGAATAAGTGGAGCATCTACTACTGTGTTATTGTCTCTCAATCCAACAAAGAATGTTCAGGATTTTGGGAAATTTTTTTCCTCGTACAATTTGGAGGAAGCAGGCTGGGTAAATCCGGCTGATGTAATTAAGTTTATTAGAGAAGTAGGGTGGTTCGATACGATACAATGTAGAGGACAACGGATTGTTTGAATTGTCGTTTAAGGTTTAAAACTAACCAAACAACCAATAATAATAAAATAAAATTTAATTTCAAAATAGTAATTTCGAATATGGCGAAATGAACTGCTAAACTATGATCAATATGGGCTAAAGACTCGGAAATAGAGGTAGGCAACATAATGAGAGGCACAAAATACTCTTCTATAGTTTCACTAATTTCGAATAAGTTGTTAAGTTTATTTGCCAAATATTGTAGTGCCAAGAACAATAAAGTAGTGCCAATAAATTTGCAATTTTAGTTATCTATAAACTTTTAGAATTTCTAACTAACTTTGATAAGATTAAAAAGGTTAAAAATCAAAATCAATTTTTTAAATAAATTAAATACACTTTTTTTATATTAAATTTTAAATAATTACATAATTATTTTTTATGTTATACACGGTACATACTTTATCTATGAAAAATTTGATTTTATTACTACCAGTTTTAATGTTCTTACCAACTAAACTTTATCAGTCAGTACAACATTAAAATTTTATTATAGAATTTTTTGATTTTTTAAATTAAAGTCATTTGGTTATCATATGTTTAGTGACATTTTTCTGATAACCTTACAGTTGTTAATATTAAAAAAACTATTATAATTTATTTATTTTTTTATAAAAAAATCTTTAATAAAATCTTAAAAGTTTATTTTTTATTGTTTTTTCTAATAATTTAAAATAAAACAATTTATTTTTTATAACAAAATATATTTATTAAGCCCACGTTAGAATATATGTCAAAAAAAACATCAAAGAATTTTAATATTTTAATTAAAGTAAAAAAAAATAAAAATATATTTACATATAAATATATTTTTTTTTCTTTTATTATACATAATAAATTTTAATCCAGCATAAAAATTATATACAAAACTAAAGAAATAATTTTATTTTTAGATTTTATCAATTTTCATCATTTTCATTTTAATTGATGCCTGAAAAATATAAAAAATATAATTTTTTTTTTCAAATATATTTCAATCAAGTGTTCATAATTTTAATTTTACTAGGGTAGCCTTTCAATTTAAAAGATATTATAAACTTAATCAATATTTTAAAACATGCTTTAACATCAGTGCAGAACATAATTCTACAAAATCATATAATATTTTAATGCAATAGTGTCCCATCATTTGACCACAACTACGTAACAAATTTACAATTCCGCCATTTTAGATTAAATTCTTGCAGTATGTGGTGTCAAATAAATGGTTTTTTTTTTTTGTGAAAGTAAATTGGTAATCTTTAGACCTTCAAATATACAAATGCCAAAGCCTTACATAACTGGTCATTCCTCTCAAATATGCCTCTTCTGTACAAAACCTGGCTGTTCCTATCAGTAGGAGTGATGGTAATATTATTACTAACAATTTAATTTCTTTGTCATCAAATCCAAAGCTGTGTAGAGCTTTGCTGGGTATCGGGACACAGTAGAATTAAGAACAATGAAGAGGCAGATGAACTTGCCGGAAGAGAAGGAAACCAAGAACAGATGCAACTGTCATTGCAAACACAAAAACGCGCTGGAACGAATTATCTATGAGCTCAATAACTAAAACTATGTTGGGTACCACATGCAACGAAATATGACAGCTTTAAACACCCTATCGCGCTGAGAATGCAAGACAGCAGCCGGCACTGCTTGATCGGCAAACATGCGAGTAGACTTGGACTAATCGTATGTGATCAATGCAGAAAGTAAAGCGATCTAGAGCAAGCTGAACCCCAAGAATACCTTCTATGCAAATGCCCGGTTATCTCTAAATGCAGAAGTCTTATTTTAAAAGAACCTTACTACTCAGTTCTGAAAGAGGTCTCGAAATGCAGCATCAGGAAACTCCTCAAATTTGCTGTAATTACGAAATATTTCGACTTATACTAGACAATCCCTCAACACGTTAGTTAGTTATCAATGAAAGTGGTACTGGTTTGGACACAGTGTGGTATATACGTGGCTCTGCCGCCACTATAGGTTAACCTAACCTAACCTAATATTTTTGTCATCGTTTTAATGTGGGAGTTTGTTATATTATTTGGTCTTTATAAATATAAATATCTTTCAGGTAATCGATTGCTCACCGTAGAGTTTGTACAGATTGACCGAATTATGCAAAAACACACCCAAGTTTTGAAATTCATTAATCAGATGTCTTTCCTGTTGCTCCTAGCATTATAATTTTGAAATTTATTATTTAATTATTATAGCATAATTATTAGTAAAATGTGGATTTAATCTCGATTATTTTCACTTGTACTCTCTGCCTAAGATAAATCGTACAATCTTTTTTTTTCAGTTGAATAAAATTTATTATTTTTAATTTACCAAATTTTGGTAAAATTACCAATATTGCGCAATTTATCTTCGAAATAGACAACTCCATCATCCGATTGTACGATATTTACAAATATTTAAAAAAAAATGGCGAAATTATGATAGCCCACAACGAATTTTGTGGGTGGTGACAAAGTTCGTGAATAGAAAAAAAGGGATGCTAAATTACAGTGTACAGCATCCCTTCTGTTTTTTTATCATCTTCTCTGGTATTTCTGCGCAGATCCAAAATTGTGGATTTGATTGTCATGATAATATATGTAAAAAAGATGAAATCTCTACCATTTTTTTTTTTTTTAATCATTTAACATTCCTCGTTAACTTTTGAATAAAAAACTCGTATTTTATGCTTTTAATTTTTTTTTTTTTTTTTTCAATGGCCAATATTTTTGAATGACGTCATTAATTGTTAAATTTAACTTCATAAAAATTCTACCTTGCATAACACAACCATTAAAATTTGAATTTATTATGGAAAAGCAAAATGAAATTTTTTTTTTTTTTATTTTTTATGTAGTAATTTTGTGCCAAAATAATAATAAAAAAATGTTTAATAGAAATTGGAAAAAAAAAATATTTATAATTTTTTTTATAAAATTAAGAATTTTCTTTTTTTAAAAATAAATAAAAATAACAACAATTTTGATGATGAACAAAAGCATTAGAGGTTGAGAATTGTCGTCGTCGTGATTGTTGGAAGGAATTCTTTGCGATGTCTAGAAATAAAAAAAAAAAAAAAAAAAAAATTAATTTGAAAACTACAAAAATTTAAAATAGATTTATCTATTCAGCAGAATAGAATTAAGAAACCCAAAATAATTATAATAGCTATATATATTTTTAACACTTAAAATGTTAAAAATTCCAAAAATAAATATTTAAATAAAAAAAAAACTTAAATTAGTTTTATTTAGAGAAGAAAAACTCTAAACGATTTCATTTAACTAAAAATACTTTGTAATTCTGAAAATTATTTGTCACAGGCAAAATTGTTATGTCACAGGTGAAATGGTTTACAGAATATTACCTAAATTCTGCCATATTTACATCTACTTTGTTTGCATTTTATTACAATTATTAAAGTCCTTTGGGATTAATTTGAATTTGTTTTCGACACTGTTGAAGTTATTGACATATACTAAACTCGTTTCCTTAATCGCAAGGAGACTGATTTTCACAATACCTTTTAATATATTGAACGCTTTTTTATTAGGAATTTGGTCTTCAAATGAGAAAATGGCCTTAACCCTGAAGATTTAAAATTTAATAAAGTCAATTAACCTTAACCTGATGGAGATAGTCTGACAGAGTCGCAGTGTAGCGTGGAAAAATTGAAACATAGAAATATATATCGCTTGGCGATGCCGTGTTGTTCTACAGAAAAGTAGATTCGAGTTGAACTTTTCCGCTCTGACACTTTGAAATATCAAATAATTTTATAAAACACTTTTTTTGCATTTATATTTTTAAGTTTCAACTTTTTTCTTTACGTTGCCAATGGCATGGCGAGAGTTTCTCCATCATTAAACCGACATGACATTGACGTCATTTAATACCAAAAAATAATTTCCTATTTTCAATCTTTTATATATTTGCCAGCAACATTGAAACTATAGGTTATTAAATGAACAGAAGTGATTAAAATTTACTTAAAACAATTTTGATGCCATTGTTTCACAAAGCATTACTTATATATCTTTTTTAGAGGATATCTCGTTTTAGAAGAGACGAATATTTTTTTTTTTTAAATTAAAATCAAAAATAAATAAAACTTTTTTGTTGTGAGTTGACTAAACTGAAAATAATGAAAATAATATTTAAATAAATAAATAATAAATGGTTTCGAATCACTTAACGCCATCACATTGGCTTAATTTGTACAAGTTTGGAAAAATTCTTCTTTTATTAGAAATTAGAAATATGTACATCAAAACGGAAATATGTTTCAGTAAGGTGTAAGAGTAGCAAAATTAAAATAAAAAAATTATTGTAATTTTCATTTAGTCGCTAAAAGAAGATAAGATAGATTTGGGCATATCGTAATTGGCTGATTTAATAGCACACGCAGGTTATAGTTACAATTACAATAGTTTCAAATGGATGGGATATTTACAGTACCAGCAATGGTATATATAAATATCTATATATCACATGTTCTCTAGCACCTTGTAATGACCAACGATATTTCTATCAAGTGCAAATTTCCATTAAAAAACTCGCCTTTGCATACCATTTAGTCTACAAGTTTCAAACTTTTATCTTCACGATTTGCTTTTAATTTTTTTAGCTTTAAAAACGCGGCGCGGCGCAGAGCTAACCAAAAATATGTATTTTACTTAATTAATAATAATTTGTAGAAGTTTACAATGAAAGTATAGACTTTTAAAAGACCTTTAAATAAGAAATTAAAATTTATAAATAAGAAAAATGTAAAATAAAAGAACAAGAAAATAATCCTGATAAAAAATGTTGCATAACCCTAAGGGTCACTTGGAGTATCGTTTCAGTTTAGCGGTCGTTTTATTTAGCTGTCAATTTTTTTTTTTTTTTTTTGGTCTCAGTTAATTTTTATATAAATTTAAATTATTTCCCCTGTACTATGCGACAATATTGGACCACATTGTTGTGAAGGAATGTTCTTATGCAAGAGGATAAATATTGAACAACTTCTTTCGGATTCATAACACCCTCACTCATAACACAAAATAGAGGAGACTATTTGCTCTAATGATGATAGGATATATAGCTTATTCCATCCTCCACCGGTATTTCTTTATAATTTCTTTTTTATTATATGTAAAATTTACATCTTCATTTTGCCCTTAAAATCATTCCATATCTAAAACATAATTAAATATTAAAAATTCTACCAACAATATTCTTGTCGTATAAGCGACTTATTTCATCACTTTAGGGGAGAAATGGTTCAAAACATCTTACATATTCACTTCAAACGAGAAATAATACGACAATCATAATTGAGGTGAATAATAAATAATCTTTTATCCTGGAATTATCCTACGAAAAATGCTCAATTTCGACATTTTGTTATTTTTTTTTAAAATTTAAGCTGTAACTTAGTTCTTAGTATATATTTCAACTATATATTAATATGGTTTATAGAAATGGGTATATGATCGAAACGACAAATAAAATAAAACATTTGAATTAATTGACCAACAATTTTCTAGTGTTTACATTTCCGGATACTTTTTCCAAAAAAATACCGTCCACTACACCATAAATCCGAACCATCAAAAAAATAATTCTTGTCGCCATCTAGTGAATGTTTATAAATGTAATCTATTATCACCTAGATGACGCTGCAAACTTTATATAATCAAATTCTGTTATCAGCTGTTCTGCATTAGCTTACAAAACAATCGCTTTATTTTCACTGTCACCAAACAATAATTTAAATAGAAAATTTTCAAAATTTATATATAATCAATATGAAAATTACAGAAAAGTTAAGAAGATTACACATATTTATTCTTTTATAATAAAAAATCAACTTAAATACAATTTATTTTTATTAAATCTTGCTTATTCAAAATAAATTTCTATTATGAAAATTCCATCGGTAAAATGATATTAGCATTTTTACAAACTCGTCAATTTGCGCTCATATTTTTTTTGAGTTTGCTGTCAAAATGAAGATTCCTATCCATCAAAATAAATATACACATAATAAAAATGAAAATAAATAATTATTAAGTATTATTTAATTTAATTAATTTACTTTAATTTTGATTAAATAAAAATAAAAGAATTCGACAAACATTTATTAATTTAATAGTTTAATTCTTATTGTACGATTTTATCGCAAGTATTAATAATAATACTCCGACAACTAATATCATTGCAAGCGTCAATATGCTACCAGCAATGCACATAATTCTTAATGTTTAATTAATAATAATATAATATATATATTTATAAAATGACTAAAAAACCATCCGAGTAAGTAAACAAATTTTAATAAATATTCATTAATTAAATGACTTTAAGTTCGATAGCTACTTTTTAATAATATGCTATAATATGTAATGTATTAATGTATATATACATATATCTGAAAATTAATATAAAAAATTACCACGATAATTTAATTCTTTAATATTTATTTTCATTATTATTTAAAAGATTTCTGAATTTAATTTATACGGTTTGTATGAATCCTACAATTTAACAATATTTCATCCGTAATTATTGGTGTTCCGCGACCAATGCGAATTGCCAATGCGAATTACAACAAATCATATCTAAACATATTCAATAATTATTGCTGGAAATCCAAAATAATACGCCAATTTCTGTATACCTACTGCTAAATATAGCAATTTTAACAAAAAGTAAAACATACTGATTATATTTACAACAAACCAGAATTGTTTTAGATTCAAATACATGTTTAATATGACTAAAAAAAAACAAATAAATAAGTTTACAAATGATATTAAACTTTACCAGCACATTTTAATTCATATTCAGCACCACTTCATAAAATTACTAAAATTACATACTGCAACGACTTCTTAAACAATTTCGAACAATATTCAGATTTAATTTAACAAATACTTCAATTCTTATTAATATAAAATCTGAATAAACAAGATTTCATCCAGTATATAAGCAGCAACAAAACTTATATATTCGAAACTCGTTACAAATTAATGTTGTTTCTTCAAAAATATAATTAATTTACATTAAATTTGTTTCTATTATTACAGTTCATTCAGTAATTCAAGAAATTCAAGTTGATTTACATCTTGCAGTCATATTTTTTTCAATTTCAAAATGATTTAATTTGATTACATTTTGAATAAAAATTATTAGCAATCAATTTACCATCGTACTGCTATTGTTATCATTATAGCAATAGCAATTATTATAATGATAAGTATACAAAGAGTACCCGCGAAACACATTATTTTTTAATAATTAATAAAATTATAGAAAATATTTACACTAAAAAATTATCTCTGAATTAGTAAAAATAAATATATAAATGACTTTAAGTTCGACAGCTACTTTTTAATAATATATGAAATTTTTAATCACCATTAATTTATACTTTCAATTAAATAAAAATTACTTTGTGCATCACTTTTAAAATAATTTCGAATATGTAAAATCTGATCAACAAAATTTCATCCGTTGTAGGCAGTAACCATTGGAAATTAATCTTGTTTCTTAAAATATACAATTTAATTCATTCTAAATCTGTCCTTATTTAATAATTCTCTATTTTATAACGCAGTTCTGTGTAAATTCAATTTCAGAAACTAAAACTCCTGTCGCTTTCAAAACAATTTCCAATCTTTTATATTGTATATTAATTTTTCATTTCCGGACTAACAATGTAAATCAACAAAATTTCATCCGCTCCTAGCCCTAGCAGCAAATTTTAATATTCCAACGGCAAAAGTGGTCAATATTACTGGTCAAACATATTGAAAAACTGCTGGAAATTTAAAATAAATATAATTCAAAATAAAATTTATTAATAATAAATTATTATATTTAATAATTTCCTTACCTTTTGAATAAAATTATTAAATTAATTTACCGTGTTGACAAAACTACAATTAAAACAAAAACACCTACCATCAAAATAAATATTAATAATGGACAACATATACACATAATTTCGCAAATATAAAATGATTTTAACTTGAAAATCCTAATCAATTTGACTTTATGTTCGACAGCTACTTTTTAATGTATAAATAAAAATATTAATTTTAACTATTTTATTTAATTACAGAAAGAATAAAGCATGGGAAAAAGAACGACGAGACAGATTAAATAAATCATTTGATAGTTTAGCAAAATTATTACCCAATTATGATCCATCAATTGTTTGGACAAAAATAGAAATTATACAAAAATCTATTTTGTATATTGAAGTATTGCAACAACGTAATAAAAAATATTTGTCTAAAAAAGATCCTCAAGAACTTAGTAAGAATATAAATATTAATTACATTTTTCAACTTTTATAAAAAACATTTTTTTTTTAGAAAAATATAATGAACTTATTGATGCTATAAAATATTTTCAATTAAGAAATGGACAATTGTCAGAGTTATTGAGAAAATCAAAAATTACTTTGCCACCATTTAATTTACCAAAATATTTATGTGATAACACTAGTTTAATCGAAAATTATAGTGAACAAAGTGTAATCAATAATTCAGATATTAAATCGGAAACTCAAAAGGAAATTAATGAAAATCCAAAGGAAATTAATAAAAATTCAAAAGAAGATAATTTAGAAAAAATTGTTCCTGTTATTAGAAAAGCTGAATTAATTAATAATAAGAAATTACTCAAAACAACCAAAATAAAATCAATTAAAGAAAATAAAAAAATAGATGATTTTAAATCGAAAACTGTTAGAACCGTAACAGTAACTTCTACAGTAAAGCCTGATGTACTTGTAGCGGAGGAAGGTAAATACTTTTATTTTTTATCAATTTATTGTCAATAAAGTATAAATAATTTTAGTAAAATTAGAAAATGATATTCCATTAACTGATACTATTACTTGTACTGATAAAATTCCTTCTTTAAGTCAAATTTTACTTCCTAGTAATTCCTTTGTTCCTTCTACTATTCCGACTACAATCCTTCCAACTTTAATTAAAATTGAAAATTTACCACTAAATAAGAAATTGAAAAATTCAAATCCGAATCAAATAATTCGCAAATTAGCAAAAGATCAAAATGGTAAAATTAAAATTTTGCCACAACCACATTTAAAATTGTATTATCGACGTGCTGATGGTAAAATGCCAATTCCAGTAATTCGAAAAAAAATTATTGTTCCTATAAAGAAGAGAAAATCATGTAAAAGAAAACTTATTAATATTAAAAATAATGAAAATTGTCCTACTAAAAAAATTAAATTAAAAACTGAAAATTACAAGGCTGAGAATGTGAATGAAAATGTAATTTGTGAAAGTAAAATAGAAGAAGTGAAAATTGTTGATATAAAAACAACAAATTTAAATTTATTAAATGTTGATAAAAATAGTGGAACTGTTTCACCAACAGCGGCATTTTTAGAATCATTTCCAGTTGTCGCATCAACTACAAATTCGGGAAAATTATGTGATACCTTAAATAATATTGGGCAAGTTGATGTTAATCCGAAAATTTGTGAAACAGCGGCCAATAATGCAGAGAATTTAGAAAATTTAAATAATTTCTTTGCAACTAAGGAGTACAGTAATTATTGTGCTCAAGCGACAGAAATAATATCACAAGATTCCATAAACATAATAGATGATAAAAACTTGGAAAACTGTAAAGTTGAATTGATAAAGAGTCCAAGTAAACTAAGAAAAACAGAAATTAAAATTTTAGAAAATATTAAAATTGAAACAAATCTACCACCGGTTCCTTCTAAACAAATAATTCAAACTGATAATCCAATATTAAATGAAAAAAAAACAACTTCATCGTCAATAGCACTAGTTTCGACAACAAATAATTCAATTTCAAATACAAATTCTATATTTACAACATTTCCCCCAATTACTACAGCAAATTCTTTGAATTTACAATCAGCTGTTTATAGTTCTCCTTCCTCAACACTGAATTTAATCGATTATATTTCACCACCTGCAACAACAATTTTCACTCCATCGACACAATTTTTATCAAATTATCCAGATTTTTCAAACTCTATTGTTAGAAAATCGAATGTAAAACGAAATTCTTGTAAATTTAATTTATCAACAAAAGGACCTATTTGTACACCGCTGCCATTAGATTCAAAAAATTCCATTACTCAAAATTATTCGGGATCAAATAATTGCAAAATGACATCTTCAAATATTACAACTTTATTGCCTCAAACCACAGTAGATAATTTCAATATTTCGAAAACTGGTAATTCAGCTATGAACTTTGGTCCTCTAGTAGCCACTACAAGTAGTTTACTTACTACAAATATTATGTCTGGACAAAATATTCCAAAAATGTTTATTAATAATTCGACAACTAGTGTAACAACCGCCGAAAATATTGTAACTACTTCGACATTTCCATACACCACAGACAGTGCTGAATTACAAAGCAATAATTTATCATTACCTTTGGTTAACAGTTCGAAAAATATTGAAAATCATCAGAATTATCAAACAAGTTTTGAAAATTTTAATTTAAAAACATATTCAGCTGCTACTAATGTAACGCCAGAAACTTCTAAAAAATCTGTAGATAAAACTATGAAAATTTCAACAAAAAACTCTAAATCATTACTAAATATTGTGAACTGCACCGTAAAGAATTCAATAATTCCAAGTACTTATACAAGT
This sequence comes from Rhamphomyia laevipes, assembly GCA_963920725.1. Taxonomy (NCBI): domain Eukaryota; kingdom Metazoa; phylum Arthropoda; class Insecta; order Diptera; family Empididae; genus Rhamphomyia; species Rhamphomyia laevipes. Next base: position 20,685,589 of record OY987259.1, read on the forward strand.
ACGTATTCCTCCTCTGTTAGTATTCCTTCAACTAATTCTAACATGTCACATTCAGCCAACTTATATCAAGGAATATCAACTTTAAATCAGTCTTTTGTAAATAATAATTCTACACTTAGTCAAACTTCTACCGACAATTTAACACCAACCACATCGGTCTCAGATAGCACATGTAATTTAAATTATTCTAAAACAATTAAAGAATCCATCAATTCTGTTGGATATGGTGTTAAAAATGTTGATACGAATTTACCACCACCACAATTTAATCCTTATTCAATGACAGGTAATTCTACCAATTCTTTAAATACATCAATACAATCAAATACAATTGATGTTAAATATAGTTTAAATAATTATGTCCCGCCTGCGATTTCTTCAAATACAATTTCAAGTTTAACTTATTCCTATTGCACAAATTCTTCAACACCGACTGGCGTAAAATCGGAATCAATAAAATTTCATCCGTATGCAGCAAATTTTGGTATTCCGATAACAACTGCTGCAAATATATCAACAAATATTATACCAACAGTTTCCACAGCCACTGTCAATGCTATATCGAACTATCCAACAACAAAATCTATTATGAATTGTGTTTCTTCGAAAAATCCAATAATTTCAAGTACACATGTTACTTACACGACTACATATCCTATACCTATGAGTACAAAATCATCGAATACCGCAAAACTTACAACTTCAAATTTGATCAGTCCATTTTTACATACGAAATCAACTGATAAAACAAATTATCAACCATTTACTTCATCAGTACCATCAAATGTTATGTCGTCTTCTTCAACCAATAGACCAATTACAACTTCACAATTCTTACTAAGACCTTATGATTTTGTTACAAATACTAGTGCAACCAATATTAATTCGCCAACAGTTCCATCCAGTTACTTGCCATCAATTCCATATACAACAACAAAAACAAAACAAACAAATTTACCATCGAATTATATATTTTCAACTTGTACTTCATCTGCTAGTAATTATTCTCATCCAATATTCACAAATTTAAGTACCACCATTGAGAATAATAATTATTCAACAGGCAATTCAGTGTATTCTAATCCTTCTAAAAATTATTATTATCCACTAAAACAATCTGAAACTTCAACAACATTTAGTTTTAGTTTAACAACAACTACAAATTCAAAAACAACACCACTTATTACACCACAAACTCAACCATCATCAGTACTGACATATCCAACTTTAAAATCTGAAATACCACCACCATGGTTACCAACACCAGCACCACCAACATCAGATACAATAACAACTGATTTCAAAACACCATTTACTTTTAGCTTAACACCAACCACAGCCATTTTAACAACAACTACAACAAAATCACCAGCACCGTGTATTACATCAGCTGTATCAAATAATTTCATTTTAAAAAATCCACAAAATCCATTAAATTCATATAATTCTACGACAAATTTTACATTTTGTTTAACAACACCGAAAACCACGACACCAATAGACGGTAGTAGTCATAAATCAATAAATTTAATTTCGAAAAATTATCAATCAAATTATCCAATTTATAATAGTGCAGCTTTTGTTGATACACAATTAAATTTTAATCAAAAAGATACAACAAATTTTACATTTGCTCTAACAAAGTCAACAAATTCGGTATCTGATATTACACCAAAGCCATCAAAAACAATAATACCAAATAATAACAAATTTGATAATTTATATACAAATAATGCAATTACATTACAAAATAATGTTGCCACTACTGTTGCTGGACAATTTAAAATCTCTAATACAACAAACAAAGTGAAAATTGGAAATACACAAAAATTAAATAAGAAAAATATTGCGCAAATATCTAATAATAATGAACAAAATTATTATGATTGTGAACAAAATAAAACATGTGATAAAGTCAATCAAAAATCACATGTAAATTGGATGACTTCTTCAGCATCAGAAAATACAACAATTACAAAAAAAACACCACTACAACAATATTATCCAACACAAAATAATGAATCGATTCTGCCATGGTCACCCAACAAAATTTATGATAATAATTTACAACAAACATATTATGGTGGTGAGATTACGAACCATTATACTGAATGTCCTACACAGAATTTAAATCAAAATTTGAAATTTTACAATAATATTGTGAAAAATGAAAAATATATTGAAACAATACCGCCAACATCATCAATAATTAATAATCAATCAAGTAATAATAATAATAATAATAATTTCTTCTCAGTTAGTCAATTAGTTGATCAAAGTTCTGTACCTTCGAAAATATTTACAAATAGTAGTAGTAGTACACAAAATTTTGATCAAACTTCTTGTCAGCATAGTAAAATTTCACCAATAAATTCACGTACAACTATTATCAAGGATATTAAAACTGAAAATCAAACAAATCATTTATTAAATTTAAATTATACTGAACGTGAAGAACAAAAACCATTAACAATTTCGAATACATATTCAGCTGAAGCATTAATTTCGAAAAAAGAAAAACATCGTAATTTTAATCCAACAAATTGTAATAATAATAATAATATTAATAATCCTACAGATTTTTGTTCCAGTTCAATTGATCAATTAGATACAATAATTTCTGATCAAAATAATTATCATACAAATAATTATTTTTATAATTATCATCATCATCAGCAATCGATTAATCATCAAAATTATACAATTCAATCAGAAATTGATTATTTAGGTGGTAATAATATAAATTCATTATATGAAAATGATGAATATAATAAGACAATATTAAATAAAATTGATAAAAAATTATATCCACCTTCATCATATCCACCTCCTATTCCACCAGCTCCTCCTCCGCCCACATCTTCTTTGTCCACATCCAATTCTTTTAATACAAATGTAACGACTTTTATTCCATATGACACAAATTATGGTCATATTCAATATTATCATGGAACAACCACCAACACAACAACAACAACTACAACAACAACAGCAACAAATTCTTCAGCTAATAATAATAGTAATTATCATCATCATCATCATCATCAACCAAGTAATTGGACAAAAGGATTACAATATACAAATTCATCATGTATTATTCCACAATATCATCATAGTCAACAAATATTACCACCAATTTTAGGTGAACATCATAATCAACATGGACAACAGAGTACAATTAATTCACAAACAGTGACAGGAAATTTAACTAATTTTAATTTAAGTTCAATATGTCCAGAAATTAATGATAAAGTTAATTCAAGTGGAAGAAATAATGAATGGTAAAAAGATTATATAATTTTAATTTAATATTTATTTATCATTTTGTAAATATAATTTGTAATTAAGTTTATTTAAAACTAATTTTATTATTATTATATCAAAAAATAAAAAATATATAATTAATTATTAATAATAAAAATTATGTAAATTGTACAAAAATAATAAAGTTAAAAATTTTTTCTTGATAATTTATTCTAAAATTCTTGTCTATTTATTTTTTTGTATATAATTTAAAAAAAAATTATGAAAATAAGGCAACTACCCCTAAAAAATTCTATTATTTAATAGGTAATCAGAAATTATAAGAAGAATTTAATATTATTTTTAGTAATATTTAATAATGTAAAAAAAAAAATTACATTAAACATTTCTTATCTCATTCAAAATAAAATTAATATGTATTCTTTTTTATCGGAAACAGTGTCAAGAATTCTTTATGAAACTGACAAAATACCGAATTGTATAAGTTTAGGTAGACCATATTTTGAAATTTTCATAAAGGAATATATTTCGAAAGGAACGATTCGAAGGAGTTATAATTTTTAGTTCAGAAACAGCTACTGCTACCATAAGTTTGCTGAATTTTGTTAAAACTTACTACAAATTTGCTGAATTGCAGCTGAATTCAATATGAAAAAATAAAATTTATGTTTTTACTTAATTTATATTATAATCGACCATGTAGCCAAATTTTTAATTAATTTTCAAGTTCATGAACGAATATCCGTCCACTAGAAATGGAAAAAATCTAAAAAACATTACTTAACTTGTACAGTTCTTTCATAAAATTCTGATTGCCTGTTATCCTTGTAGATTTTTCTCCTATTTTGAGCAAAATAGCAAAAATAAAAAAAATAATCAAATTGTTTTTTTCTATTTTAACATTTTATTTTGTAAAATTTTGTGTAATTTACACTCAAAACATAAAAATTAGATTGTCATCGTTTGCGTATTATAAAATGAACTTCAAATAATTTAATTGTTTTTATTTTCTATTTTTTTGTATAAAATTAATTAATTTTCACTTAATTTCCAATTGGAGAAATTCATAAACCAAGGAACCATAATTAAGTTTCTGCGAAAGTAATTTTCAATGGCAAAAATTAAATTAAAACATTTTTACTAAGGCCCCAATTTGCTAATTTTGATTTGCATATCTCCATTTGTTTTGTTTGAGTCATAAAAAATAAAAATGATTAAAATTAAAAAAAAAAATTGTTTTTTGCGATACTGCAAGGTTCATTCTTTTTTCTGTGTTATCTATCATATTTGCCACCCTAACTTATCAGTCTTTTTTGTTCTCTGTAATTAGCAACTATAAATTAAAAAGTTATTAATAAAAAATATGGAAATATCAAAATTATTAAATTAGGTTCGTTATAATTTGAATTTGAAAATGTAATTTTACTAGAGATCGTAAAGTTGTAAAAGAATTTTATAAATTATTAATTTTTATTTCATAGGAAATAATAATTTTTTTTTTTTTTAAATTGGTAACAAACAATTTTCACAATTCTGATACTAAATTTGAAATTCTTTTCAGTATGTAATTTGACTGATAGTTTGATGATAACAGGCTATTATTATTTTATATATATGTATAAAAAAAAATTTTGTCGCCGATAAATCGAAATTTTTACCAGGCTAACAGAATACCCAGAAATGTATTTTATTTTGATAAGAAAAATTACTCTCATTTCAGTTATTATAAAATTCTGTAGAATAATTTTAATTGTAATAATGAATATTTTGTTATCAGAATAAATTTTCGTATATTAAACCACAACAAAATATAAAAAAACTGCTAATCTAGGGGAAGGAAATAACTCGTAGTAATATTTAACAGTGCTCTGTTAAAAAAAAACAGAAACATTAAATATATCAACTGTTGAAACCATCAAAAATGGAATTTATATAAATCTGAAATTTTGATACCGATCACAAAACCAACCTGTGTAACCAAATTTGATTCATATCGGATAAGAACTACAGTATAAAAATACATTTAAACTAAAAACAAATTCAATTTGAGCAAAAATTTTTTATTAATCCTCAAGTCTGTCACAACACTCATAGTAGTACTACACTAATCATAAAATGAAACACTTTTATTTATTTACATTGGAATACAATAGCGAGAGTACCAACTGAAAAATTGTTATTAATAAAAGTGTGAAATAAAATTTTTTTAAATATAAACAGAATTATTTACATAAAATTTATGTAAATAATAAAATATAAATATACAATTTAAATGTAGATCAAAAAATATATTTAAAAGTCTTATCTAAGCGTAGAGTTTGTAAGGGTAGATAAATCTAGAATCGAAAGAGCTATGATCTTTTAAGTAAGAAGGGCATTATACATAAAATTCTAATTATTAAATTTATGATAATCTTTTAAATTATTTATAAGTTGAACATGTATTTTTGAACAAATATAATAAGACGATACCGAAATAGCTACTGTTCATATTCAGGAACAGTACAAAGAGATTAGGTTTAATGGAAACCTAAATATGCAGAAGTTGTGAAGACGAGAAGGAACTTCTAGAACACATTTCTTTATCACTGCTCTTTGGTGAGTTATAAAAGATTTCAACATTTGGTAATTTTTTAACCGAAATGGTGGAAACGGGTGGGTAGATACAATCTAGACTAATTGCGTTCAAGAGATAGGTGAATTGGAATTATGTAGCATAGCCATAATGCCGAGAGTACAACGAGTCCTGTAGGTTTAAATGTGTGGACGGTTTAGTTAATCCTCTTCCTCCCTTCAAAGCAGTCAAAATTTTGTTTTTTAAATATATTTTTATCCTAAAATACAAATTAGTCTATTAATTTAAAGATAATAATTCTATCTTTTAGAAATTCTTATGAACTTTTATTAATACTTTGGTGAAACAGACAGAAGAATTTAAATAATTGAGAACATTTTCAAAATATATTTTAGAAATGCACATAAATACACATAAATAACAATAGTTATTGTGATATTGAAAAATATTATTCATTATTTAACATTATTATTCATTGTACGTATAACAACGTATAGAATTATATATCTTACCACAATTTCGTCACGTTAGTTCGAATTGTTAAAGTTCGATTTTCAATACGCCGGTTTGCATAATCTAAAAATACTTATAAAATTTATTATTAGTAAATGACATTAGATCTAGTAGACTTAGAGAGCCATGGGAGACTTATTCTGGCTTAAGTAAATTGTAAAGTCAACCAAAGTCAGGTAAAGTCTTGTCAAAATCGTAATTTACACAACTTAAGTGGGCTTTTGGTTTTATGTCAGTTTTTGCAGTCTGTTTGAAAATAGTTTGTTGGAAAAATGATGGATAAAAAAAAATTAAAATAATTCTATCAATAGAAGAAATAAATAACTTCGCCATGCTTTTTCTTTTTTAATTTTATTAAAATAAAATCCATATTTTTTATCGTACAGGCAATTATGTTCCTGGACTCCAATAATTAAAATTTCAATGAAATTATAAACAGCTTCATTTCCTGCCATTTTTGCATTATTTTAGTATGTTTGTTTTTGATTCAAATCGCATTTGCTTAAGCCAAAGTAAGTTAACGAAACTGGGCAATAAGTCTCTATGGTCAAACCATACATTTTACATATAATCGTATATTTCCTTAAGCTAAATTAAGGCAGAAAAAGTATTCCATGGTTAGCAGGTTAGCCCTTTAATATTGCATTTAACGATCGAACTTTATGATGTACGTTTTAACAATATAAACAGTAAATATGTATACGAATTTCTCTAGGTGATATTATAACAAAAATATCGATCATTTTTTAACTACTCTATGAACTATAAGAAGAATTAATGTATAAAAATTATCCGAAATCCCCCTTTCAAAATGGCGATTGTGTATGATAAACAATTTTGGAAAATGCTGTCTTAGAAAAGTTGTGATATGATCAATAACAATTTAAACATTTTCCGTCAGTCGTTTTAAAGAAAATGACGATTTATTAACAATTATTGTCAAGCTCAAAAGCTCATATTGATTAATTTTATTAGGGAAACCGCTAGGGTTTATGTCCTTAGTCAACAATTGTACCCATAGAAACGTTCATGGTAATCACACTTGACTGAATGTCTGAAGTGTTTCTACCGAAACAGAGAATTTGTTTTCAACCCAGAACTCCTGCTTCATAGAGTTTGTTTATTTAGTAGTATCTCTGCATCGGAGGGGTGCATGAGACAAGAACAGTGTAGCACAAAAAATGTGCAATCGTCTCGTGTTCGTTTACATATGTTTACTTCGGATGGCCGTATCTTAACAGGATGAACCTTTAGCATTGAGTGTCGTGTTAAGATTGCGCTCACTAAGCATACCAATCTTTCGGTTCAGAATATATTAGTTTCTGTAAAAAAATCCAGAATATCTTAAATAAAATGCAAGTATTTTTTGTTTCTTCCAACATAATGGCTTATTTTTTTTATATTTAAATTTATATATATGATTTTTTTTTTTTGTTTCTTAATTTATTTTTATATTTAATATTTTTGGTATAATATTTCATATATTTTAAGTTTTTTGTATTTGTTTTCAATTTTTCACACAAATTTTTAAATTTCTTAACAATTTATGCAAATTTCTTCATTACAATTTTTAATTGATAATTGAAAATTTTAATTTATTTTTAGTGTAATTTTCCGTCTGTATTTTAAAATGTGTATAATTTTTGAGTTATGTTAATTTTCTTTTTAAATATGACATGTAATATTATTATATAAATAAATTTTCTTTAATAATATTAATTTTCTTGTTTACCAATAAATTTTAAATTATTTAAAAATCTATAATGATGACTAGAAAAAATTGTTTTACAAATATTGGAATTTTATTTAGGGTGGTATTACAATAAAATGGCTTCAAAAAAAAAATCAATCTAATTTTAATTGTAAAAAATTTTGTTTATAAATATTATAAATTTTGTTTACATAATTTTGGCAAAATCCAAATTAATTTTGTTATTTGAATTTTTCATATATTTTTTTAAAAAATTTTGAAAGTTAAATAGGAAAAACTATTTATAGATAACATAATTAAGATGAATTTAAATTACCGATATTGATATCAGAATCAGGTGAATTATAATTTTCGAAATTAATATATCAGCGAATTTAAATTTTCGAAATTAGAATAAATCACTGGTAATAATAAATTTTTGGAGCGTGTTTTTATTATGAATGCTTTTATTTCTTAAATACTTTATTCAGATTGTAATTTTGTGGTTTTGTTACAATCAAATTTGAGTAACGATATTAGTACAATAAAACTTGGTAATATAATTTAATTATTTTTAGAATTACATTCAGAAAATTGGAATCCCTTAAGTATTACGAATTCTAAACTAACAAATATTCGGTAATTTAAATTCGTTCTGAGGAACCCTATAAAATTGTAATAAATTGCTAATGCTGATTAAATAAAATGAAAACGTTATCAATGAAATAAACTTGAAAATTAAAATTTTATCGAAAATATATTAATTTTATGTAGTTTTGTTGATCATATATTTATTTATTTTGTATCTTAAATCTAAAAAATTTTTAATAATTTTTTATTTATTATATCATTTATGAATAATTTTATATTTTCAAAGCAATTAAGAAATTTTGTGATTACATATTTTTTTATTTTTTTTATTTATAATTTTAAATATTTTTTTTTGTGTTTTTTTTTTTTTTTTTGTATTCTTGTTTTTTTAAAAATATTTTCTTATATAAATATGCTAAACTATATTTTTATAATATTTTTTGTTATTTATTTTAAGGTATAATTAATTATATATAGAAAAAATTAAGCAATAAAATCACAACACTACATTAAAATATTACCATTTAAATATTTATATTAACAACGAATAATTGTCTAGTATTTTTTATTGGATTAATTTCATTTTGTAATGGTAAAAAAGAAACTTAAATATTAAATAAAAAAGATATAAAAAAAATAAACTTAAATATTATTTTGCCATTGAAAATTATTAATAATTTTGTATATTCGTGAAATTTAATGCTGAAATATTTCAATTTTTTTAACTTAATTTCGAATCTGAGAAATTATATCTCAGTGTCTTTGGTAGAAATATATTTAGTTATAGGAATTCATTTATGATTTTCTTTAATCAATCAAGTAATCAGTATTCAAATTTTCATTAACTAAAAGTAAATTACTAGATGTCTAAATGACAATTGATTTTATTAGATTATTTTATAATGAATTATAGTTAAAGTTGATAATTCAAATGAATTGTAATGAAATAACGAATGAAAATTTAATATAAATTTTCTGAAATTATATTAATTTCGAAAAAAATATTGTTTCATTTCACAGATTTATTTAAATTGGCAGTACTGGTTGGCAGTCCTATTTAAATTTTACTGGAAAAACTGGCAGTAGTTCTGTTGAAATTACTAGCTCAACTTTTGATTATTATGATCAGTTTTGATTATTTTCGAAATTTATTTTCGGAAATTTAAAATTACATATAATTTTACAATGGCAAAAATAATTTTAATAAAAATTCTTATTTAATTTCAATTATGTAAATAAATTTACATAATTATGTATAAAAAAAAAAAAAAAAATATTTCATGCGAGATGTAATCAAAACTTTCTATTCTAAAGATAAAATAATATGGAAATTATGTTTTTTTTATGCTAATTGCATTATGTTCTCTTTATTATTATTATATTTAAATTAATAAAAAATATTTTCTGGTTGAATTATCAGATTTAAATGAAACTATAAAATAATTCAAATTACATAAAATCTAAAGGTTACAATAAAATTTATTAAATATTTTTATAAGTCTTACATTATTAATAGTAGATTTGTTTGTTTTTTTGTTTTTATGTTTTTTATGTTGTTATATATTTATATTTTTGATAATTTTGTTATTAACTTTTTTGTGTAAATGTTTTATAGTAAAATTTTTAAATTTTCATCTAAATTAGATCTGAGCTACAAGATTTTTTTTTGATTTTTTGTTATAAATGTTGCCTTATAAAAAAGCAAAAAACACTTAACAGCAAGAAATTTATTTTTTATTAATTTTTATATAAATTTTAAATTTTTCATAATGTTTTTAATTTTTCGTACATATTTATTTTAATTCATTTTATAATATAATTTTGGATATATAATAATGAAGTTACATTTATTATGAATTTAATTTTTTTTATATATTATTTCTAAAAGCTTAAAATTTAGTTACTAGTTTTATTCATGCTGTTTCTATTTGTTCGTTTCATATTTATAATTCCAACAAAATTTTCAATTTATTTATAATATTCTTTAAAAGGACCAAACAATTAGAAATAAAATCAGAAATATTAGAATTAATAAACTATCGAAATGTTTTAATTTGAAGAATATCGTTAAATTATTGATAACGAATTGATTGAGTCTGCGAAATTGGCTACATTTCACGAATTAGAGAGAATTGATTCTTTAGAAAAATATTTAGATTAACGAATTTTTTGGGTATACATAATTATTAAATTGAGGCTTTGTATTTTTATTTGTTAGTACAAAATATTAAAAATCTTTAAATGTATAAAAATTAATATTCTTTCTCGCTCTTAATTAAAAATGTCGTATACAAAATTGTCTGTTACTGATCACGGTAGGTTTCCTTAGATCCGCAATGCCAACGATCTAACTTTATCATAAATTTTTATCTTTTCAAATCGTTCAATAATGGATAACTCTTTGTAAATCTACATCTTGTTCACGTGGTGCATAGTGTAGCGCATTGTGTACTTCAGTCAAAATGTGTGAAGCATAGATTTTGAACTACGATCCATGTGAACAGTTTCGTAACGTATTGTAGCTAATTTTAAAAGAGAATCACCAGATTGATAAATTATCTGCTCTTAATGCTACGTGCCATTTTTGCTATAAATATTAAGTTAAGACGTAAGTATACTCTATTTAAATTAAAACAATTTAGCGTAACTAAACCTTATGATAAATATACTATCAATTTTAGAATTTTAAAATTTCTTCAACATTGGTCGATTTATCAGGTGAATAATAATATCAGAATCGTATTTATCAAATTACTAAAACTACGCACCACGTGAACAAGTCATTCGAATAAATGTCAAACTTAATATATTTATTTACCTAATTCAATCAACCGATACTCTCTATACCCAACTTGCCAAAAATCGATTCTAATACATTTCGAAAGTTGATTCACCTTTAATTTTGCAGTAATTATAAGTAATTAATTATTTTTGATTTAATTTATTAAAAATAAATTTAATATTTTTTTTTAATATATTTTATTTTAGGTGGTTATACGATTATTATTTTGATTTTTTTGTTTGTTAATAATAATGATATTTGCATAAAATTGTTAATTCAATAATTATTAGTTTTGAATAATAATAATAATAAGAATTTGATAATTGATTGATTAACTATTTAAGGAATTTTGTTGTTTAATTATTTTTTGAATATTTTTTTTTACTTAATTATATTTTAAATTGAGATTATATGCATAAAATGTTGACTTAATAATTATGTAATATAAAATGAAATCTTTTGCATATTTTATGTAAAAACTCTAATTTTTTCCTTTAGTTTTTGTATAAATAATTATTCTAAATTATCGTTTTTTTTTTTGTTGATGTATAAATTTAATATTTATTATAAATACTTAAAATTTGGTTTTCATAAGTTAATTTTTTTTTTAATTATTACATGTTAAATATTTATAAATCATATTTTTATGGAAGTTTTAATTTTTTTTTTTTTTAAATGTGTGCTTTTGGGAGAACTAAAATAATTAAAAAATAATTTTTCTAAATAAAATTAAAATATTTAAAGCACTAATTAATGAAAAACAAAAATTGTATTTACACGTAAATATCTTATTATTTGAGAATTAAATTAAAATGTTGAATACTTTTATTAGTGTTGGGATATTTTCTACACTACTTACAGTAGCTGAATAACATGTATTTATATATACAAAAATTACTAATGGTATTATGGAGTAGGTATTCTAAGATCTATAACGACCAATCTTTATCATATAAAAACATACGTTCAACGATAACGATTAATCTTTGCGAATCTTAGAATACTGGTCCAGTCTAATTTAAGTTCAGCAAAACTTTAATTTATAAAGTATTATGTTTTTTGAATGTGAACTTTTATGGCTGTATAAAATTCACATTCAGAACGAATTTAAATTTGTAACTTGTGCTAAATAAAATTTCATAATTATGCCTGTAAAATAAAAATTTTAGATTTTTATATAAACTAAAAAGAAAACAAATAAAATAAAACAAAAAATTTCAGCAAAAAATAATGTTTTTAGCAAAACTCTTTAATGATAAAAATAATATAATTTTTTTAAAGTTATTGGTTTTTTTTTCTTTTTTTCAAATATGAAAACTCTGATTATTATGCACAATAAGTTCATTAAAATTAAAATAATATATACTATTTATTAGGTATATATAATATATTTTACAATTTCTATTAAAGCTTAAAAAAAGAAGAAAATAATACAATATAAAAAAGAAAGATAGTTTTTAAGAAAAAATAATGATCCAGTCAGCCCTCGAATAACACGGTACTTGAATTACATAACACGGTAAAAAATGCGGCAACCCTCAAATAACGCGGCGATAATTTGAGATAACCCTTGAATTACACTGTATATTTTTGTGAATTTCTTGAAAATCATAGTTAACACAGTACAATAATAAACATGTAAAAATTTAAATTTATTTATACATAAATATTAAATCTTAAATTACGCGGTTTTAAATAACACGGTCCAAATATCTGAATAAGAAGTCTCGAATAACACGGTATACCAATTAACCCTCTTATTCAAGGGCTGACTATATACTTTAATTTCATATTATCGAACGCAAATTTCTAAAAGATTATAAATTGATTGTGTATTTCATTTTAATGATTTTAACTTTAAATTCATAAATTTCGAATTGCGTATACAAGTATTCGAAAATTAATAGAAGTAACTAGAATATTCAAAGTCTTGGACCCGAAATTTTGAAGATACAAATATTTCTTCAGCTTTCATTGTTTGAATATATGAATACAATTTAACGATATGACTTTAAATCATAATTTTAATAATCCAAAAAAGTAAAATATCAAATAATGACTTAATATTAGTCATATGGTAAATTCAATTCACATTTCCGACAATCAAAATGAGAAAATTCAAAAAATAACCGATATCAATAACCACCGAATCCAATAAGATCCAATCTTTTTGAAATTTCCGTTCATATTACATTTAAATTTGTAGTAATCCAAAAATAAAAATATGATACATTTATCATATTCGCCTAAAATTATGTTACAAATTTAATTTCCATAAAGCTTTATATTATATAATAAAAAAAAAATCAAATTTAGAATATAAAAGTTAAATAAAAATAAATTAATTATAAAAAATTAATTCCCTACACAGTCTACTACACAATCATGATTATCCATATTTTATTTATTTTTTATTTAACCTAAGTTCTTTTTATTTATTTGTTTCATACTAAATCTAATTCACAACGAAATTCTTAATAATTTCACGATTTTCTTACTAAAAAAATTAAACAAAAAAAAAAAAGTAAAAATTGAAAAATATTTAAATAAAATCTATTTTTTTTTTTTAGTTTTGTGCTTGACTTTCTTTTAAATTAAAATTTAATTTCTTTTAAATTAAAATTTAATCAAAGTCTTTGTATTTAAAAAACAAAATCTCTTTTTATATTGTTAATACCTTAAAAAGTCAGTAGTATAAGCAAAAATGCTAAAAATTTATTTCTATTTTTGACTTAATTTTATTGGTTTTTGTGTATTTTACATAATTATATCTTTTCAGATAAAATGTGTGACTATATATTTTTTGCGAATAAAAATCCTAACCTAATTACTAAAATTTTGGTATCAAATTATAACATTTAATATAGGATTTGTTACGATATTCAAATTTTATAATAAATCCTAAAAGTTGAAATAAATTTTAAACCGTACAATGAGATTTAAATCATTTTTTAATGTTTTATAACTTGACAGATTAATTTTAATTTGTTTCAATTATGACTGATTTTGAATAATTTGACATTTATCTATCAAATGTCAAATAAATCAAAATATGAAACAAACCTATGTATTTATTACATAAATATTTAATGTTATAATTCGATTCCAGGATAATCACTTTATTCATTTTCAATAATATTTTCTTCCTAATCAAAATAAAATTCAAATTTATGCAAAAGAAAAACAAATTTTATACATTGAAAAATTATAAATTTTCAAAATTATTGACAATAACTAAATCACAAATAAAAAAAAAACGAATAATTTTAATATTAAAATTTATGAAAATCAATAAATAAATTTTAGGTTATGTTTTTTTTTTTGACAAATTAATTCTACTTACAAACAAATAATATATATATTTTTTATTTTTTAAATTAATTAAAACTTAAATATTAAAAACACAATTATTTAAATTTAAATAAAAAAAAAATGTATATTAATATAATTTCAATATATTTTAATAGGATTAAAAAATTTGTATTTATTTTTTATATTTATTATAAAAAATACTTTTAAAAATTAAATTCTTAAAAATTATAACGACAAAAATTAATGAAAGACAATGAGAAAAATTACAAAGAAATGGCAAAACAACTCGAAAATAATTTCTACGAAAAATTAACCATTAATTTTAAAAATTATTATTTTGTTTTTATTAAATGCAATGCACTCATTTTCTTCCCAGAAGCAACACACAATTTTTTATTTTCTAATTTTTTTGATTTTTTCGAAAAATCCTTGACATAAAAAAAGGATTTTATAAAAAAAAAAATATCAATATGTAAATTTTTGAGTGATATTTTGAGTTTTTTTTTCCACCGAGTAAAACTTAAGAGTTTTTTTGTTTTTGGGATTAAGAAAATTATTTAAATATTATTTATCCTTCTGCGTATCTATATATGTATGTATAGTTTATTGAGTAAATGAGTGAGGTGTATTTGTGTATGTGTTATTTATGTTTTATTTTATTTATTTTTTTGTTTTTACACTCTCCTGTGATTAAATATCCTTATTTACTTTGGGTTAGTAGTAGTTATTGAAGTTTACAAATTACACTGCCATAGTATCGTAGGCTGTGAATCCTGCGCTACCTTGTTGTTGGAGTTGTTTTGTTGGGCCGGCTTCGTTTCTAAATTGTTAAGAAAGAGAAAATTTTGGATTAGTTTTTTTTTTAATTTGTGGAAAATAACTTGTGTTTCCATTTATAGAAAATTTTACATGACATTTTTTTTTTTTTGGTTTAACGCATAAGCAAAGCTTTTTGAATAAACATTATTATATTTTTTATAAAAAGTTTTTGAAAAAAAAAAAGCTGGATTTTTAAACATTAATGAAGATTTTAAAACTATTGATGATAATGAAAAATGCTTTGAGAGATTTTTTTAGTTTGTAATTAAGGATCTTTTAATTGGAGTATGAACTTAAAGTGACTATTTTTGAATAAACTATTTAAATAAACATTTAGTGAATATGGAAAATTAGTTTATCGCTCTTGAAAAAATTAACATTAAATAAAATTTTCTATTAATACAGATTCAAAGATGAAAAAAAGATCCAATCTTTGGTCAAAGGATAAAATATTTTAAAATTTTAAGTATATTAAGATCGAAAATTGAAATTTAATGAATGGTTTTTAATTTTTTTTTGGTACGTTTTTATAGTCTGACAGCCACAATCAAGAAATGTGAAAGTTAGAAATTATGGATCCCTGCCCATGTTTAGAAGTCTATTAATTTGAATATATTTTTCATGTTATGTAATTTACCTTCGAAATAGGTTTAAGTCGATTTGAAAAAAAATATGTAATAATAATAAATATTAATACAGCATTTTTGGGAGTCGTATTATTTAAATATACATATATATTATGTCAGTTCGTTCATATAACTCAGTTCCTAAAAAATATACAGTTCATAAAATTCATGTTTTTACATAATGACAATACGATATTCAGGTTACATAAGATTACCATAAATAGAATTTAACTTCACTTACGATGGCATTACAATATAATGTTAAAATTGAATGGTAAAGATAATTAAAAGTATATAATATGTTGACGTATCGTCACCAGTAATAAAAATGTTCATATCGCCTGAAATTTTCGACATTTTATACAAAATTTAATAAAGTTTAGTTGAAAACCTTTAAAATTAATTGATAATAAAATTAAACGTCAATGTCAAATTTAATCTATTTCTAAAGTGTCATTTTTAACGGCGATTAAGATTTAAACCTGTGAAAACCCTAAGCTAAGTTGAAAAAATCTTTATACCTTACACTGAAAAAAAGTATTAATAAATCTATAATATAAAGAACTTCAAAAATATAAAGAAGTTAAAATTAAATTTTAGCATTTTATTGAACAGATGAAAAGTATTTGATACTGGATGAGCGATTAACTTTTAGCCAAATATAGAAACCATTTATTTTTTTAAAATTTCTATTAAAACTTAAATTTAGATATAAATTATTTGAATTTTTTGTATGTTATAACTACCCCTAGGCTCTCAGACTAAATACCAAATATATTTTATAAGTGATCAATAAAAATTATGAATATTTAATGAAGATTTTCTACAAAAATATAATTAATAAAAATTAAATTGTGGACTGAAACATAATAAAGTTTTAAATATACAAAATATTCCAAAGATACAGCCAGCAATATCGAACTTTTTTAGATATAAAAATTATTCAATAATTTATTGTTCTTCGAATTACTTATGTAACAAAATAATGAGTGCCATTTTTTTAAATTTAATTAGTTATTAACATTATTTGCTAACATTTATTTGGACAATAAAACTTACATTTTATGCTGTAACAAAATATATTTTAATTATAATTTATGTAAATAAATTAAATTTTGATGATAAATAAGCAAATTTTGTTTTTATGCAACAAAAACAAAAACAAGGTTAGGAAATTTGGAAAAGGATTTGAAAAATTAAATAAAAATTATAACGTAATAAAAATGATAGAAAAAATAATTAATTTTTAAAACTACTTAAATTTTGAGTGCAATATTTCAAAACATTCAAAGCATTTTTCCAAAATTATGCAAAAAAAAATTCAAAAATTTAAATTTTTTGTTTTTTAGTAAAAATTATAAAAAAAAACAATTATTTGTTTTATTAATTAATTATATCATAAAAAAGCATTTCTTTTTTTTTGTTATTAATCAATCATATTAGAATCATGCAAAATTCAAACTTACTGTTTCCTGTTAGCCACAAAAATGATTATACATTTTAAAGTTTTAGAATTTTTTTTAATTATTTTAAATATTAAATAAATAAATTTAAAAAAAAAAAAAAATCGAGCTTAACTCAAGAATCCTTGTTTAAATAATCGTTAAATATAATTTCCAATTTATTTATAATTAATTTTATATATAATCTAAATTTTAAAGGATTCGTGATTTTTTTTTTATATTGAAATTTTATTAGCAATAAAACTAATAAAATTTTTATGATACACTAATTTTCTTAAATTTTATTTCTATATTTTTTTTTTACTGTACCTTTCAATTAATTTTCTCATCTCTTCGGTTGAACGCTGATCCCTTGGATTCGGGGAACGTTTGGCTGCATTTATGAAATCAAAAAAGAATAATAAACAAAAACAAACAAAAAAAAAATTTCCAACAAAATCAAACAAAAATTAAATTATAAAAAATTAAAACAAATTGAATTATCAAAAAATTTATTTTGAAATAAAATATATATTTATTTTATAATTAATGGTTTTCCAATTTGAAATTTATTTTGAAGAAAATTTCAATTTAATTGAAAATTTTTGAAATTCTTTTTAATTTTGTACAATATTTTTTTTTATTATAAATATAATATGAAAATGTGAAATGTGTGTAAAAAATGAAAGGATATTTTTTTGTTTTGTATTTTGGAAAACTTTGAAAATATTTTCTTAAATATAAAAATAATATGTACAAAAAATTAAGCAAATTTTTAATAATGTCACATTTTTTACATATAAAATTTGTAAGCGAAAAAAAAAATGTGGCAAAATGATTTAAATTTAATTAAATTTATCTTGCCTTGTTTTCGTTTTGCTTATATTCATTTTAAATTTTTTTTTCCTAAAAGTATGCACCTAATTGAAATTAATTTTGAAAAAATAAAAATAAATAATTGAATTAAAAACAGTGTAGGAAAAAATTTAAAATGAATTATTTTATAGTTAAAAAAATATATTTAGGTTGTTAGAAACCCCTAACTCTGGGAAGAATTTTTTTCAAAAAAAAAGAAGCATGATCCATTTAAACTAAAGTAAGTTCTCTTAAGTACTTCGGACTACTCCAAAGCAGTTAATACTTGCCTATGAGTATAAATATATAATTAACAACTGAATGTACGTTTATAATTGACAATTAAACGTTTTTGGATCCTTTCGCACCATAATTTTGAGTCAGTTTGTGCTTAAGGTAATTTTGCAAAACGAGAATTATAGATGGCGCTAATAATTATTGAAAGTACATGAATTGTTTACACAATACAGAATCGATAGTTTCATAATATTAAATAACACAACCAAAAATATAATAAATTATTGAGGCTGTTTGAAACTTATAAATGAATCACAGCTAAAAAAAATAGAACTTGTTTCTCTTCTTAAAAAATTATAGAGATTAATATTTTTTAAGTTCATTTTGATCTGAAAAAATTGGGTTTTTGAAAAATATTTTTGAAAATTTTGGACTCTACACAATATTTCTAAACATCTTCTGATAGACTCAGAAAACTGCTTTAAAGCAACACAAAGCAACATAAATAAAAACTGAAAATATAATGAAAATGATAATTCTATTCGCAAAGTTATGAATATAAAGTTTGACAACTTCTGCGTTAATTTGTGTTGTTTTGAAGCAGCATTCTGAATCCAGCATAAAGTCTTTCCCTGCTAATTTCTTCCTGATGATAGAATTAGTTACCTTATACTTTACTATAGTATTTAAATTTTTTTCTGTTGGTTCTATTTCCCCAAAAGTCAAAATTTTGTCTTGGTATAATATTTATGTAAAGTTCAGGAGAAAACTTAAAAAATTACCTTTCAATTAATTAATTTCGTACTAAATAATTAAAATAATGCAAAATAAATTTTACTCATACAAAATAAAAAACATGTTCATTCTATAAATAAATTTCTTTTAAAACAAAAAATATTATTTGTAATTTCTGATCACCATTTTTATATTTTTTTAATAAAAAAATCCATGCGCAAAATGACACACATAAAATTTTAAAATATAAAACTGAAAATTAATAAATATTTTTTTTAATTTTTTATTTATTTAATAATTTTTTAGTTACAAATTTCTAAACACCAATTTTAATTAAAAAGCCACACAAGTGAATTAAAAAATTAACCAAATCAAAAACAAACCAACAAGGACAAAATAATTGAACCTAAAAAATTGGATGAAGGATATTGAAAAAAAAAAATATGAATGATTATTTTAGGATGATTCTGTTTTAATGTTAAAATATTTTAATACATAATTAAATTTTTTATGTTTCCCTGGAAAATTAATGGATTTTAATCGATGCTATTGATGATGATGATTTTTGGACGATTTAATGATTTTAAATTAAATTTTTTTGTGATGGGTACAAATTAGAAGAAACAGTTGATAAATTAAATATAACCAACATTTTAATATTATACTATCGTATTCTCAATTATTTCAATGCTGTCGACATAACGTTATTTTGTCGGAAACATAATCCGAAAGTAAAAAAATATTTAAAATTTTAAAATCAATTTTAAATTTTTTCAATTAAATAAATGTTTTATTCAGGGTGTCCCAGAATATAAAGTCCAAATTTATAGGGCATATTCACCTCTATCAATTTAATGAAAAAAGTACAGGTCAAAGATTCTGATAAAAAAAATACAAATGATAAAATGAATTATGATGACAAAAAGTGTCATTCAAAATGAGAGTATGACAGAACAAAATTATCTGGTTCGAAAAATTAATTTTAAAATATGATGTGAAGAGTTTCTTCACTTTAAAGAAACTTATGGTTCGAAATTTATATAAAATTTCATATAAATTCCATATAAAAACTAATATGACATGACAAGTATGTATTAATTCGAGGAATAGTTGTGAGGAGTTGATGTCTGCCTCTTGTCATGCGCGATTAGTCAATGACGTATAATTAGAAGGGATATCACAATAAACGATATTGCTGCAGTGATCAAGGTTGTCTGTGGGCCGCCTCCCTTACTTTAAATGTAACTCAAAATGTTGTAATTTCATTTTTATCAGAATCCCGTCCGTTATATATATCTGGAGCAGTGTCAGTCATAATTTTAATCTTAAACATACTGGGATACCTTGTAAATAAAATTTGTAATAATATGAATTTTAAAAGTATGAAATTCGTCGGAAAATTATATTAGATGATAATTATATTGACAGCATAAGAATATTGAGAATGTGCTTAGCATAAATTAAAAACATAATTCAAACACTTTCTAAAATCAAAAAGTGAGTAAAATTAAAGGGCATCCAAAATTATGAACAACAAAAAAAAAACTATTTTAATTTTTAATAAAAACAACAACAGAGAAGAAGAACATCACTAATCAAATTCAATCAATTTTTGAAATAATAATAATTTAATTAAATTTCCAAAAACAAAAATTAAAATTTAAAAATTGTATTTATGGCCAAAATTCTTGTTTATTAATGAAAAATGATTTTTTTTTTTTAAATGTATGTTCTTCACTCACCCTCAGCCTCAGCTGAATCTTCTATAAAAATTACACAGAATTTGTTAATTCAGCGTAAAAATAAAAAAAAAATACCGCGAAAAAAACAAAATTTTTAAATTTAACAGGGAAAAAAAAAGAAGAAAAAATATTTTCATTTAATATTTTTGTTTTTTACATATAAAAATCAGATTTATATATTATTTTTTTGGTACTATATTCTAGTATAATTTCTGGCTGAATCAGAAATGAATAAAAAAAAGAAAAATGCTTTTAACTTACCGCCATAATTTCCCCTTGGTCCATGATCACGATCGCATTCAGCTTCTGAGATTTCATTACTTTCTTTTGAATCATTAAATGATGAATTACTCATATCATGATTACGTGGCGGAGGTGGTGGTGGTTCAGGTGATCCATTATTATTTGGTAAATTGCGAGCTGATCCTTTTAAAAAACACAAAATTCATAAATTAATATTCTTTATAATATGTATTTTTTTTTTTCAATTTCCATACCGACACTACGTCGTCCAACTGATCCACGTGAACCATAATGATCATATGGTGTACCGTATGGTCCACCATATTGTGATCCATATTGATCTTCTTCTGGTGCACAATTAGCTGGATCATCATATTCTGGTCCGGGTGTATATAAACTGCCTCCTTGTGAATTAACTCGCGTATAACGACGCTGGAAAAAAATAAAATTTAATTAAAAAGTAATTTTATACAATTTGTTTTTTTTATATTTACATATTGATCCTCTTCGGCACAATTAGCTGGATCATCATATTCTGGTGCTGGTGTATAAATTGAACTTTGACCACCTTGACTATTTTTACGAGCATAACGATTAGCACGTGGCATTGATTGTGATCCGGAACGTGAATGTACATGACCAGCATGACCAGGTGGTCCCATTGTACCAGCATGTCCTGGACCACCAGGATGGACACCATTTTGATGTGGGAATGTTTGGAAATTCATTGCTTTAGTTGGGTCCATTTCTTCACGGAATCCAAGTAAATGGAAAGTTGCATAGGGGCAAATTTCATCTTCCATACCTTGTTCACAACGTTTTTTTTTTTTTTTTTGATATTATAAGATTGTTTTTGTGGTTTTTGTGGATTAAAAAATTTGAATAAAATTATTAAAAAAAATTATTAAAGATAGTTTTTTTTTTTAATTGATGAATATTCATATTTAATGCACGTGCTATTGTCATTTAATACAACATTAAATCTAATGGAGGAATTTACAAATTGAGAAACACCAAAATAATAGGAAATTTTCTTGGGGATTTTAATATCTTACCAGAAAATTTTTTATTGTTAGTAGATCACACATTAAGTTCCAGAAAATGATTTATTATTTTATGGTTTTAATAGTTTGTTAGTAAGTACAAAAAAATAAATATTATAAAATTATAAAAATCAAATTTATTTTGCTTTGATAATTTGTCATACATTCAAGAGAACAAAATTAATGTAAAAATATATAAGCTCTGAACTTGTTAACCCTTTCGATACGGAATGCGACATACCAACCACTGTACAAATGATCTATAACTGAATCACGTGAAAAAACTTCGTACCGAACAGGTTAACTGTCAAAAAGCGCCACTGTGAATATATAACAAAAACACTACAACGCTACAGGCCAAAGGCTTCTTTCTAGTTATTAGTTATCTTATATGATATGGAGAGAAATATTGTCAGTAAAACAAGCTTTAGAACGAATTAATTGGTCCCAAAGCTTGGTTTACAAACTGCAAATTAAAATCTCTATAAGTAACTGGACCAATAGATATAGCAATACCATTGTATGTATACAAAAACGTTCTGGAGTAACTATAGAAAGTCCAATATAATTCTGAAGCAACGGCCAGATTATTTACGGAAATTGCAATGAGATATGCGATTCTTAAGAAGCATGTAATGAGATGGATCTTATCCATTTCTCATTTATCGTGGGTGTCTGGAGGAGGAAGAAACAATGTACATTGTTATGTGATTATCCTTCAGTACAAGTTGTACAGTTGTACAACATCAAATATTAAAAAACTTGGTTGTTTCTTTATAGAAAAATTTGAAGACGCCGGTAAGGTGAAGCCGGATAAAATGATATCATTCATTAAAGAAGTGGAATGAGTCGACTGTGATAATGATGCAGGGTTCGAGTGCATGGTACAATGAGCTCACAAAGATGTAACCTACATGCGAGGCAGTCTCGAACGTCCAACTCTTCAAAACCAAACTAACCAATCAATTAAATGGTCAGTATTCTTTAAAGGAATTATCATATCAATAATTATTAAAAGTAGAAAATTATTAATATACATTAATTATGGTTCATGTTAATACTGTAACTGATCGTGATTACAATTGCTATATTACTGACTGACTAATACAGACGATTTATCAAAGCAAAATTACATTTTAAAATAATAACACCAACCTCCAAAAAGAAAAAAAGTTAGATAAATCAACAAACACAAAATGTAATTAAAATGAAAAACTTAATAAAAACTCTAAATAAAAAAAAATACCTGGATGAGTATGATAAGCACATTCATCTGTTGATCCACCTGGTCCAGCAAAACGACGTGGTATTGGTGGAGCTTGTAATTCTTCATAGATTGCACGACGTGGATCCCATGTCGAATGATTTGATCTCATAGCACGACCTACTTATTTTCCGATTTTCATTTTTGTGGATTATATTTTTTTTTTATGGTGTTTTACATAATTTTAAATTTTGTATACAGGATTTGTGAGTGTAGGACATAAGCAAACATCGAAGGATATCAAAATAATATTTTGGATATCACAATTTAGGGTATAATTATTTATTAAAAACAAATCAATATGAAAATAAAATAAAAAAATTAAAAATGTTTAATAAAAATAATATTATTAAATGTAAAAAATATGAAATTGAGAAAAAAACAATTACTTAAAAAATCATTTGATTTGAATTAATAAAAAGTGACCATCTCGATTTTTTTTTATGTTGAATAATTATAATTGCTGGTGCTAAAAACTTTGAATATTCTAATATGTAAAGGTATAATAATATCCACCAGGATTAATTGTTATCGTTCAAGATTATACCTATACAAAGTGTGACGTTCAAGGATAACGATTGATCTATCGTTGTGGATAATAGAATATATGTTCTGTTTAAGTCAATATACTTGGCCGTCCACAAATGCTTCTTATTGAATGCGTTCAAAAAATAGTGGTGATCTAATTATATAAATTTACAACTACATCGGAGATCTTCATACAATTTAACTTATTAATGTAAGCAAAAAGCGAAGGTGGATTGTATTTTCTAAAAGTGGATTGTATTGTAGTTCATTAAATAAAAGCCTTACAATTTTGATGTAATCATGTGTAATGTATAATTATGATGATTTCTGTTAAATATTTAATAAATATTTAAATATAAAAATTAATTTCTGTTAAATGTTTAGTATTTATGATATTTTAATAACAATCACGTGATCACAGATGGACATCTATAATAACGAACTCGAGGCCGAGCGGAAAATGAAAAGTAGGCAGACAACGGAAGAGATGGGAAGATGATATATCAAATAGAAAGATATAGCAATGAATAAAAATGAAGGCTTTTATCCAAATTAATTAATTTAATAAAATTTGAAATTTGAATTAAAAATAAATCAAAATCTAAATTATTGTATTTAAAATTTTGCATATCATTAAAGATTTAAACTAAAAATGAATTATAAACTTAAAATTGAATTATGAATTGAATTATATTTTTGTAAATATGTATACAGGGTATAACAAGCTATTAATAATAGTAATAATAACGAAAAATTATAAATATAATTCACAAAACACACAAACTTTATAGGTTATGTTTTATTCAAAAACAGCTATCTAATGTCACGTTCAACGCTCCAATTAAAAAATACTCAGGAGTAATTTCTTTAATTAATTGGAATTGGACACCTAATATTATAGCAATTGTTGAATTTTCAAAATCAATTAGCACATTTTGCCATTTAGCGTAAAAATTTTGAATAAAAGATTAAATTCCAAAGTGAATAGAGGAAAAATACTAATTTTGCGAATGTCATTTTTCCAAATGGAGTAGTAGAAATACTAAAATATTTACGAGATCGTCAAATAAATTACTTAAAAATTATAAAAAAAAACTTTTATAAAAAATAAATTAACAAATTGGATTATACAACAATACTAAAAAGCATGCGCAAATATTTTGAAATTCTACAATCATCAATTTTTTATATATTATTATAATTGGCGAAAAATTTCAATAAAAACTTATTTAATTTTTTTTATCTTTTTTTTTTAGCTAACTAATTAATTGTGTTAGCAAATCTTTAAATAAAATTTATAATTGATTTAGAAAAATCAATTTACCATTAAATATAAATTAACAAAATAAATAATAATAAAAAAAGAAAATTTTGAAAAAAAATTTCGAAAATCAAATAATTTTTATTATAGTCTTTTTCTCGCTTACTTATAACTGTACCTCGTTTAATTCTATCACAGGTGTTGTAATTTGATCCTGGTACTGGTGGTAATTTACGATTTGGTGGTGCAATATATCCTAATTCATCTCTTAAGTCTGGTCGTCGTTTGTCCAACGTAGCACCGGGTCCCATGGTCTGATTATAAACTACATCGTCTAAAATTAATCGATGATATCGAATTCTCAATAATTTCATAAGATGCTTTTGTTACCATAGTTTTAAATTAATTTTCATATATTTTAATTTATTTGGAAATTTAGTAATTCCATTAATTTAAATTAATTTTTTTTTTTTTTTTTTGGAAAAACTTACATTGAATTTTTTCATTTATGTGCGATTTATGAAATGTTCATTTTAAAAAATTTGTGCACTTAAAATTAAATTTTACAAAAATATTTTTATAGAAAAAAAAACAAAATTTTCTTTTAATCAAATCTTTATCAAAATTTTTACTTTGGTGCAATTTTATTTAAATTAAATTTTAAATTATCTCTAAAACACAAGATTTATGATTAATTAAAAAATTTCGTTACAATATTAAAAAAAAAAAATTATCAAGCTTCAATAATCAGAAAAAATTGGATGATGAAGATGATTTTTATTTTCAATTAATTTTTTTTTTAAAAATTTTATGATGATTTGGATTTAATAGTGATGAGATTTTATAGATTTTTCTTCTCTTGGTTAGCGATAATGAAAGCATCTTTTTTAGTGAAATTTTTTATTTAATTTTATATATTTTTATTTATTTAATAAAATAATAATATTTAAATAAAAAAAAAATGGAAAATGATTTAATTTAAATAGAAAGAGAAAGATATAGATTTATTTACAAGGAAAATAAATTTTATAAGTTAAAACGACATTGAATAACAAAATTTAGTTTATTAAAATTGGAATTATTTGTTATAAATTTGGTTGATTTTTAATAAAAATAACTAAAAAAATATTTACAATTATTTTTTATATACTAAAATATTAATTATAGTAAAATTACCTTTTTACAGTAAATTTACATTATTAATAGTGTAAAATTACTATTTTGATAGTAAAATTACATTTTCGTTTGTATATCAATTAGGCAGAAATTTTGTCAGCAAAATTTTTGCTTTTTTCAATATTCGTAAGTTTGGCAGTAAGTAACGATGCCATGATATCGTAAAACGTTTGAATATAACTCAAAACAAAAAGAGTAGATATTATTAAATAACTTGAACAAAAAAGAAATACTACAAAAAAATAGTAATTTTACTTAACGTATCAAATTAATATTACTGACATTTTATTTTATAACTGAAAGTTGCAGCCGTTTAAAGTAGAATACTGTCAAACTAATTATTTTCTTTCATTGGAATAGGTTTTTACAATAGTTTGACAATAGTTACAGATATAATCTACAAACTAAAGGAATTGTGGATCAATCTTGGAATAGATATAAATTATAATGGAATATAAAAAATTTAAATCAATAATTAATAACCAACCAAATTTATAAAATAACATTTAAAAGTTGTTTTTTCATTAAAAAAAATTGAAAAAAAAAAATTGATTGTAATATAAAATCTTTAATATAAAAACCGATATAAAAATGTATTATTTTAACAATCATGCTCATAGTTAATAATTTAAGTTTAAGTTTTAAAAATGTTTAATGATAAATTTATATATAGACACAAATAACATATAAATTGTCTCTATAAGACATTATAGATTGAAGATTAATGACGAAAAAGAAATAATATGATTCATTTTTTAAATATATTTTTAAGCTGAATAATAAAAATCAATAATTTACTTTTAAAAGCTGCTTTAAGCTTTACTGTAGAATTGATAGTTAAAATTTTAATAATCATATTATTTCTTTTTATTTTATAGTTATAATGAAGACATTAAACATATAAATATAGTTTACGCTAATAACACCAAAAGTAAATAAATTGCATAAGATTTAATTAAAATATTTAATTTTTATTTTAATAATTTGTACTTATACCTAGAGTAGAAAATATTTCTCGGTTGAATTTTTTAAATATTCATTGAGCTTGTAGCATTTTTATATGAAATCAAAAATAATTTTTATTGAAAAGTGGTGGAAAATCATTGTACTATACGCAAATTGTACATCGTGCAATGCCTTGTAAATATAAATGTATTTTCGAATATCCTTACTGGCTTATATCAGATATTCCCAGTAGCGTTCTGATAATTATCACATTTTGGAATATTTCTTTAAATTTGTAATAAAAAAACAAAATGCTACAAACTCAACACATCATGTCCCCTTAAAATTCTAAAATATCATATATTTTTGTATGTAAAAGATAATGTTTTTGTGTAGTACATAATTTGTAAAATTTCAACCTACAATATACATCCTTTGGTCCACCTCTTAGATCATCATTTCTACGTCTTGATAAGGCAACACATACAACTAGTATACCAACAGCAACAACAATACAAGTTGCTATTAATGGTACCATAAAATTTAAATCTAACCAATTTGGCATCCATGCTGGCATTACTATTCTTGTATTACCATTACCATGGTTCATACCTTCCATTGGAGCAATTGTACCTATTTATTTGGTATTCGAATTCCATCATTTTACAAATTTATCATCATTTTGATTTCGTCAGTAGCGGTCCATTTTGATGGGGCATAGTTCATAATTTATATACATACCAACAAAAAATTCCACCAGACGGCAGGATAATCGTTTTTTTTTTTAATAATATTTTATATTTTTATTTTATTAGAGATGCACAACGATTTAATAATTTATGTTTTGTTTTTATATAAGTAATGTGTGTAATATATTTTTTTTATTTATTGTTTTTATACGAATATTTACGAGTAGTAGTAGCAGTAGTACAACAAAAACGGTAAATACGAGATAGAGAGAGAAAAAAAAAGAAAAAGACAAAAAAAAAACATTAGTTTTAAAATACCTTTGTGATGATTGCCTTTGCTACGTAAAATACAAATAACAATAATGGCAATTATAATAACTAGAACAGCAGCAACCACTGGTACTATTAAATTTAAGTTGGATAGGATGATTCGAATTGTATCCTCAGCGGTTAATTCCGGTAAATTACGCGAGGGTGCAATTGTCCCTGAAACAACCAATTTGTGTTGATTTTTTTGATAAAAAAATTCTAGTGCAGTTTTTTTTTTTTTTTAATTTTTAAAATGTTTTAAATTTTGATATTTTTTTAAAAATGTTTTGTTAAAATTTATTTAGAGAATTGAAAAAGATAGATTAAAATATTAAATTAAATTTGTTTTTAATTATATTTAATTTGATTTAAGTTTAAACAAATTTAATGTTGAAAACAATTTTTTTTTTTTTTTAAATTTAAAATTCTATTTTTTATTTTAAGTAAAATGCAATTTGTTTTTCTAAATTCATTCATAAAAATAGTAAAATTCAAAAAAATATTTAATTATATTATTTAAGATTTGGTTAATTAAAAAAAAAGCATTTAATTTAATTTTTTTTTTTCAATTAAAATCCCTACAATTAAAAATATTTTCTAAAAAAGAAATCTATTAATTTTTTTTAAAAAAAAAAAATGTTTTAAAAACAATCCAGAACAGCGTTAACTTTTAAATTAAATTTATAATCTTAGGCACATTATTTTAAATGCGATTAAGATTTTTATATATATATTTTTTTAATTAATTTATAATTATTTAAATTAAAAATTGAATTACTAAAATAATTAATAAGCAAAATTTTCCTGAAGAGACAAGAGAATAACAAATTTTGAATTCTGTTGTAAAATATTTTAAAATATCCAAAAATTAGAATAAAATATAAATATATATTTTTAAATTTAGTTAAAATTATTTACAAAAATTAAAAATAGAAAATGAAAATAAAAATTTGAAGATAAATGTTTAGTTTATAAATTTGTGTTATGTTTTTTCTTGAAATGATTTTATTGCAAAATATAGTTAAATATTAAATTATAAATTAAACGAAATAATTTAATTTCTAGATATTTATAACATAATTATGTTTGTAACGTAAGCAACCAAATTGTAACAATAATTATTAAAGAAAAATATATTTAATTAAATAGCAATGAACTAATTAACTTTCATAAGGAAGACGAATTAATTCATAGTTGACGTTTACTGAAGAATATATAACCATAAATTGATAACATTATTCTAACTTCTGGTTTTACGCACTAACAAATTGGGTCATATATGATTAATGCAATAACCAGACGTAGTGAAAATGTAAAAATAGTAATAACTCAAAGTCTAATCATGTGTTTTAAATAGCCTAACATATCGAAATTGATATATTATACCCTGACCTAATAGCTAATATTCTGACACAGCCGTCAAATTCATTAATAGTTTTTGAATTATTTATTTTTTTAATTAAATAAATACATTCAGCTCTTGCTGAATTAATTGTTTTGGTGTTGAAATTAATTTAGATTAAATTCAGCTAAAGCTTAATTAAAACTTACAAATATTAACTCAGCGCTGAATTAATTTTTAAACTAATTCAGTAAGACGGATTTCTTTCTTTTTTATAACAAATTGTTCTATACGTTTTGAAGTTTCAACCCATTTATCAGAATTGTTTAGAATTAATCGGGATTGTTATATTTTCATGTACAAGGGCGCAAAATTTTCGAAACACGTTACTGTGTTACAATCTAATATAGTACAATAAATGATTGTATATGAAAAATATGAAAACTATTTTATTTATAGTATAATGAACTTGCTTACTATCTGGATTTATGATTTTATTATGCGACAGATATTTATTTGGAACCTGACAAACCTTACTTTTATGGAGTTATAGAATTATAAAGTTGTGTACTTGTTGGTATTAACTTATATGGAGAAATATATGACATTCGAATTGAATATGCAATTAGAATAACTAGGAGTGTTGCATTGAACTTTATGGTAAAAAAAATGGATTTGGCTGCAAGTGTTATGGTATATGGATGCTAAAATTTCTGATTAATGTTTCATATGTTCTCTAGATCATATAGTAATAATTATCCATTTCCAATGAAATTTGCTACACTTATTAATTTTGTGCCTCTAGTTTGTGCCTATTAAATTAAGGGTATGCAGTTTCAGTGGGTCCTTATGAAAATTTTAAATTCTATAAAATACATTGTAGGTGTCTTACAAGATGCGAAGATGCACTATTTGTTACTAATAACTAATAAGGTACTGTACATTAAAGAACACTGTTGGAAATAAATCACTATTTAACCTAACTGCGACTTACTGCGCCCTCAAGCGCACATGTTTTTTTTAATTGTAATTAAATATGGTAATGAAACTGGTAAGAAAAATAATATATATATTTTTAACCTATCCAGAAATTAAACTATTTTATTACTTTATAAAAACACAAAAAAAAAAATACATAAAAATATTTGAAAAAACAAAACTATTTAAAGAAAAAAACACTAAAAAAAACAGAAATTCATGAAATAAAAAACTAAATTTTAACGAAAACTAATTTTTACTGAAATTAATTTTATGTTTGATTTTTTTTTTTTTTGATTAAAAACAGATTTTATGTTTTATTGATCTTTGGTTGTTTCAGGAACAAAATCCATAATTTAATTAACAAAAAAAAAATTAATTTTTTTTTAGTTATATTTTTAATTTTTTTGGTTAAATTCCTTTTCGATAAAAATAAAACGATTATAAACAAAATTTAATAGTATAAGTAGTTCCAAATAAATATAATTTTTTTGGTTTATAAAAATATATAATATTATCATAAAATTAGCTGAAATAAAAACTAAATTGTGAAATTTGAATCGAATTTCAAAAATTAATCAATTTTTTATATAAATATTATTTACATATATAAAAATGCTCAAATATATAATTACCGAATTTTGTAACTAGTAACTAGTAATTATATAAAAAGTAACGAATATGGTTAAAAAAACTTATGTAATTTATAGAAAAAAAAATATTATGAATTTATTATATTTTGTTTTTTAAGCTATTACAGGGTGATTTGTAGCACACACGTGAAATAAATAAAAAATAAATTTTTGTAAATGAATTTTTCTTTTTTTGTGATTTTGAAAACTAACTATAAATTTTAAATATTTAATGAATAATTTTTATTGAGCATTTTTATATACCCTTTTAAATTTTTTAATTTTTTGGATATTATAAAAAAAAACGATAAAATAATTAAAAATATTTGGGAATTTTTAATTAAAAATAATAATTTTTATATACGAATTCGTTGGTGGAAAAACAAATTGCATTTACGCAATAAAAAATATATTGAAAAATTAAAAAAAAAATCATCAAATTAAATTAACTTAAACGTATAAATAAAATTAAAAATAAATCGAAAAAATAAATAAATTATATAATTAAAATTTAGTTTTTGATGTAATATTAAACTATCGGGTGTTAGTTAAGTGAGTTTATAAAGAAATTTTTGTGGTTATATTTGTTATTTGGTGTAATGAAATTAAATTATTATTATTTTTTTTTTTTTTTAAAAAAAATTATATAAATGATAAAAATAAATAAAATAATAAAGAAAAAGCATTTTAAAAAGCTTTCCATAATCAATTAAAAACAAAAATCAAAAAGAAATTATAATTAAAATTATAAAATTTTAATAATTATTGGTGGATAAAGCTAGTAAAACAACTACTTTAACATTGGTGATTTGTTAATTTAAAACAAATTCATTTATATTACAATTCAAATTAATTGTAATATAAATTTTATATGTTATTTAAAACCTATTCACGTTTTTATTAAAAATAATTAACACGTTCGCGGACACCAACTGCAATTGCAGTGAGCTGATCATGTGATCTATTGTTTCAGCTATAACTGAATCACGTGAACAAAATTGTGACACGTGAACAAGCGTTAAGTATATCTCATAATATTTTAAAGTATATTCAGCTTAAGCTAAGTATCCTGCTAGTACGAACCTCGGCTGGTAAAAATGATAGTAAAATATCGGACAAAATTTAATTTAAGTTTGAACTGATTGGGAAATAGATGGCAGTAATTTGAAAGTCAGGCTGATTGTCAAAATTAAAATAAATTAACTGATCAAAACTGTCAAATCTGTTGACAAGACTAAGTAAAATAAATTTTTATAAGCAAAATTTTTGTCGTTTGTATGGAAATTCGGGTTTTTTTTTTAGGTGCGTACTAGCAGGATACTTAGCTTAAAGCTGAATACATAATAGGTTACAATAGCTCTGAATATAAATTTGAGTATATTGTATACTTATTACTTATTAGTATATTTGCTGAAGAGAATTTGCTAATATACAATGAAATCGCTGAATATAATTTAATCAAATATTTTAAGTAAATATTTGAAAGAAATATCTTATTGCTGACATAAAATATCACGTGATCAGTGGCACATATTGTCCCATTCTTTCTCGAAATGGTAAAATATCATTATTTATTGATGCACGTAAAGTTAACTAAATATTAGTTCAGAAAAACTTAGAAATTAGCAGCAGTACGAAATTATCAAGCTATTTTAAATATATTAAACAGCTCCTGTAAGAACTTAAATTCATACAATAATGTGAGGCTGATGTAGTATGTAGTAGAGTTACTTATTTTATTATTAACGATTCAGCAATTACATAAATATTAGAGTTGTTAAATAATTCAATACAAAAGTAATGCAGTATTATTATTTAGTTATTAAAATTTTTAATGAATTAGTATTTTTTAATGCATTATTATTTTATGTTTTATATTCTGCAACTATTTTATATTCTTTTTTATAATAGAATAAACTAATGTAATTATAGGTACTTAATTGAATTATTAAATATTGTGTTAGTACTTCAAAGTAGTTCATTGAAGTACATAGTAATGCAAAAAAATACTTCAAATTAATTACAGAATTTAAATAATTACTGGAATGAAGTGAAGTAATGCGTTATTAATATAGTTGAAATAATGCATTACAGCAGTACTTTTGTACTTAGATTTTTTCAGTATTAAAGTAATTCAAATGAAGTAACTACTAGTACTGGAGTAATGATGTTGATATACATTACCAAAATAATACATTATTTAACAACTCTGAAAAATATTAATAACCATTCAGTAGTTAAATAGATTCCATCAGTTAAATATTTTTTAAAAACTAAAGTAATGGCATTTTTTTTTTAATAAAAACGTGATAATAAGCGAAAATTATGATCTCTACAATATTTTATATTAAATACGATAAAAATAACTACATAATTTGAGGAATTTGTTTAAATTGTACCTCCAGTAACAGTCAGTGTAGCAAATTCATATTCAGCAACTGTAAATCCGGCTGAATTATGTGCTGTAATACGTAAATTATACCAAGTAGCTGGATCTAAATCAAGTACAACATAATTATTATCGGGTTTAACATTATTTGAAATTTGATTCCATTCAACATGATCCCTAGAAAGAAAATACAAAAAATTATATTAATATTATTACAAAATTTTATTTTTAATTAAATTTGACATTCAAAAAATTAAATTTTACTTCTTCTTATGCTCAACAACAAAATGTGACATTTGACATCCACCATCTTTCCATGCCTTAAAATGTAAACTAACTGAATTCGATGATGGTTCAATAAAACGTGATTTTTCTGGTAATATTGGTTTTGATCCTTTGGTTCTTGTATTTAAAATATCTGATGCTTCGCCAGCTCCAATACTAAAGTAATCATAAAAATAGTTTTTTATGAAATTTAACTTTAATATCAAATAAAAAATATACTTATTAAATCCGGTTGCATAAACTTGATATCTTGATCCACATAACAAACTGTCAACGTTGTATTTTTGTGCGTCTACCGATACTTCAGCTGTATCCCATTCACCAAATTCAGCTTTATAGTGTAATGTATAACCATGTAACGGGGCTGAATCACCTTCATGTGGTTTCAATTTAACAGTTAATGCATCGGTTGTTGTTGCTGTCAAAGATACTTGTGGAGATTGTGGTGGTGCTAGTACGATCAATTTATGAGTAATTGAATCTTTAGCTATTGAATTCTCGGCATGACAAGTATATTCTCCAGCATCTTGGCGTGTTACTGATTTAATGTGTAATGATCCTTCTGGTAATTGTCGCATACGGTCGTTTTGTGAGAATTCAACACCTTTCACTTTCCATGTAATATCGGGAATTGGTGAGCCAACAGCAAGACATGGTAATTTAGCATCTTCTTTAAATGTGGTTGTAAATGTATCATCAAATGAAGCAATTTTAGCTGGAACCTGATCACTAGGCATTGCAATAATACTTTTTGAATGTTGACCTTCACCGATAATTGTGCTTGCGGTTACCCAAAATTCATATGGTTTATTTTTTTCTAGACCGGGTGCTTCGTAGCTCATTTGATAATGTGGGATTTTGTGTTTTTTTGCTTCACCTTCAGATCCTTCAGCTTTACTGTAAACTGTGTATTGTTGAATGACGCCATTTGGCTGTGCTGGTGGTCTCCATGATACTAAAATGGCTTCATGTCCCATAACTAAAGCTTTTACATCGGTGGGTGGTTCAGGAACTGAAATAAAACAGATTATTTTTATCAGTTTAGTTTATTTAAAAAAAAAAAAAAAACTGAGTCAATGTGTAAAGTCATAATACCATCCTGTTCAGTTTGGCAGTGAATAGCAACACTTCGTACACCATCTCCTCCAGCAGTTGTTGCTAAAACTTGCATTGTATAGTTTGTGTATTTCTTTAAACCATGTAAAACAGTATCACTTGATGCAGTCTTTTTGTAATGTCGTTTAGTTTCATCTAAAAGTATATTTAAAATTATAATATTTATTGCCTTTCAAAAACAATCTAACATAGTAATTTTTTGTTTAATACTTACCATACCATAATTCGCTTGGTGAATAAACAACCTTATAATTCTTGATCACACCATTAGCTGTTTCCAATGGCGGACTAACCCATGACACACGAATTGTTTGTGATGTTAATGTTGTACAAGATGTATCACTAGGTGGTTGACTGGGTGTACCTTCGGCAGTAAATTGTTTCTCTTCATCACTCATTGGTCCTGCACCGATTTTATTATACGCTTGTATAACAACTGAGTACTGAGTGTAAACTCGGAGATTTGTTAATTCCA
Organism: Rhamphomyia laevipes; assembly: GCA_963920725.1. NCBI lineage: Eukaryota > Metazoa > Arthropoda > Insecta > Diptera > Empididae > Rhamphomyia > Rhamphomyia laevipes. Next base: position 20,721,447 of record OY987259.1, read on the forward strand.
AAGAATGTTCTTTGCCCTCTTCTGTAGCAAAATTAACCGTTTCGAATACATAAGAATTATTTGTATTTGTCAATTTATATCCAACATAATATCCTAAAATTTCGCCATTCCATTCAGCACGAGTTGGTGGCTTCCATGTAACACGCATTGTTGCCTGATTAATTGGATCAACTTTAATATTTTGTGGTTTACCAGATGGTGCTTCTTCGGCAGTAATAATTGTAACAGCTTCTGATGATTGCGATGATCCAATTTCATTTTCCGCAACAATTCGAATATTATAAGTTGTAGCTGGACTAAGTTTATGTACTTGTGCTTCGGTTGTATGTCCTGGTACAATTACACGATCAATTTCTTCCCAAGATGCTCTTGAACGTTTAAATTCAATAATATAACGTTTCAATGGTGAATTACCATCGTAGGGTTGTGCCCAACTTAATTGCACAGATCGTCCAGATTTGTCTAGTACTTTTAAAGCATATGGCATTTCAGGTACTTCTTGGATAATCATATTAATGCTAGCATCATCACTACCAAAAGCATTTGTAGCAACACAAGTAAATAATGCTGAATCAGATCGTTCAGTTCGTTTAATCGAAAGACTTGACATTACACCAGTTGACAAAATCTCTTCTCGAATTGTATATCGGTTATCGGTTTTAGGATCTAATCGCATATTATTCATATTCCATAAAATTCCAATTGGTTTTTCACCTTTCGCTTCACATTGTAATACAGCTGGTTCACTTCGACGGGCAGTTTGATTTCGTAATTTTTCAGTAAATTCTGGTGGTGCTTGTACACTAATCATAATAACAGCACTCAATCCGGAACCAATTCCATTAATAGCTTCGCATAAGTAATATCCTTCATTGTTCTTTTGGATGTTGTCAACGAATAAGGTACCTTCTTCAACTCGAATATTATCACTTTGTTTTAAATCTTTATATTCGCCGGGAGTATCTCCTATAATTAATTTCAAAATTGTTCAAAATACTTCATTATAATGAATTTAATTCGAATTTCTTACCAACAGCTCGTTTCCATGTTACTTGTGGTTTTGGGAATCCATCAGCTTTACATTCAACTTTAGCATCAGATCCTTGAGCAAAAGCTTTATCGGTAGGCTCTAAAATCCATCTTGGTGGAACTGATGATGTGATCGAAAATGTTGGTATTAGTCATAAATGTTCAATGGTTTCTTAATTTTTTATTTTAGTGCATGCGGCAAATGTTAAAAATCCATTTAGAAGAATTGGATTACAAAATATTTTATATACGGACTGACCGATCAACCATTAATCAGAAATGGGTTAAATATTAAATCTTTATTTTGAAAATTAATAGTAGTATATAAGTAAATTTTTAATATTGATTGATTATTATTGTTAATTACAATTTAACCCATTTTTGATATTAGTTATTTCAAAAATATTGACTTTATTTAGTTAGATTATTTAAATTTTAATCATTAATTTTTACTTACGACTTTTATATTTTATTTAAATTTAATATTATTAAATATTATTTGAATTTAATTTATATTATTTGTAAATGAACCAAAACCTTTAAAACATTTAAAAATTACTTTAAAAATTATATTAATTATGGTAGACAAATATTATATTTTAAAATTATCGTTAGAAATTATGTCGAAAGGACTTATAAACATAATATAAAATGTCCTTGATAATGTTTTAAATTATCCGTACTAAGTATTCAATGTAGAATTTATATAAATTGTGATCGTTAACAATATTTTCATTTCAAGAAATATACCAAAAAAAAGTGGCTGCGTATTCTTTTAAATAACCTGCTTTATATTTTGAAAGAACTAAATCAAAATCTTGAATGAAATTTTTTAGTCAATATTTTTGCAACAAACTCTTACATAACTAAAACTTAAAATTTATTTAAATAATAATTTATCTAAAAAAACAGGACAACTAAAAGAGATGATAAAGAAAGAATAAATTTAAAAATTTTATACAACATGCACGGAACGAAATTCGTCAAATGTTTTTTTATTCATTTATTTTAAGAAATATGCAGAGTGATCCATCACAATAAAGTGTAATCTTAACCGATCTGTGCTGTGTTTGTTATTCACAACTGTTAAGATTAGCTCAAAGCAATTGTTAAATTGGCACAAATCTATTGATTATTTGATTTCAAACCAATTGATTATTTGATTTCAAACCAATTGATAAATGGTGTCAAACCAATAGTTAAATTGGCTCAAACCAAATGTTAAATTGGCTCAAACCTTTAGATAAATTCGTTCATACGAATTGTGAAATTATTAAAGTCAAGTGTTAAATTGGCGATTTTGGAAGTTGTTTTCAATCAATTTATCAATTGGTTTAAGTGCATTTAATATTTGATTTGACTCAATTTATCGCTTGGTTTGAGCCAATTTAACAATTAGAAATTAGATTATGCCAATTTATCAATTATCTCAAACAAATCGATAAATTGTTCAAATTGAGTCAAACCAAATTTTAAATGGGTTGGCTCAAACCAATTAATAAATTAATTGAAACCAACTTCTAAAATCGCTTAAATCACAATTAATAAATTTGGCTCAATACCAAAAAGTGACAGTTTAATTGTGAATCACTCTGTTAATAATATAAATATTTAGTTATCATGCTAAATAATAATTATTTTCAGTTATTGTACAATCTATTATAAAAGCAATTTTTTATACATTTTATGTTAATAATTCATAAATTTATGAAAATTTTAAAATAAAAAAGTTGATTTTAATAACAAGCATCATTGTTGCTATAATATTTTTGTTCCTACTCCCAAACGAAATGGGGTCAGAAATATTTATAATATGTACATTTAAAATTTCTAATTAATTTTTAAAAAGAAAAATCACTTAAATTATGCATTTGACAAAATTCAAACCTCAATTTCAAAAACCAAAATATAATCAAAAAATTAGTCATAAATGAAATGATAGGATTTTTATTAAGGATGAGGATGGATAATTAAAAGGATGAATATACAATTTTCAAGGATTTTAAATTTCAAGAAAGGAATCTGTTTTGTGATTTTGAACATTTTATGCACGACACAAATTTTAATTACAAATCAATCTATATTTTTTTAATGGAAAATAATTTAAGAAATTGTAATGTTTTCGAATTATTGATTCGTAAACATTTACAAACTCCTAAAATTATGCAATTGCTTTAAAGCGAATTAGTGTGTTTTTTTGTCACAGTGCTGAAAATTGTTTTAATAAATATTTCAATTTTATTGAGTGGTGTATGAATGAGTGAGTGTTAGTGCATTTTGAGTGAAAATGACTGAGTTTCTCATTTAGTGTGATTTTCGGTATAGTGTGAATGTTTTGATGTGGTGCAAAAAGTATGAGTTTTTTGTGTTGTTTGTGGTGGTGGTGGTTTTTTTTAAAAAAAAGCTTGTAGGAGTTCCGCTGTTTCGCCATTTTTTATTTTAGATATATAACTTTTAAATAATTATTTATATGTTTTTAATTATGCATTTCATGATTTAATTAATTTGTACATTCTCCACAATAAATTATGATAAATGAAAAGAAAAATGTAAATTAATTTTTTTTTATAGATTATATGATATTTGTTACATGATTATTTATTTTGTACAAAAGTAAAAAATAAGGAAAATTATTGACATTTTAGATACCATTTGAATATAAGCTGTAATATAATTTGGATAGAATTATCAGTAATTTGAATAACTTTCAATTCTCAATATGGAAATACTATTCAGCAAATAAAGATAATAATATGCTAAACACGCTTACATAATAATTGTAATTGTACCATTCAAATTTATCCTAGTTTGTTATACTATACATAACTGCTGTATTTGTCCATGAATGATGAATACAACATTTATTAATTAACCATAAATAATTTACACTAACAATTTGATTCTTGGCTAGAATCCCTCTGAACAAGGATAAATATTAGGCCAAGGATAAATAAAAATATTAAAATTATTCAATTATGTTAACTCTTAACAAAAAAAACCCTAAAATGATATTCAGCAAAAGTTAATAATATAAATTTTATCATATTATTATTATATAAATAAAAAAACAAAACTAAAAAATATAAAAAAAAAATGTTAAGAACGCACCCTTTACTTTTAAAACTGAATATTTACGAATTTCACCAGCTAAATTCTTTCCGACACATGTATAATTGCCAGAATCAGTAATTGTTGCCTGTCGAATTGACAACATTAACGAATATTCATCAATCTTATTAAATATTGATCTTGTTAATGGTTCATCATCTTTTAACCAATATAAATCAATTGGTAAATCACCAGATGTAATTATACACATAATACGAACTGATTGACCACCATTAACACCCTTTGAATTGAAATTAAATTGTTCCATTTGTGGTAATTCTGTATTTATTGTGAACGGAAATATATATAAGGATGAATTGGAAAAATCTGGATTATAATAATATTATATATACAAAAATATGTAAAATTTTGAAGATGTAATTTTTTTTAGAAAATATAATAGTGTAAAGTTTCATGATGGATTTGATAGATTTTCAAAAAAGCTCCTTTTACCAATTTGTTTGCAGAATTTTGGACCCAGATATAAATAAATAAACACCAAAAAAAAATTTTTTTTTGCTAACAAGAAAAATCAAAAAACAACATAAAAAAAACTAAAAATAAAAGAAATTACAAAAACAAACCCTTAACAGACAATGTTGTTGTAAGTTTTGTCACTCCAGCTCGATTTGCACCCCAGCAACTATAATTACCAGCATGTTCACCCTGTACATTTTCGATATTTAATGAACTACTTCGTTTACCATTCATTAATATCGAAATACCATTAATACGATTTGCCGGTTCATCATTAAAATACCATGTTATATTAGATGGAAAATCACCATGAACAACATGACAATTCAATTGGAAATAGTCGCCACCATATAAAGGATCATCAGATGAGGACATTGATAATTTTGGGAGTACTATATATATGTATGAAAAGGTTTCAAAATTCGTAAATTATAATTAAAAACATAAAATAGAAATAAAAATTTAAAAAAATTACGAAAAAAAAAAAAGAAAAAACCACATAAACTACAAATAAAATATTATATCTGCTCCGAACCGTTGACAACAAGCTGTGCTGTATAATTTGTAATTCCAGCTGAATTCTTTCCATAACATGTATAATTGCCAGCATTTATACCTTGGATTGTTTCAATCGTTAAAACACTGCTACGTGATCCCATTTTAGATATAATTATTCCTAAATCTTTGGTATTTGAGTCGAGCAATTCATTGCTATTAAATTCCCAATAAATTAATAAAGGATGATCACCATGAGTTATTGAACATTGTAAAGTGAAATAATCACCGGGAAAATAAGCATCAGAACCGGGTGCAAAAGGTGCTATCTTTGGAAGAACTGTAATACAGTTTTACAACAAAAAAAATAGTTTGAATCCTAAATTTCATTAGCATTATGAATCAAATTATTATTTAATTGAATTTCAATTACATTTTAGATAAGTTTAAATGGTAATTCAGATGAAAAATTGACATTTCACTGAGCTGAATTAGAAGGATACCTAATTAAGAGATATTTATTATACTTAAAGCATCAATATTCTTATAAAATATTCTTATTCAGCTATATAAAATATAAATTCAGCTAATCATTTAGAAGTGAATTTTAATAATTGTTATTTAGTTTAATTGAAATATTACAAAGTTTTAAGCTATTGGGATATTAATTTTTAAAATGCTGTTGCACTTTTAATGCTTTTAAATTGCGTACTCTAAATAGCATTCGAGCTAATACAATTTATTAGTATGTGCAGTTGTTTTGCTTTGTGTTCACATGCCAATCACTCACACGTTCATCACATAATTTTGAATAAGAAATTATTTTGGTTATTAATAGGGAAATTTTCTTTCAGAGTAAGGATTAAATAGAGGGTGTCACATTCTAATGTTAGTATAAAAAAAAATTCTTTGTCTATTTTTCTATTCTACAAAAAAGCTTATAAATTTTTTTTTTCATGTAATATTAAATTTGATGCTTAAACATTTTTCCTAATCTAACCATAAACCATTAATTCAGTTGTAAAAGCTTTAATTCCAGCACGATTTTCAGCATGACAAGTAAAATTGCCAGCATGATGATGATCAATTGAATCGATTGTCATTACACTACTACGTCGACCAGCTTTCATAGTAGTTATTCCATGTTTTTCACTAACCAATTCATTATTTAATGTCCATTTAATTTTTAATGGTAAATCACCTTGTGGCACAGAACATTGTAATGTCAAATATTGACCAGTTTGTGCTGGTCCTTCTTCGAATGCAAATGGAATTATTCGGGGTAGGACTATAAAAATAATAATCATTTACTATAAGTGTAGCACAAATAGGTGTTTTTTTTTAGGATTGAAATTATAAATTTTTGAATAATTTTAATTATTTAAATAAAAAAATATTTTGTAAACTTCTTTTATAAACCTATAACTTTAAGCTGTACTGTATAACTAGCTTTTGCTGCTAAATTTACACCCTGACATGTATAATTTCCGGCATGTTGATCATTAACATTTTCAATTGTCAGGACACTACTACGTCGCCCTAATGTCGATATTAATACGTCCATATCAACTGGTATCGGTTGATTATTAAATTGCCATGAAATATTTAATGGTACATCACCTTCAGTTATTGTACATTGATATGTTATATATTGTCCCAAATGTACAGGATTTTTACCAGAAGAAAATGGCGAAATTTGCGGAGGGACTAAAGGTAATAAATTACACAATTACATAATATAAAATTTACAAGGACCAAGGACATTTTAATATTAGGAATGTTAAATTAATATTTCGAAAAGAACTGAAAATTTTTTATAAATCATTTATATAAATAACATATAGTATTCCATTAACCATTAACAATTAATTCAGCTGTAAAATAATTAGTTTCAGCTTGATTTTTTGCTTTGCATGTATAATTTCCAGCATTATTTCCATTAACCGAATCAATTGTTAGTACGCTAACTTTTTTTCCAATTTTTGATGTAGTTATTCCAGAAAATGAATTAATTGCATAATCATTAAATAGCCATTCAATATCAATTGGTAAATCGCCTTTAGATATTGTACATTGTACGGTTACTGAATCACCAAAATTTGCTGGTTCATCTCCAAATTCAAATGGTGTTATTTTAGGTGGTACTGTTAAAAGTGTTTGTATATTAACGTGAATATTTTTCAGTAGGAATATTATAAATCATAAAATAAAAAACAAATCCAAACAATTTTAATTTTTTTCATTTTTTTGATATATATACCATTGACAATTAACTCAGCTGTATGATTAACCGATTTAGCATAATTTTTTGCCTTGCAAGTATAATAACCAGCATGATTAGCATGTACTAAATCTATTGTCAGCACATTTGTACGTTTACCATTTTTCATTGTTGATATACCAGAATATGAATTAATTCTTTCATTATTAAAAAGCCATGTAATGTCAATTGGTAAATCACCCGATGATACTAAACAATTAACAGATACTGAATCTTCAAAATTAGCAGGAACTTCACCGAAATCGAAAGCAACTATTTTTGGTGGAACTGTGAAATACGATATACGGTATAATATTTATTTTAATTCAGCGTATTCTGAATATAATTCTAGTGAATTTAAAAACAACAAAGTTATAATTCGTAGTAAATCAATCCGCTGTATAATTCCTTGAAATTTTATTTAACATTATATCAATTATTTTTTTTAAAGCGTATATAGTAGCATATATTTTTTGCAAGCTGCTGTGAGCTGTTGTATAAGCAAAAGCTATTAAAGCATGCAGTTTATAATTAATAAAGCATATATAATAATACACTAGGATTCGGATTAAAATTTACATATTCTAATTTTCCAATTATATAGGGACAAAATAAAATTTAATAATAATTTTTTATTTTTTTTTTTTATTTTCTCTTCAAACTAAATACCATTAACAATTAAATTAGCAGTGAAATTAACTGCTGCTGCATGATTTTTAGCTTTGCATGTATATAATCCAACGTGGCCAGCATGTACTGAATCAATCATTAATACACTTAAACGTTTCCCCATTTTTGATGTTGATATACCCGAATATGAATTAATTGGATAGCCATTAAATAACCATTCAATATCAATTGGCGGATCACCATTTGAAACTAAACAGTTTATTGATACAGAATCTTCAAAATTTATTGGACTGTCACCGAAATCAAAATGAGATATTTTTGGTGCAACTGTAATTGTATATATACACTAGTTTGAAAATTTGTTTAAAACTGTGTTTGTATATTAATGTTCAAATTTTTAAAGCTTCTGGGGCAAATGGACTATATATAGGACAATATTTAAGAAAAACAAAAAAAAATTAAAAATTAATAATAAAAACTGGAAAAAATATTGAATTTTTTAAAATATAATTAACCATTAACAATCAATTCAGCTGTGTAATTAACAGCTTCTGCATGATTTTTCGCTTTACAAGTATAATTTCCAGCATTTCTAGCATGGACATTATCAATAGTTAACATGCTGGTACGTTTACCACCCTTAACAACAGTTATACCCGAAAAGGAATTCAATCCATATCCGTTGAAAAGCCATTCAATATCAATTGGAAAATCACCACTTGAAATTAGACAAGTTATCGAAACTGAATCTTCATAATTAGCTGGTTCCTCACCGAAATCAAATGGTGTTATTTTTGGTGGAACTGTTTGTATATATATAAGTATATATGTTTATATATTTATGGAAATCAGAATAATGAATAACTAATTTAAATATTTAAAACCTTTTATCTACAACTACTAACTAATTCAACTAATTATTATTCAGCAGTTTAATTATTTTGTATATTAATTATTTATTGTCTTTCATTGCAGAAATTTTAAGAAATTAAGTAAAACCATAAATTTATTAAATCACCTAAACAATAATAATTAAAAAACTAATGGTTGCTGTTATGGTTACTTATTACGTTATCAGGTTATCACTAATACAGAATCCTCACTCTCAATTGTCTCGTATTTGGAAGTTACTTATAATTGGGAATAATAGGGTATCTTTTTTGGTAGGATAGAAAAAAAAGTTTAATTTAAAAGTAATTAAATTAAAATAACAAATTACATTTTCAAAATTTAATCTACCATTAACTATTAATTCAGCTGAATAATTAACTGATGCTGCATGATTTTTCGCTTTACAACTATAATATCCGGCATTATGCCCGTTGACTGAATCAATTGTTAGTACACTAACTTTTTTTCCAATTTTTGAAGTTGTTATTCCAGAAAATGAGTTTAATGCATAACCATTTAAAAGCCATTCAATGTCAATTGGTAAATCACCGCTTGATATCAAACAAGTTACTGACACTGATTCTTCGAAATTTACCGGTTTTTCGCCAAAATCAAATGGAGTTATATATGGAGGGACTTTTGAAAATGAATAAGGAGATTAATAAAAGTAGGAAATACAATCACAAATTATATATAAAAATTAAAATTATAACTAAATAAAATGTTATCAAATTATTTCGCTGAATACCATTAACAAGCAATTCAGCTGTATAATTAACTGCAGCTGCATGATTTTTCGCCTTGCATGAATAATTTCCAACATGTCTTGCATTAACTACATCAATATTTAGCATACTAATTTTTTGGCCACCCTTAACAATTGATATTCCCGAAAATGAATTCACTGGATATCCATTAAATAACCAATCTATATAAACTGGCAAATCACCACTAGCTATTAAACAAGTTATTGAAACCGAATCTTCAAAATTTGCTGGCTCTTCACCAAAATCGAATGGTGTTATTTTGGGTGGGACTGTATAAAATTTGGATAGGAATTAAATTTAATAAAAAAAAAAAAATTAAAATTAATGCAAAATATTAAAACTACAAAAAAAAAAAAGAATTGAAGATTTTTTTAAAACCAATCTACCATTCACAATTAATTCAGCTGTGTAATTGACAGCTGCAGCATGATTTTTCGATTTGCATGTATAATTTCCAACATGTCTAGCATTAACTATGTCAATAGTTAGTACACTAGTTTTCTTGCCGCCTTTAACAACAGAAATTCCCGAAAATGTATTCAAAGGATAATCGTTAAATAGCCACTCAATATCAATTGGTAAATCGCCACTAGATATCAAACACGTTACTGATACAGAATCTTCAAAATTAGCTGGTTCTTCGCCAAAATCAAATGGAGTTATTTTTGGGGGTACTGTAAACCATGCAAAGGAGTTGTTTTTGGAAGGATTTATTTTTAAAAGCATATTTTAAAAATTTAAAAAATAAAAAACAATATTTTTTTTTAATCTAAATTCAAACCATTAACAATTAGCTGAGCTGAATATGTTGAAGCAGCAGCTTGATTTTTAGCTTTACATGTATAATTTCCAGCATGTCTAGCATTTACGGAATCAATTGTTAGCAAACTAGTACGTTTGCCACCACGCATTACAGACATGCCAGAAAATGAATGAATCGGATAATCATTATAAAGCCATTCAATATCAATTGGTAAATCACCGGATGATATTAAACAATTTACCGAAACAGAATCTTCAAAATTAGCTGGTTGATCACCGAAATCAAAATCAACTATTTTCGGTGGTGCTATATAAAAAAATAAATACAAAAGTGTTTTGCTTGAGTAAATGTAATTTTTGTTATTGTGTCAAAGGATAATGGGGAAATTAATTAAAAAACTTATATTTGATAAAAAATTAAATTACAATTCGAAAAATATACCATTAACAATTAATTGAGCTGTAAAATTAACTGATGCCGCTATATTTTTAGCTTTACAAGTATAATATCCAGCATGACCAGCATGTACAGAATCAATTGTTAAAAGACTAGCTTTTTTACCACCTTTAACAATTGATACTCCCAGATATGAATTAATTGGATAATCATTAAATAACCATTCAATATCCATTGGAAGATCACCAAGATAAGTTAAACAATTTACAGAAACGGATTCTTCAAAATTTATTGGATGATCACCAAATTCGAATGGTGCTATTTTAGGAGGAACTGTGGATAATTATTTTGGATATTTTAAAAAAAATAACAAAATAACTTAAATATATTTAATAAAAAATATCAAAAATTAGCTTTTCAAATTTCTGAGCTAACAAAAAACAAATACCATTAACAATTAATTCAGCTGTATAATTAACCGATTCAGCTATATTTGATGCAATACAAGTATAATTCCCAGCATGACTACCACGTACATAATCAATACTCATTGCAGATATTCTTTTACCTAATTTCGTTGTTGTAAAACCAAATTGTTCATCAATTGATTTACTATTAAATAACCAATTAAATTCAACTGGAAAATCTCCTGATGTTACTAAACATTGAACACTTGCTGAATCACCAAAATTCGATGGTATATCACCAAAATCAAAATGAGCTATTTTTGGTGGTACTTCGGAATGGATTTGGGATAAAATGAATAAACAAAAAAAAAAACTAATTAATAATAATTAATATTTATTGAGCTAACCATTAACATTTAATTCAGATGTATGATTAACACATCCAGCCATATTTTCAGCAATACATGTATAATTTCCAATATGTTTAGACGAAACCGATTCAATTGTTAAAACATGAATCCGTTTACCACGTTTTTCAGATAATATTTCCAAATATGATTCAATTTTTTTATTATTTAATGTCCATGTAACATTAACTGGTAAATCACCACCAGCTATTGTACATTGAACAGATACAATATCACCATAACTCATTGATTCTTCACCAAATGAAAATGGAGTAATTTTAGGTGGAACTATCAAAACAAATCAAATATAAATTACATAATTTTTAGAATTCACTAATTGGTTTTCATAACAAATAGAAGATCTTTGATAAAAGGATCATTACCAGTTAGGATAAATATTAAATAAACTATAAAATAAAAAATTCATTTTTTTCTAAACATTTAAAATCAATTCAGCTGAGTATTCAGCAACACCAGCTGAATTACTTGCAATACATATATAATTTCCAGCATGTTTTGATGCTTCAATTGCATCTATAATTAAATTATGAATACGTTTTCCTTGTTTTTTGTGCCAATATATCTAATACCGGTACTAGTCACTAGTGGATGTTTATTTAATGTCCCTATTACTGATATTTGTAAATCACCACCAGATGATATTGTACAATGTGTACTGGTTCACCAAAATTCATTGGTTCTTCACCAAACGGAAATGGTGTAATTTTAGGTAGGAATAAAATAGGATAATCAAATAAAAACAAAATTAAAACAAAAAATATGTAAACAAACTCTTAATAATTATATTATTCAAACCATTAACAATTAATTTCGCTGAATGCTCAGTTACGCCAGCATTATTTTTAGCATGACAAGAATAATTTCCAGCATGATGACCCGCAACAGCTTCAATTGTCAAAACATTTACACGTTTGCCAATTCTTGCCATCGAAATATCATGAAAACTATCAATGGTGGCATTATTCAGTAACCACGTAACATTTATTGGTAAATCACCACCAAGTATTGTACATTGAACTGATGCAGGTTCACCGAAATTTAATGGTTCTTCACCAAAATCAAAAGGTGCAATTTTAGGAGCAACTATATTATCCAAAGATTATAAGAAATTTTAATTTGTGTCGTGCTACATTTTTTGAATATATAAAGTCATAGGTTTTTTTTTTATTCAGCTAAAAATGCTGAATCACAATAATAAGAATAAATGAACCATTTATAGGATTTTTATCAATGGAATATAAAATAATAAATAATCTACCACTACCAAAAACAAAATTAACTGAAATTCTCTTAATTTCAAACCATTAACAATCAATTTTGCTGAATGCTCTGTTATTCCAGCATGATTTTCAGCATGACAGGAATAATTTCCAGCATGATGTCCCGCAACAGCTTCAATTGATAAAACATTTATACGTTTACCAATTCGAGATAATGAAATATCATGGAAACTGCTAATTGTGAAGTTATTAAGTAACCACGTAACATTTATTGGTAAATCGCCACCGAGTATTGTACAGTGTGCTGACGCAGGTTCGCCGAAATTTAATGGTTCTTCACCAAAATCAAAAGGTGCAATTTTTGGAGCAACTATACAATAATAATTAGAAAACTATCTATAATATGATTTAGACGAATTTTTGATTGAAATATACAAAGCATTTAGAAATTATATCTTGCAATCTATTCCAGATAATGATCTGTTTTAGAATTTAATGGATGATTTTTTATATACAAATATTTTATATAATTAAAATATATTCCTAATACGTAAGTGCAAAAATATTTGACAGTGGAATCTAAAGATTCATATATTGATTCATTCAAATTTTTTCCATTTTTTGTAAGCATTATATTCAGCACTAAATTCACAAATTATTTATCATTTTAATTAGCGGACATATTTTTAATAAATTATCGTTCCTTTAAGCAATTTAAATGAACTCTTTTGTACAATCCACCATTGATAATTAATGTTTTACATTTTACAACATTTTTATACATTATATTATGTATATGAATTTTGTTAGTAACGTTAACCCTTTCGAAGCTGGAGCTTTTTCACGTGATTCAGCTAAAACAATAGATCACGTGGTTAGCGGAACATATTATGTCCCATCCCGTATCGAAAGGGTTAAATAAGTAATGTTTTACGTTTAAAATAGCCTAAACCTACAAAAAAAAAATGTTCTAACAAATTTAGTTTTTCTTAATTATTCCATGCCACCTCAATTAAGTTAAAAAAAAATATTTTGTTGATGCTATTTTTGTGTACCATTAACAATTAATTCGGTACTGTATGATGTTTGTCCGGCCAAATTTGTTGCTGTACAAATATATGTTCCAGTATGTGATGCTGTTGCTTTTGGTATTGACAAAGCACTTGAACGTCCACTAATCCGTTGTGTATGCATTACTGGTTGAATTTGTTTCCAATTACTTAAACGTACAAAACTCCAACTAATTTGTATTGGTTTATCACCTTTTGATAATTGACAAACCAAATCAATTGAATCACCAACATTTACGATATCCTCATAAGTGAATGGTATAATTTGTGGTAAAACTTATGGAATTAGGAAAAATAATTTTTAAAGAAATTAAATTATACAATAAAACTATAATAAAAATAATAAAATTTTCAAATATTTATACGAATTGTATATTAAAAATTTGTGTATATAGTATTTTTGGAACGATATTGGAAGATTCAAAACTAAATATTACAAAATAATAAAGAAATTAAAATTAAATGGATAAAAAAAAGATAATTATTGTTAAATCTCTATTTCTATCTACCATTAACAAATAATTCTGTTGAATAATTTGATTCGCCAGCATTATTTGATCCAATACAAGTATAAATTCCACTATTTTCAGCTTTAACTGATTCAACAGTTAATAAACTAATTCGATCGCCAATTTTATTAGCCATTATACCCATATGGGTAAATATTGGCAATTCATTGTGTGTCCAATGGATTTTTAATGGTAAATCACCTTTAGACACATGGCAAGTTAATTGAATACTATCACCAGAATTAGCTTCACCATCAAAGCTAAACGGATGGATGAATGGAAGAACTGAATAATGATAATAAAAAAAAATTGTATATTTTTTTTTTGTATATTCTTAAAAGGATTTGTTGCTAGGGGAGAGTGGAATTAAAAATAAAATTAATTACAACTAACAGAATTACAACTCCGACCTAATTGTATTAAATTATATAAAACTATTTGTAATAAAAATTATATAAAATTAATTATAACCATTGACTTTTAAATCAGCATGATAAATACTTTGACCAGCATTATTTATTGCTATACAAGCATAAACACCACGATGATCACTTGATATATAATCAATATTTAATGTACTTGATTTTGATGACATTCTACCCAATACAATATCATTATCACCAGCCATTATTGTTTTATTATTATGTTGCCATGTAATATTTATTGGTAAATCACCTTTTGTGACACTACACTGAACACCAATACTATCACCAGAATTTGCAGCATCATCACCAAAATAGAATGGAAGAATTTGAGGTGGGACTATAATAGGAGGATTTTTTTTTTTTTTTAGTGAAATCAATTAAAATTAATCTACAATATCTACAATAATAATTAATATTTTCATTATAAATATAATTTATTTAATTAACCATTAACAATTAATTCAGCTAAATGTTCTGTATTGCCAGCTTGATTTGAAGCTGTACATTTAAAATAGCCACGATGTTCACCATTAATTGATTCAATACTAAGTGAACTCAAACGTTGTGACATTTTTATAATTGTTATGCCAGTATGTTCAGTTGTAATTGGTTGACCATTTAATGACCATTGAATTTGTAATGGTAAATCACCTTTATTTATCATACATTGAACAGCTGTACTATCACCATAATTAGATGGTTCATCACCAAATAAAAATGGCATTATTTGTGGTGGAACTAAATGTAATATTAAAGGAATTTAAAATGTGGAGGAGAATTATAAATAATAATAATTAATAAATTTATAAATATAAAAAAAATATGAAATTCTAATTATTTATTTAGTATAATACCATTAACATTTAATTCAGCTGAATGATTTGATACGCCAGCACGATTTGATGCAATACATGTGTACAAACCACTGTTACCAGCTGATACAGACGATAATGATAGAATATTTGTACGATCACCCATTTTTGTTGATATTGCACCCAAAGATGGATTTATAGATTCATTACGAAATAACCAATAAATTTTTATTGGTAAATCACCTTTTGCAACATGACACATCAATTGAACACTATCACCAGAATTTGATTCACCATCAAATGTAAATGGATTGATGTGTGGTAAAATTTTTTTTTTATTTTTTATTTTTTTGGTTTTTTGGGACATAAGAAAACACAAAATTTATTATTGTGTATTTACATAAAAAAATAAATGTGATAAAATATAGAAATTTCATAATCGCGGAGAATGTACACTTTTGTCTTTTGGGTATATCGAAATTATTTTTAGCGAAACAGCGGAAATTTTAGAATTAACATTTAAAAAACATAATTACTAAAAAAATTTCCAATATTATAAAAAATAACCAACCATTAACATGTAATTCAGCAACATATTCACTTTTTCCAGCTTTATTATTTATGGTAATGGTAATGGTAATACTTGAGGTGGAACTTTATTATTACCAATACATTTATAAAAGCCACGATGCATCGCATCCAAATAGTCAATATTTAATGAACTGGTCCGTTGATTTAATCGTATAATTGTAAAACCATCTTCACCATTTATTATTGGTGATGAATTGATTGTCCAATGTATATCAATTGGAAAATCACCTTTTGGTATAACACATGTAACACTGGCAATTTCTCCAGTATTTGCTGGTTCATCACCAAATGAAAATGGTAATACTTGAGGTGGAACTAATATGTATTAAGATAATTAAAAAGTGTTTTACATGAAAATATTTCAAATTCAGTAATAGAAATATTTAATTTAATATTAATATAATTAATATTCCGTAGAACAAAACATCGAAATCATCGAATATGTTATTATAACCATTTTTTAGGGAATTGAATTTTATGGATCAACAAAGTTTAATAATGAAAAAAATAGTGATAATCTTATTTTTATGACAAACCATTAACATGCAATTCTGTCGTATATTCATGAATTCCAGCTTTATTATTAGCTATACATTTATAAGCACCCCGATGTATCGCTTCTAATGAATCAATATTTAATGAACTTGTACGTGAATTCATTCGAAATAATGTAAATCCATTTTCACCAGAAACAATTAATGCTGAATTCAATGTCCAACGAATATCAATTGGTAAATCACCTTTTGGTATCATACATGTGACGCCAGCTACTTCACCAGTATTTGAAGTTTCGTCGCCGAACGTAAATGGTAAAATTTGTGGTGGCACTTATTAAATGAAATAAATTAAAAATGTGTAATTTTTATAGTAGGAATTATAAAAAATGGAAAACAGCAGAAACTCTTTAAAAATTGTTTTTCAGAATTAAGGATTTTGGAGAGAATATTATAAATATTACTATAATAAATATATTTTTTTATTCCATATATATTTAAACAAACCATTGACATGTAATTCAGCACTATATTCTGAATATCCAGCTGAATTATTAGCAATACATTTATAAACTCCTCGATGTTCAGCATCAAGTGAATCAATACTTAAAACACTCGAACGTTTATTCATTTTCAACAAACTGAATCCCATTTCACCGGTTACAATTAAAGCTGAATTTAATGACCAATATATATCTAAGGGCAAGTCACCTTTTGGTATCATACAAGTTGCACTAGCAATTTCACCTCTGTTTAATGGTTCACCACCAAAATCGAATGGTGTAATTTGTGGAATAACTTGAAAAATATTTTTTTTATATGTCAAAAACAAATTAATTAAATAAATGACGAAACAGAATTTATGGATAAAGGAATTTTTTTATCAAAATATATAATGAATAATTATCTTAAAATCATAACGATAATTGTATTGTCCACAAACCATTAACACGTAATTCAGCTTCATATTCAGCTATACCAGCCAAATTAACTGCCATACATTTATAAATACCACGGTGTTTCGCTTCTAAATAATCAATATTTAAATAGCTTGTACGCGGATTCATTTTAATAACTGTATAGCCTTCTTCATTGTTAACAATCGGTGCGGAATTCAATGTCCAATATATATCAAGAGGTAAATCACCTTTTGGAACAACACAAGTTACACTAGAAATTTCACCAACATTAGAGGGTTCACCACCGCCAAAACTAAATTCCATTACCTGTGGGCCAACTAATTTGACAAAATACAAAGTTTTACTATAATTTTACCAACTGGAAGCCGTTTATATGAAACAGGAAAGGAAAATTGATAACAAAAATAAAAACCAAAATAAATTCTAAAGTAATAATTTAGAAATTCTAATTTATATTTGATCGAACCATTAACATGCAATTCAGCAATATATTCAGCACTTCCAGCTGCATTAGTAGCATTACACATATAAATGCCACGATGTTCAGCTTCTAATGAACCAATATTTAAAGAACTTGTACGAGGATTTACACGTAAAAGTGTAATTCCATCTTCACCGGAAATAACTACATTTCTATTTAAAGTCCACTGAATGTCTATAGGTAAATCACCTTTTGGTATCATACATTGAACGCCGGTCATATCACCAGTATTTGATGGTTCATCACCAAATGAAAATGGTAATATTTGTGGTGATACTACAGAAATTTAATTTTAAATTGGTTAGGAATATATTGGAATTTGTAAAACATTAGATAAATCAAAATTGTAGAAAAATGTCTAATTTAATAATGAAAATAAAAAAAAAATAAGTAATTTCTTTCGAACCATTAACATGCAACTCTGAAGAGTATTCAGCACTTCCAGCTTCATTTTTTACAATGCATTTATAAACACCCCGGTGATCAGCTTCTAAAGAACCAATATTTAAGGAACTAGTTCTTGCTGTCATTTTAAAAATATTAATTCCATCTTCTCCAGAAATTACTGGCACGGAATTAAGAGTCCATTGAATATCTAGTGGTAAATCACCTTTTGGGATCATACACTGAACTCCAGCCATATCGCCAGTATTTGATGGTTCATCGCCAAATGTAAACGGTGTAATTTGAGGTGATACTACGAAATTGTCAATTACAAAATAATTTTGGGATTTTAAGGATTATACAAAAATTTAATATTTTTCAGGATTTTGTGGGAAACGAAATGAAAAGTTAAAATTCAAATACTACTTCAAGAATGAAAAGCTATTTTTCAAACCATTAACTTTCAGCTCTGACACAAATTCAGCTGTACCAGCAGCATTTTCAGCAATACATTTAAATATACCACGATGTTCTTCTTCAACCGAAGCAATATTCATAACACTTGTCTTTTTCGATAAATTCGTTATTAGGATTCCATCTTCGTCAACCTGAATTTGATTGTCATTTAGGGTCCATTTAATATCCAATGGTAAATCTCCTTTGACAATCATGCATTGAACACCAATACTATCACCAGTGTTGAAAGATTCATCACCAAAACTAAATGGCATAATTTGTGGCGGAACTGGGTGTAATAAAAAAAAATATTTTCTTTCTGTCAGAGGTTATTGGTCTTTTTTTTTTATTTTGGATACAAGGATATTAAACGTAAAATCAAGAAAATATAAATTAAATTATTTGAAAATAATATCTTGATGCTGAAAATCTTTTAAATATACCGTTAACATGCAGTTCAGCTACATGTTCTACACTGCCTGCAGCATTTGATGCCACACATGTAAAATTGCCACTGTGACGATATCGTGCAGATTCAATACTTAACATACTAATTCGATTACCACTTCGGACAATTGATATGCCATCATTTGATCCTTGGATTCGATAATCATTAAATTTCCAAAATATATCAATTGGTACATCACCCTTTGTTACAGCACAATTTACTGTGGCCATATCGAATGCATCAACTGGTTCACCAAATTCAAACAGTAGAATTTGAGGTAAGACTAATAAAAGTCAAAAGTGTTTGTAAATTTGTAAAAGTTTCAATTAAGGAAGGATTAAATAAACCAAAAATATGCAATTTAAACTTATGATTATCGAACAAAAAGAAAATTATTTAAGTTAAAATCACCATTAACATGTAATTCAGCTGAATATTTAACAAGTCCAGCTGAATTTGTTGCAATACATGTATAATTGTCAATATGACGTGCTCGTACCGATTCAATACTTAAAACGCTCATTCTTTTATTGGTTCGACTAATAACAATTCCATCATTACTAAATAATTTATCACCATTCCGAGACGTCCAAATTATATCTATCGGAACATCGCCTTTATTTACAGTACATGATGCTGAGACCATATCTAATTCATTGATACTTTCTTCGCCAAAATCAAAAGGAACAATCTGCGGCAAGACTTTGGCGGGAAAAAAATCAAGGAGTGGAAATAATAACTTAAAAAAAATGTAATATATTTTCTATACAAATGACAAAACCGGATAAAAAAAACTCTAATAACCGTTGACTTTTAATTCAGCTGTATGTAATGCCAATCCGGCTGAGTTTCTAGCCACACATGTATAATTGGCACGATGACGAGCATGTACTGATTCAATACTTAACATCGTAATGCGTTGTGTTGTTTTACTAATTAGAATTCCATCACTGGTAATTATTTTACGACCAGATTCCGGAGATGGTGATGTTGTCCAATATAAGTCAATCGGTAAATCACCTTTGTTGACAGTACATGTAGCAGATACCATATCGTACATATTAATTGCCTCCTCACCAAAATCAAATGGTACTATTTGTGGCTGGACTAATGTTTTGAAGAATTATATAAATATCTTTTGGTAAATTTTAAAATGAACTGTCGAAATATCAACGATGGCAGCATTTAATCGGATCGACAATAACTATAGCTTAACTTTTATATAATGTACTTTTAAACGTGGCAACACTAAAGCTTTATAAATTAAAAAACATTTTTAAACTGGTCCAACATTTTGTTTTCAAGAAGCTCTTTGTTCGAATAATAGTGACATTTTAATTTTAGATATCCTTGGGTGAATATAATTTTCCTTATTTATGAGCTTTAGTGTTACCACAAAATTTAATCAGTTCCACTGTATTTTTATTGAAAAAACAGAGGAAAATAATATAAACTTTTCAACTTACCCATTACTTGAACTTCCAATGAACCACGAGCCAAATATCCTTCAGCGTTCTTTGCTACACAAGTGTAAGTAGCTTGATCCGAATTTCTTTCAACATTTTCAATAATCAAAGTACCATTAGGGAAGACTTTTTGTTTTCGGTTAATTGGTAATGCACGGTTATCTATATATAAATAAAAAAACGTTTTAGTATTAGGAAAAACATTTACGATTTTAACTCACCTCTTTCCCAAACAATCGATTCAATTGGAAAACCAGCAACAGGACATGTTACAAATAAAGTTTCACCAGCAACAATAGCTTTCTTTTCCATTTGTCTAATATATGGCAAACCATAAACATTTAATTTTGCTGAATGTTCAGTTGTGCCAACTTTACTTGTTGCCATACACTTATACAAACCACCATCATTAGCATGTACCGATGTAATATTCAAATATGAAACAACATCACCATTTACGGTAACATATTGTCCAACTTGATAACGATCATTATTAGCAATTTTCTTTCCATCTAATTCCCATGAAATTTCTGGTGTTGGATTACCACCAGCAACACATTTTAAGAATACACTTGGTCCAGGATGCATTGTTTCTTCTTGGAATGCTTGACGAATAACCGGTGGATCAAAACGACCACCTAATTTTAATTCAGCACCAGCTTCAGCACTTTCTTGATCATTTCGGATAAAACACTGATACATTCCTTTATCTTCTTTTTTAACTGATTCAATACGTAAAACTGGATCACTATGACCAATTGATTTGCCATCTTTCAACCATGACACCGTTTTAATTGGATTTCCATTATATTGACATGTAAATACAGCCGGACGTCCAAAATCAACAGTTTGTGTAGATGGTTCAATTTTAGCGCCAAGTGGTGCTGTAACAGTTAAAACCGTTTCTACACTTTCACCGCCAACCGAATTATTAACAACACATAAGTATTTTCCCGAATCTTCGACAACAGCATCTTTAATTATTAAAGTTCCAGAAACTTGTTTAACACGATCATTTAAAACGACTGCTTGTTTTCGAGTGGTTCCTTCGATGAATTTGTACCATCTGAAATTAAAGTAATATTAGAAATTTTATCGAATATTTCAAAAGAAAACAAAATGTTTCCTTTCAGATTTTAGTAAAGAAAAACCAAAATGCAAAATTTCAATGTCCGAACAAGTGTTCCTAAAGGAACTTTATTTATGAATAAAAGTTTGCATTCAACTTCTCTTTACATTATATATAATATTTTTCTAACAAGCCCTAACAAAAGACAGAATGAAATTCTTACACCAAAATTTAATATACCAAATATTCATCTCTCTAATATACTAAAATATACAATGTCACAAACCTATAAACCGGCACAGGATAGGCTTGACCTTGACATAAGCCCACAAATGTTCCATTAATAGAAACATCTTTAATTTCAATACTCTTTGAGGCTACTCTGGGTTTAACATGACCAATTGGTTCTGTAAAAATGTACGTGGATATTATAAAGCTATGTCATCTAATAACAAATTACTGCGAATGTCGGTACTTGTACCATGGATAAAATACTTTAGAACTGAGCATTACTTTTGAAAAAATAGTTTAAAGTACCTGAAAACTGGAATAGGATATGATTGTCCCAGACACAAAATTGATAAAGTTTTTGAATTTTTTACTGTTAATTCTTGAAGACGATCTCCGGACACTTTTGGGGGAACACTACCAAGAGGTTCTAATGACAATTACATAAATAATTACTATCAGAAAATATAAACTAAACCTTAGATAAGGTACCCATATTTATTGATAATACATATTAACTTTTTCAATGTGACATTCGAATTCGGTAATGAAAGTTTTTTTTAGAATTTTTCACAATCAATATTTTCACTTTTCAAAAATTCCCATCACTTTAAACCTACCTAAATGATGGCGTTGGATATGATTGACCTAGACAAAGAATTGATGCATTTTGTTGCTTTTGAATTGTTAATTCTTGTAAACGTCCACCAGATATTCGAGGTGGAACACTTCCAACCGGTTCTAATTAAAATATTTAGATAAACAAAATTAAACCACTTTATCATAACTATATAATATTTCTGAATATTTTGACAGGGTTATAATCAGTGCATTATATTTAAACGAATACATTTTGGTGAATATATAAAAACAAAAATGGCAACAATCAATCAACAAAATTAGCAAAATTAAATATAATTGCGACTATAATTTTAATAATGAACAAAAAGCAATAGACTTAATGAACATATAAATTTTATGATTATGATTAATGTAATAACGATTAGCTATTTAAATATTAAGCACAATTATTGAACAAAAAAGTGCTTTTAATTATTTAACTTACCTGCTACTTAAGGTGGATTATATTACGAATTTGTGAAAAAAATCCCCGAGTAGCAGGTTCCATTTTAAATCATCTGTCATATTAAATATCTAGAAAAAGAAAATACAAAAATATTTTTACTTTCAATATTTTAAGTATAACCAATTTTTAGAAATTTCCCAATTTTGACATTAGCTTCGATTATAAAGTTATAAAATATTTAAATTCAATTTATATGGTATAACTTATTAAACATACCTTATTAATGGTACAGGATAAGCTTGTGCTTGACATAATAAACCAAAACTTTGATTAACTTGTTTCTCAAATGATGAGCTTTTAAGTTCTGAAGAAAATGTCGGAGCCTTGGCACCAACAGGTTCTAATATACATTGAATTATTGTAAGTATGAGTATTTAAAAAATTAACAAAAAATTCTATTTTTATGCCTTATTTGAAATATGGTTAACTTTTTGTTATGCTTTACCTTATTAACGGAACAGGAAATGCTTGAGCTTGACACAAGAGTGCAAAACTTTGATTGACATCTTTGACAAATGTATAACTTTTTGATTCAGCTGAAAATGTTGGTGCTTTTGCCCCAACAGGTTCTGAAGAATAAAATCGAAGAAAACTTATTCAGATTTTATTAAATTATAAATAATGTGTAGCCTAGCCATCTTATTGGGATCAACTTGAACTTGAGAAATAATCAATATTCAATATTAACAAACCTTATCAATGGAACTGGATATGCTTGTGCTTGACACAATAATCCAAAACTTTCGCCAATTCGACGACTAAATGCCTGTAATGTTATATCAGTAGCAAAAGTAGGACCTTTAGCTCCAACTGGTTCTGATTTAATTTTAAATTTAAAAAAAAAGTACATAAGATTCAAGATTAAATTGTTTGCCTACCTGATTATTGGGACAGGAAATGCTTGAGCTTGACACAAAAGTGCAAAACTATGTCCAAGAGCACGAGTAAATGAAAAACTATTATAATCACTCGAAAATGTTGGAGCTTTTGCACCAACTGGTTCTAGAATTAAATCAAATTATCCTCAAATATTAATACCCAATAATTATTAAATAAAATTGCCTTTGAATTCGAGAAAGGTCCATTATTTTTAAAAAAAATGTATTTACCTAATCAAAGGCACAGGAAATGCTTGAGCTTGACAGAGTAACGAAAAACTATTTCCTTCATGTTCAACATAAGAAATACTTTTAGCAGTTGTTGAAAAAGTAGGAGCTTTAGCGCCAACCGGCTCTATGTATAAATTATATTTTATTAGAATTGCCATTGCATATAAAATCTTAATATTGGGACAAGGTTTAAATTCTATCAAACAATTTACAAAATAAAAAATTACCTAATTAAAGGAACCGGAAATGCTTGAGCTTGACACAAAAGAGCAAAACTTTGTTTAATATTCCGTGTATAAGAGAAAATATTCGAATCTGTTGAAAAGGTTGGAGCTTTTGCACCAACAGGTTCTGAAGAAATTTAATTATTATTAATAAAAACTTAAATTTCTTACTAACTACCTGAACGTTGAAAAATTGTTAAAGTAAATTTACTTTTGTTTACCTTATAAGCGGAACTGGAAATGCTTGAGCCTGACATAAAAGCGCAAAACTTTGATTTATAAAACGTGTATAAGAAAAACTATTAGAGTCGGTTGAAAATTTTGGAGCTTTGGCACCAACTGGTTCTGTAAAAATTAATTGGAATTTTGATTTTAATCATCAATAATTTTACCAGAAATAATACATTAAAAAAGCGGAATGTTTAGACCGGGACAACTTCAGAATACCCAAAAATTAACACATTACCTTATTAGAGGAACTGGAAATGCTTGAGCTTGACACAAGAGAGCAAAACTATTTCCCTGATGTTCAACAAAACTACTGGTTTTTGAAGCTGATGCAAATGTTGGAGCTTTTGCTCCAACTGGTTCTAAAATTATCAATTCTCAAATCTATACTTAAAATCATAAGAAGATAAATATAACTGCTCGGATGAATATTAGGAAAACATACCAAATTTTAATATTATTATTTACCTAATCAAAGGAACCGGAAATGCTTGAGCTTGACATAACAGGGCAAAACTTGAATTCTCTGTCCGTACAAAAATACTTCCTTTTGAATCTGATGAAAATGTTGGTGCTTTTGCTCCAACAGGTTCTAACGAAAATCATTGAAATTCAAAATTACTCTTCCTCACTCCCAAACTGTCTGAATGTTTTTTTTAGTAATTTTAATAGAATTTTATAAAAAAAATACCCAAATATGATACCGGAAATGCTTGAACTTCACAAGATAAAACTAAAGGTGGAAGCAACAAAAGTAAGCAGTGACGTTAAATTTACATTGCACCGCGTTGAAAAGAACTTTTCAAAGTTGCCGTTTCCTTACTTAATATGCCATTTAGCGCTACTTTCTTAATTTAAAATAAGCGTTTTTCTACTATACATTTTTAGCAATAAGTATTTGTCGTATTTCAGCACTGAGTAGAAAAAATATTCTACTAACATCGTCACCGTCAATTTGTAATTGTAATTGATTAGATACAAATTTGTGCGTTTTATAAAGCTGTCAATGGAACTGTGTTCGTAGTAACACATTAAAATTTAGATCATTTATAACCAATCTTATTAATATTTAGATATAATTCCCAAATTTACTTTATATACAAATGTTATCATTGTTCTTTATGTTTGTTATAACTAAATATACCTAAAAACTGGAACTGGAAATGCTTGTGCTTGACAAATTAGAGATAATGTTGAATTTATATCAGAACGATGTGAAAATAATGCAACTTCACCAGAAAATGCTGGAGCTTTAGAACCAATTGGTTCTGAAAAATTTATATATATTCAAAATTTTGAAATATTTAATAAATAAATTTAAATTTATTTTTGTCTGAATGTTGGTAATCAAAGAAATTTCATATTACATAAAATATTACTAAAATTTGTACTAAATTACCTTATTAAAGGTACAGGATATGCTTGAGCTTGACATAATAGTGCGAAACTGGTGCTACATTCTTTCTGAACTTGAATTGATTTATATTCAAGTGAAAACGTTGGAGCTTTAGCACTAACTGGTTCTATGTGAATTAAAATATTATATAATAAAATAATTAATCTAAATTATAATTATTCAAATTAAAGCCTTTATGTTGTAATAAGTTACCCGCAAAAATAAAATTTATTTTTATACATATTTTATTTGAAATTAAAAACATGTTAAAATTGTCTGTGAACCTTGTTATCGTTATTCTAGGTCATTTCCTTTTTTCATTATATCTAAAATAAACACGGAAGTGAAATGATTCCTTTTTTTATTATAATATCCTCTTTCCTATTATGTTGTCATATCAGTAACTACACAAATATTATGAAAAACTATCAACAGGTAAAAATATTCAACATGACCTACATAACTAACTCCTCTGAAACGTCATAACAACCTCTCACAACAAAACTTCGTAATAATAAAAGTGAAATGTAAAAAAAAATTAAAATATAAAAATGCGCAAGAATTTAAAAAAAAATTGTCAACATTGCTGCCTCCTACCTCGTTCTTGATCATATCAACTATAAAACAAAACTCGAGTAACAAACAATAATAATAATATCAACAATCGAAATTTTTATCAATGAAACCACGTGTTGCACATATACTATATAGAAATTACATATGTGTGTGTTTGAAACAACTCCTAAAATAAATTTAAATAAACAAATCGGCATCAAATACAGCCTTACTTAAAGTGTTCTTGACCTAGAGAAATTTATTTACTATTTTGCATTTTAACGACGTCGTCTCCTACCTACACAACACAATCAAAACTATAGTAAACACACACTTCTTTAAAAATCACTTTTTTTTATATGAATTTAGTAAACAGAGAGAAATAGAGAATAAATGTAAAAACACGTGCGTTTTTCTTATTTTCCAGAGAAAACAAATTCCTGGAAGCTGGAAGTAAAAAAATATGGGGAAAAATGGAAATTGCCTCTGAGAGTATTTTGTTCCAAAATTTCCAATATTGGAATTTTGGAAAAGAGAATGACAGCTGGATAATTTGGAAATATTCAACAAGTTGTTCTCACGTTTTCCAGTATTAAAATGTGGTTGGTTGTGGGGGGGCGGTGGGTTGGTTAATTCAAATATTTTTTTTAAGTGGGATGAGAGAAAAATTTACTATGAATGAATTGCGCATGCGCAAGAATTATGTTGAGGAAAAGGAGAAGAATATTAGAGTAAAGAAGATAACTAGAAAACAAAATTATTTTACTTAAAAAAAAAAATATTATAACTAAATTCGTTTTTACCTAAATACCGGCACAGGATAAGCCTGAGCTGGACATAATAATGCAAAATCTAAACCATGTCTACGTTCTATTCCTGACCATTTCGTATCTATTGATAATGTTGGTGCTTTGGCTCCAACTGGTTCTATAATTAAAATTTTGTATACCTTCTTATATTGACCAAAAAAATTCCAACAAAACAAAATAATTTACGAAATTATTGTAAAATTAAAAATATTTTAATGACCTGAATGCTGGTACAGGATAAGCCTGTGCCGGACAAAATATTGCAAATGTTCGATTTTGTTGTCGTTCAATCCATGAACGTTTCATATCAATCGATAATGTTGGAGCCTTGGCACCTACTGGCTCTATATGTATATTTAACAAAAATTATTTGAAAATTAATATATAAATATTATTAATACCTAAAACTGGGAGCTGGGTACCCTTGAGCAGGACATAATAATGATATTTCATGTTTTCGACGAATTTCAATTGGTTTTTGTATAAGAGATGGCATTTTTGGTGCCGTACTCGAAACAGGCTCTAAAAAAAATTAATAAATTCTTAATATAAATCTTAACATCTTCTTAATTCTGTAATCAAAGTTTGCCTTAAATGTTGGATATAGAATCGTAATACCCAGATTTTAGTTTCATCATATTAAACTTTGTACAGTTTGTTAAATTTTTGAATAATGTACAAACCTGAAACTCGGTGCCGGATAACCTTGAGCAGGGCATAATAAAGATAAATCTGTACTATTTGGGATATTGTAGGGTTTAGTCATAATTGATGGTATTCTAGGTGCAGTGCTTGATACTGGTTCTATATAATTAACCAATAAAATTATAAATAAACAGTTAAAAATGTTGCAAATTATTTTCAATAACAACTGCCTGAAATTTTGGGATTATAAGATATTTAAGATACCTGAAATTTGGAGCTGGATAACCTTGAGCAGGACATAAAATCGCTGTATTTAATTTGATGTCAATTATGTTTGGTTTATATGTTAAAGAATTAATTTTTGGTGGTGTACTTGAAACTGGTTCTGAAAATTTATTCAATTTTAGAATTTCACCCTATTATATACGACATTACACAATTAATAAGCCTGATTGTTGGAATAGTAATAGAGATCATACAAAAATAGATTATAAACAAACCTAAAAACCGGAGCTGGATATCCTTGTGCCGGACACAATATCGAAATATTTAAATCATTTGAAATAGTAATGGGACGAGCACTGACTGATGGAATTTTTGGTGGTGTACTCGAAACGGGTTCTATTATTAAATCATTTTAATTAGCATTATCTTAAAAAAATTAAATTTCAGAATGCTGGGACAAAATTGAATTTCTTATTAACATATTAGCTTGACTTGACTATTGACAAATTTTTAATTTTATAATTTACCTAAAAACCGGAACAGGAAAACCTTGAGCAGGACATTGTACGGAAATTGTTGATCCTCGGGGATATGTTACAACATCAAATTTTGATAATGATAACACTTTCGGAGCAGCACTACTAACTGGCTCTAAAGTTGTCGCAAAAAAATATTGTAAATAAAATGGAAAATGAATTGCTGAATGTTGGATGTTTGGTAGACTATTTATTACTTCTATACGATAGAATCGCGTTATTATAAAATTGAATTTAGCTTACCGATAATTCGGTAATGGAAATCCTTGTGCAGGACATTGTAATTGATTTATGTATATTAACAAAATCAATTTCAGTTTTTTGAACCATAGAAAATATTGTTAACGCAATTGAAACTTGGAATTGAGTATTGAACAGTATTGATCTTATCAACAATTGCAACAACTTAATGATACATTTTTGAAATTCTTGACATTAATTATAATTGCGAAAGACTGTAAATTAAGACGGATTTCAGTTTGTATACATATTTCTCAAAATATTTGTCTTACCTAAACACTGGAATTGGATATGACTGAGCTAAACATAAAAGTGTTATTGTTTTTTCAACACGACCACGTACCATAGTTAGCTCATCATGAGCATTAATTTTTGGACTAACACTACCAACAGGTTCTACAAAAAAATATATATAATTACATATACTTATAAATAACAATACAAATTCATTAAATCTAATTATTTGCACTGAATGTTGATATAGAATTTTAAGGTCAACCTGACAAATTTTACATAATTAATTGATTTTACCTGTGAGACGGTACCGGATATGATTGTGCTGGACAAAATAAATTAAAATTAAAACCAATTCGTGTACCAGCACTTTTCAGCTTTTCTTCAACACTAATTTTTGGTGGTACACTACCGACAGGTTCTAAGAATAAAGGTATAAAAATTCTTTTACATAATAAAAAATATTCCGATAATAAAACCGTGAAAATAAAAAACTAAAAGCCTGAATGTTGGTAGGGCTATACGCGATATCTAAAATGTATGTATTATATTTAAATTATTTTCTAACCTAAAAGCTGGTATTGGATAAGATTGTGCTGGACAAAATAAATTAAAATTTCGTCCTATTCGAAACTCAGCATTTTTAAAACGATCCTCAACAGTAATTTTTGGCGGAATACTTCCAACCGGTTCTAAATTAAGATTAATATTTAAATTTATGAAAAAAATGTTAATTTCGTCTGAATGTTGGTGTAAGGATATTTCTTATAATACAAAATAAAATACAATTTCTAACCTATAAGCAGGCACCGGATATGATTGTGCTGGACAAAGTAAATTAAAATCTTTTCCAATTTTAGAACCAGCATCTTTAAGTCGATCACCAATACTAATTTTTGGTGCAACGCTACCAACAGGTTCTATATATGTATAATCAAAATAAATTATAATTTACTTTAATCAAAATAAAAATTTAATTTCTGCCTGAATAATTGAGATAAATACAAAGAAATTTACTTGATTTTAGTTACCTAAATACAGGTACGGGATATGATTGTGCCGGACAAAAAATACTTAAATTTTTTTCAATATTTGATTCAGCATCTTTACGACGGTCACCAATACTAATTTTCGGTGGAACACTACCAACCGGCTCTAAATATATGGGAGATATTTAGAATTTTACATAAATTTTCCCGCATTTAAAATTATAAATATTTGAATGTTGGGAAGGTGTAATAGTTAAATGTTACGTTTCTTGTTAATTATTATTTGGTTATACCTAAATGCCGGTACTGGAAATGATTGTGCCGGACAAAATAGTGCTGTATTAGCTTTTATAGGAACAGCAGCATTTTGCAGTTGATCAGCAATGCTTACTTTTGGTGCAACACTTCCCAAGGGTTCTAGAAAAATTCATATTTATGAATATAAAAATTTAAATTTTTATTATACCCCAAAAACTGATCGAAAACATGCCTGAACTTTAGGATAACCCATTGAATATTAATTTAACTTGAAACTATCAATACCTGTAAGAAGGAACTGGATATGATTGAGCTGGACACAATAAGGCAATGGTATGTTTTTGACGTACTTTATCATGATTAAATTCATCTTTTTTATTAACTCGAGGAGCAACACTACCAACTGGTTCTAATTAAAAAAAAAATTATAATTATGAAATAAGTAAATATTTGAAAATGCCTGAATTTGTTCGAAAAAAGCACCCTGTATTGTGAGACTTTAACTATTGACATTAAATTTATTTATAAAAAAAAAGTCAAAAATTTCAGACTTTTACTATTTATAAATAATTTTGGCTGTTTTCCAAAATGTCGCGACAACATTTATTATACCTAAAAGCTGGCATCGGATATGACTGTGCTGGACATGTTAAACTGAAATCTTCTCCACCTTTAAAGGTCAATGAATTCATTTTATCTTTTGCATCTACTTTTGGTGGTACACTACCAACAGGTTCTGTACAGAAAATTAAACATTACATTTTGGAAAATTAATTAGAATGTAATTTAATTCTTATATAATCTAAGCCTGAATGTTTGCGATTTGTAATTCCTGATTTACATACGTATATAGAAGTTGCGTAATTACCTAAACACCGGAATCGGATAAGATTGTGCTGGACAAATTAATGCTTTTGTGGTATTAATTTTAGCTCGTGCTACATTGAATTCATCTTTGATATCAACTTTGGGTGCTACACTACCAACTGGTTCTATAAATTGTTGTAAAATAAAAATAAAATGGTTTTACTGAATTAACTAAGGATAAAGGAATTGCCTGAATGCTGGTTAAGAATATTACTCGTAATACTTATTTATATAATTAATATACCTAAAAACTGGAATTGGAAATGACTGTGCTGGACAAACTAATGCAATACTTTGATTTATTAATGTTCGAGCATAACTGAATTCATCTTTAATACCAACTTTTGGTGCAACACTGCCAACAGGTTCTAAATCCCGATAAAGGAGAAAAAATCCACAAATTTATTAGTTTTAAATTATGTACATAAAACTGAATGTTGGAATATATTAATTAATTTATTCGCAAATCCAGAATCCCTCAAGTTTGACCAGAATCGAATTACAAAAATTTATATTCGAAAATTCTCTAACGCCTACCTAAAAACTGGCACTGGATAAGATTGACCTGGACATAAAATTGCAAAATCTTTTCCATTTCTGATTTTCATATTTTGAAATTTATCGTTAAAGTTTATTTTTGGTGGTACACTACCAACTGGTTCTAAAATTAAGTAAAATTCTATTTAAAAAACTATATTTCAATATAAATTAGCCTGAATGTTCGGATAAGAAACTATTTATATAATTATATCACGAAATATTTCAATTTCTAAATACAAGTTTTCATATGATCATTTACCTAAAAACCGGCACTGGATAAGATTGACCTGGACATAATATAGCAAAATTATCTCCAATTGGAATTTCCATTAATTGAAATTTATCATTTAGATTGATTTTTGGTGGAACACTACCAACCGGCTCTATTTTATTTGAAATGAATAATAAATTTAAAAATTTCTGACTAAATTTGACGCCTGAATGTTGGTGATATTTATAAGGATGTTTCAAAATTACCTAAAAACTGGTACAGGAAATGACTGTCCAGGACATAACATGGCATAATTATTATTAATTCGAATTTCCATAACTTGAAATTTATCATGAAGATTAATTTTTGGTTGAACACTACCAACAGGTTCTAAATGATAAGAAATAATTTAAATAAGTTATATAATTTAAAAACATTTTAAAAAAACTGCCTGAACATTTAAAAAGATGGTCAAAAGACAGTAACCATATACAGTGAACCTATGTAAATATTGTATTCTAAGAAATAGGCTACCTGTAAGCTGGAATTGGATATGATTGTGCTGGACACATTAAATTCATATTAAATCCAGAACGAACACGCGCATTTGATAGTTCATCGGCAACACTGACTTTTGGTGGAACACTGCCAATTGGTTCTATGAAATTATTTCAACAAAATTCAAAAAAAAAATTATTAAATTAACTTTTCTTTTCTCAACTAAACTAAAACTGCCTGAATAAAGATTATCAATAAGAAATTTATGCTATTACCTAAATGATGGCACTGGATATGACTGAGCCGGACATATTAATGCAAAATCACTACCTAAATCAATTTCAATAAATTGATGTTTCTCTTGAACAGTGATTTTTGGACGAACACTTCCCACAGGCTCTAAATTTAAATATGAAATTTGAAAAATTGATGAGCGAATACCAAGAAATTAAGAAGCCTGAATGTTGGACGAGGTGTAGAATAGCAGAGTAATTTGAAAAAACATTTCTATAATTTTTTTACCTAAATACTGGCATCGGATAAGATTGTGCTAGGCATAGTAAAGAAAGATTATTTCCTTTTCGCACATCTATAAACTGATGTTTGTCCTGTACATTAATTTTTGGACCAACGGAACCAACAGGCTCTAATTCATATAAAAAAGACACAAAATGTAGAAAATACAATAAATTATATAAGAAAATCTGAATGTTGAGATACGCGTTGTGAATAAATAGCTTGAAAATGTTATCAAAATTTTAAAATACCTGAAAACTGGTATAGGGTACGATTGAGCTGGGCATAAAATTGATATGCTTCCGGTAATTTGAATTTGCATCATTTTAAATTTTTCCAAATAATTAATTTTTGGTGGAACACTACCAACTGGTTCTGTAAATTAAAACGAATCTACTTAAAAAATGATTATAGTATGTCATCAAATTTTAATAATCCTGAATTATTGGGATAAAGATATTGATATAGGTCAGAATAAACCATAATTTCCTTAAATAGTTCTCGTTGAACATTTACATTGTAAGACATACCTAAACGATGGTCTGGTCTTGTGCCAGACGTCAAATATTTATAACATATTCAATTTTATCCCGAGTTTAATTAATGTTCAGAATTAATATTTGGACTAACCACTAAAATATACCTGATTCTATTTTCCGTTGAACAGTAAAAAATAATTTAAATAATTTATTTACCGAAAAACCGGAACCGGATATGCTTGAGCCGGACATAAAAGTGTAATATTATGATTTCTTCGAATTTTTTGTATTCGAGACTCGTCACCAGATGTTAGTTTTGGAGCAACACTTCCTACCGGTTCTGAATGAGAATATTTTTTTTTGTAAATTATGAAATATATAATTGAAAATTTAGTTCGTAGGACGAGAGCAATTGGGATAGGGTTTATAAATTAATTGCTATATTCTTTTCAAAATTAATTTCTTACCGAAATACCGGTACCGGATATGCCTGAGCCGGACAAATTAATGTTATTGCTAAAGTCATTGGTATTGTTAGAACTTTAATATCATTGCCACTTGTAAGACGTGGACCAACACTTCCAACAGGTTCTTAAAGTAAAAAGTTTTTTTTTCATATATAAATAATTTTCAATTGAGAAATTGAACGCTGGAATAGGAAAACTGATTTCTTTTAATAATTTTTAATTATTCTAATCTAAAATTTGACACAGTATATGACAGCAGTATCGAATATTGGCTGAAAACTGTTACGGGAGTTAATGTTGTTGGAAATTTTGGTGAAACCCCAGCCAATTATAGTTTTGTTTTGTTCTCAATATGCATTATTAATTTATAATAAATCTACAAATTTATATCAACTTTTCACATTTTGTTTACAAAAATAATAATTTTATAGAAAAGCAAAAAAGCTCACTTACCTTGGGACCCGCTAATTTACGAAAAAGAAAGGAATTCATGTGTCGCTTCTCAAGTTCAAGTCAAGCATTTATATTTTTTGTATGTACGACTTTAAATATTCAATAAATTGGCAATATTATTAAATTTTGAATGTGCCAGTTTTGTAAAATATATTGATTAGTTTTTTTTTTTCAAAAATTTATTAAACAAATTATTTCTTTTAATTAAATTTAAACCGATCGCGTAAACAGGGTACCCTATCCCAACATTCAGGCAGTTTTGAAGCAACAATTTTTTGAATTTCATGAAATTATAATAAAATAATTTATATAAAATAAAAAAAAATCAAGTTTAATTGTAAAATTA
Organism: Rhamphomyia laevipes; assembly: GCA_963920725.1. Classification (NCBI taxonomy): domain Eukaryota; kingdom Metazoa; phylum Arthropoda; class Insecta; order Diptera; family Empididae; genus Rhamphomyia; species Rhamphomyia laevipes. The sequence continues at coordinate 20,756,583 of OY987259.1, forward strand.
TTCAAAAAATTGTTGCTTTTTATAATATATAAATAAATAATATAATTAAATATTTAAATTTTTAATATATTTTATTTTGAACCAATTCTAAAATAAAACTTACTATCCAGCGACATTTAAGTAATAATTTCTTTAAAAACTTTATAACTTTAAGCAAATTTTCTTCTGAATAAATTAAATTTTGAATTTTATGCAGGAAAAGTTGAAAATGTACAAACTTTTCAGCAAAACAAAACGGCAGCTGTTTAATTACTTTCATATATTTTTATATAAGTATTTCACCTTTTTCACATTTCAGTGTATCTCCAAAGCTGTATAAAGTTCCAAATCATTTCAAACTCTTAGTGAACTTGATTAGTCATAATCAATATAAATTTATATCCAAAAAAATCAGTTCAAAATAAATTATATTAATGAAAATATTTGAAACAGATATTCACACTACACTGTTTCAAATATTTTCACATCATCGAATCAAAATTAAATGTCTTCTTCGTATACAAATTTTTACGTTTAATTTTGAATTTTGCAAAGTCTCTGTAAATAAATGACGAATAATTCTGGTTTTAAAATTCATAAAATTTAATTAAAACAATATTTTTGTGCGCTCACAAGGTTTTATATTATAGTAGTAACGTCTGAATTACAAATTCAATTAGTTCACTTTTACAATAAAAAAATATGTAAAGCAAAATAGAACAAAAATGGGAACGGATTTTAAAAATTATGATTTTAAAATTTTCTACATTGCACACTCATAATTTCCGCATGTAATAAAATTCAATTAAGACCGTATAATAAAAAGAAGACATTTAATATGATTTGTAAAACAATATTGAAATTTAACTTTTACTAGGTGATTTAGATAATTCAAATGTTTAATCAGCATACGACTTTCTTGTAACGAATTTACGCATAAATTAATTTCTTAATATACAAAACATAAATATTGTGAAGAGATGAAATTGTCAATTAAATTTTATATTTCTTTATATATTTGCATAATGGCGACAAAAATTTATTAACTTATATATACTTTCCCATTCAAACAAAAATGATTGGAACCTTGCGATATAGATAGTCCATCAACGCCATTTTTATTATAAAAATGGAATCAGACAGACATATAAATTTACAAAAACCGGAATACAGCAAAACGGATAAAGCCGAAATACAACGAGTTGGAAAAATTACATAAAAGTTATAAACGATATTATATCACGAAATGCGAAATCAGCCTGTAATTTCAAATTATTAATAAAAATTTCAATATTGTTTTGATTTTGACATACAAAATTAGATAAAAATATTTTTTTTAGGTTATGTTCCAAACCGTCATACCTGTAATAACTAATCGTCCTTTTGTTGCACTTAATCTTGTTTCACCAGTTAAACGATGTTTTGTACGACATTGATAACTTTTATAACCATCTTCAGGTCCAACTTCACGAATATGTAATTCACCAGATGGCAGCACTAAATATTTACCATCTTTAAAAAGATGATAGAAAAAAGGGTGAAAAGGGGGGAAAATAGAAAAAATGATTAGAAAAAATATTTATTTGAAAATATTTTGAAAGCTCATGCATTTTATATGAAATTTGTTCTGCAAATTTTCTGATAACATGCATTACGTTAACCTTAACATTAAAATTATTTGTAAATTTACATTTTCTCAAAAAAATTTATTAATAAATTTATTTGTTTTTAGATATTATAGTTAATAAATATAATTAATAATTAAATTTAAACAGAAATTTTAGAGATCAAATTACCAAATTTGAGAAAACGTAAATTTTTGGAAAATCAATCATAATTTGAAATTTTAATTTTAAAATACTTTTTTATCATTCATTCAATTACTTAGTAAAAAATGAGTGATTTTCCTTGAATACCAAATTAAACATGCAATTTATTAAATTATGTAGAAAAATTTGTATGAGTTTTTTTAGGTTATTTTGAAAATATTACAAAATACATATATCAAAAATGAAATATTGCACAATGGAAATATTGCATTTTGTAATATTTCAATTATATAAATGATTTTTGTTAAGTTAATGAATAATTTTTTTTAATTTTATTTATCATAAATTAATGAATTAATTTCACTTTTTACCATTTCAATATGCAAATTTATATTCAATTTTGAATTCTTGACTGAATTTGTCAAGAATAGTGGTTTAAATTTAATAATACGACAATACTAATCAAGGGTGAATTACATAGCTAACAATCAAACTATTTTTTAGAATAATTAATATCTAATATCTAAAAATGTCTCCAGATTTAGGATATAGGATACTATTTTAACAACGACCTTAGTTACTTCGTATTTTGGATATTAGACATTCATATAAAATCTGAACGCCTACCAAAGTAACGATAAAGTTCACAAAGTAATTATGAAAAAAATGTCGTAAATTTAAACTGATTTCTAAGCCGTTCACTCTATTTTAGTTAGCATTGTCGTAACTTAAATTTCAATACCAAACAATTCACCTAAATTATCGAATAATCGAAATATTAAAATTTTGAAATTTAAAATATTCACGTATTATATAATTAACATCATAGAAATTTTTCCTCATAACTTTTCTATTTATACCTTAATTTCTAAATGAAGTGGGAAATGTAAGGATATTTGGTAAGTCGTGAGACTTTTGGAAAAAAATTCGGATCATGGATTTTTTAAGGATTTGGAAATTAATAGATAAGGAAAAATTTAAGAAAATGATAAAAATTAAAATAATAAATAATGAACTGAAGTGTAAAAATGATTTTATAAAAAATAATGTCTGATTTGTAATTTCCCATTTATTTTTATTCGAAGTTTCAAATTTTATTAATTTTACTGATGGTCGTCGCTTAATAAAAACCAAAAATTATATTAAATTTAAAAATATGAAAAAGATTGATTGTAAAACTAAATTTTGAAGGAAACTATTATAAAAACAGTCTAAAAAATATTTAAGTTGTCAAAAAAAAAATTGATAACCTTAAAATTTCCTATATAATAATTATATAGAAAATTTTCAAAATTACCAGTTTTAAGGCTATTTCTATCATCTGCTGGTAAAATTTCAGTTATTTCATCTTCAACCCATGATGAGACAAATACAAAATCAGCAACAAAACTTGGTATATGACATTTTAAAATTGCAGTGTTGCCACGTAAAACAGCTTCATCCATCACATTGACAGTGTAGCTTTGTGGTACAACTAAAATGATTTAATTTAATTGAACAACTAACTAATATTTAAGAAATTTATTGTATTATTTGTTTTTGGGTAAATGGTCTGAAAATTTTCAAAAAAAAATACATAAATAAATTTCCCCCTGAAAAAAACTTAAATTTACTCAACAAATATATAACCCTAAAATAAATAAATAAAGGACGGAAATTTTACGGATGGAAATAATTTCAAAAAAAAATATATATAAATTAATTCAAATTAATATTAAATACCCGTCTCATTTTTAATATAATGTCCATCATTCGTATCGACCCATTCATTTATTTCAACATGATCAGCAACAAATGATGGTATTTGACATTTAAATATAGCTGAATTCCCTTTAATTACATATTCATCATAAACTTGTGCCTCAAAAAATTGATTGACAACTGAAATAATTTACCAGAATAATAAAATTTAGTATAAAAAAAAAAATTAGAAAAGGGAATTATTTTTGTAGGATTTCCATATAATGGGAATTTATAATTACATATAATAATTCTACAACATTTTGTATAATGAAATTTTTACCAATTTCATTGCCATTACGAAATATTTCAATTCCTTCATCATCAACCCATGACTGAACATCAATAAAATCACCAACAAATGATGGTATCAAACATTTAAGTATTGCCGCATTACCACGTAATACAAATTCATCAATAACACGTGTTTGGTAAAATTGATGGACAACTTTAACAGTTTATATAAATATTAAAAAAACAGAAAATATATAAAATTAATAGTTTTATAATATAAAAGAAATTGAAATAAAAAAAAGGAAATTAAATTGTCAATAAAATGTGGTAAATTTTGTTGAAAATTAGGGACATTTTTGAAATTTTTAAATGGAAAACTTATAATTTTCATTCTCACTAAAACAACTATAATAATTTTCTAAACATTTAGGAAACTTTGAAAACTATTAGGTAAATTATAATAAAGTATAACCAAAATACCAGTCTCTTGATCGTTATTTGGATAATAAGTTCGACCTTCTGAATCACTCCACAAATCAACGAACACAAAATCAGCAACATATGATGGAATTTCACATTTCATAACAACAGAATTACCCCGAATAACATATTCATTATCAGCTTCGGCTTCATACGACTGTATGACAACTAAATTTCAGTTTATTCCATGTTAATAAATTCGGAGTCGATAGAAAACAATAATTAAAAATTAAAATTTTAAGTTATAGCAATTGAAAATTTAAAATTAAAATTTCAAGGATATTATTAGGGAAATATTTGGTAATTCGTTAAGTATACGTGTTTTATTCTAAGCCTAACCATAATTGGAAGTATCATTTCGCCATAATTCTTTTCCATCTTCATCAATCCAAGCTTCAATACTAACAAAATCAGCTACAAATGATGGAATTTTACATTTCATTACAGCTGAATTACCCTTAATTACATATTCATTTTCTGCTTCAGTTATATAAAATTGTGAAACAACTGAAAATTGTATGCATATATGAATCAGTTAAAATAATAAAAGGATTTATAATAATAAGGATATGTGGATTTTCCTGCGAGCACTATATATAAATATTATAAGTAAGTTAAAAAGGATTTTGTCTTTTGCGAACCATATTTATCAGAAATTTTTAAAACATCTCCATTTTCATCAATCCACGATTCAACACGAACAAAATCAGCAACAAACGATGGTATTGAACATTTCAGCACTGCTGAATTACCCTTTATTACGTATTCAGTCATAATTTCGGCTTCATAAAATTGATTTACAACTATACAAAATAAATATATAATTTTTTTAAAGATTACTTTTTAGAATAGAATAATAGAAAAGGAAAATAATAAACCAATTAATTTTATATTCCGCAAATGTCAATGTTAACTGTCAAAATTTATAACCTAACAAATTAAAATGGGAATTTATTATAGGAATTTTTATAGGAAATTTATGCTATCATTATAAAATAAATATTAAGAGTCAATTCGAACCATAATTATCAGATTGTCTTAATTCAACACCATCTTCATCAATCCACGATTCAACCCGAACAAAATCAGCTACAAACGATGGTATAGAACATTTTAATATTGCTGAATTCCCTTTTATAACATATTCCATTAATATATCAGCACCGTAAAATTGATTAACCACTAGATTAATGTAAAATTATCAAAATATAAATCGAAAGGATAAATTTGGTTTTAATTTTTTTAAGGATTTATAATTCAAAAGGGAAAAAATAAGGACGAATCGGAATTGAAACTTAACACCTAAATAATTTTGGTTTTACCAAAATTATTAGTTGGTAAAAATTCAGTTCCATCACTTCCAACCCATGCTTCAACTTTAACAAAATCAGCTACAAAACTTGGTATTGTACATTTCAATACTGCTGTATTCCCTTTAATAACATACTCAGAAACAACCTCAGCTTCATAATATTGATTGACAACTATATTATTTTGAGTGAATTTAAGTATATAGAAAATGAAATAAAATGATATAAAATAATAAAAATAATAAATTTATTTATTTGGATTTATATGTATAAGGATTTTCGAGGGGTTTTTCTTGGCCAGGATTTTGCGAATTCTCAACAAACTACATCATTATAGATTTAAATAATATAAAACCCAAAATTTGCTATATATTACCATTATTTTGTTCTTGATCAATTGATGCATATAATGTACCAGTTTCATCTTGCCATGATATTACTTGTACAAAATCAGCTACAAATGATGGTATCGAACATTTTAAAACAGCTGAATTTCCACGTATAACATATTCATTATTTACTTCTGACTCATAAAATTGCTGAACAACTGGAGCGAAAAGGTGGAATGAATGAATGATTTTTCAAATATATAACAACAAACGATGATGGAACGATGTTGAAAAGCAAATAAGAATTTTATTTTGTTTAAAAGATTTTAATTTTTGTGACAATGCTTCACACCCATAAATGCAACGAACCGTATCACAGCGTCGTAAAAATATTAGACTTTTATATTGTAGAGTTTTATGGCTCTGACCAAGGTGAGTGGACCCATTAATGAAAAATATCGCATCAATAATTGTTTGGATTTAAAGTGGACAAAAAAATGTCTACACACGATCTTAAATAGCCTGTGAGAACAATTCTCCTATTGTTTCTGCAATTAGGTATAAAAAAATTACCGAACAGACTAGACAAAAACAGAATTTAAAATCCTCTGCATGAAAACATGTAGAAAAGAAAAATCGTTTTTGGACAATTATACTTAAATGTTTTCAGCTCAGGTGTTTAGAAGTAGTTTTTATTGTAAGATTATATAATGACTGACAGTAGGTAATTTGAAATATAGTAAATTATGTAAATGGACTGTAATAAAAATTAAAAAACCAAAAATAATAGATTTAATTTTTGGTGTCTGAACAATGTAAAAAAGAAAAGAAAAATGTAATTTTATTATTAGCAATTTTAAAATGATAACATAAAATAAATATAGATCAAAAAAATTAAATTTGTCGACAGGAAATTATTATTTCAAAAATTTGATTTCTTGAAAATTATTAAATTGGTGGTTTTGTAACGAACTATATATAAAAAAGATATTATTATTTCTTTGTAATGAGAAAATTCTTAAATATATTTTAACATGAAATTATAAATTCTGACTAATAAAATTATAAATTCTGACTAATAACTAAAAATATTAAATATTTATTACAGAGCTTGAGTCATTTTCATTGAAGATAAATATATAATTAAATAATAGTCTTAGGAAAAGGATATTTAAGGATCTGTATTTACCCCCCCCCCCCCTATTCAGTATTATTGAATATAATTATTATAAAAACAAACCATATTCAGTGCCTGGCATAAAATCTTCATTATTATCTGTATGCCAAGATACAACACTAACAAAATCAGCTACAAATGATGGTATTTCACATTTTAATACAGCCGCATTACCACGAATTACATAAGCTTTATTAACATCAGTATCGTAAAATTGTGAAACAACTAAAAAAAAATTTAAAGAAAATTCAAAATAACATATCGAATTTTGCTGACAAATTCGGCTTTAGCCAAAATGAATATTCGAAAAATGCAAACGAATCTACACAAATCGTACTTCTTTAAGTGGACGAAATTTATCGAAGTAAATTTAAAAACTATGAAAAGTAAATTTTATTCTCCCGCTAAATCCATTATGGTTAGCCTTTAATAGCCCACTTTAATGATTGTTTGTGAACTAAAAATTTATTCATTTTCTAGTGAAGAAATGGAAAATTGAGTCTATATTCGACACTATCAAATTAAACTCTAAAATAGTAAAACTCAACTAAATTACGAGGAATTACACTTTTTACAAGCTTAACAAAATAAAATATATATCAATAAAAGAAAACAAATTAATTATAAAAAATATATTAATGGAAATTAGTATATGGACTGGATCCAAAGGATTAGTTATAAGTATTATAATTAAATTTTGTTTTTTTAGTAAAACATTAAGAGAATTATAATTTTATTCTCGAAAAATAGTCCTCTTTATAAACGAACCATATTCAGTGCCAGGATAAAAACTTTCATCCTGATCCGTATGCCATGATATAACATTTACAAAATCGGCTACAAACGATGGTATATCACATTTTAAAATTGCTGCATTACCACGAATTACAAATGCTTTATGAATATCCTCTTCATAGTATTGGGAAACAACTAAAGTATCAATATTTGCGGCGTATAATAGAAGAAATTAGTAAATTAATTATATAAATAAATAAATATAAATTGGGAATTTTTTGTTTTGTTTTCTGTATTTGGATGAATGAAAAGGATTTGAACGACTTAAAAATTAGAAAAATTGTCAAAACAATTCAAAACTCGGACGAACCATATTCCGTTCCTGGAAAATAATTTTCATTATCATCTGTATGCCAAGAAACAACTTCAACAAAATCAGCTACAAATGATGGTATTAAACATTTTATTACAGCAGCATTTCCACGTATCACATGCTCCTTATTAACATCAGCTTCATAATATTGGGCAACAACTATATAGATAATTTTTTAAAAGGATTTGTTTTGAAATACTAAATAAAATACTAAAATAAAAAATTTTAATGGTAAAATTCCTATACGTTGAAATAAATATACTGTCATTGATAGAAGAAATACTAATTTCCGCGGTCAATAAATAGATAAACAATTTCCATAAAAACGTTTTAGGTACTTGGACTTTTCGGAAGTGGAACTTTCAAAATCCCCGACAATGAACATTCGATCGAACGTTCAAAATTCCAATAAAGTTTTTAATTAATTTAAAATGTGTTCATACAATTTTTTTAAATATTTCGGTATCTTTAACTTGTAAAATGTTGATCGTTTAGAAGTAACATTGCAAGGCCTTCCGTAGCTGTATTATATTCGTTTTTCTTGCATTCAACCAATAGCGCTGTGAAAATTAGTTTCCTCTTTCTGAGAAGTTATTTTCTATGGAAATTGTTCATCTGGTAAATTGATCGGATAACCAAAAAAGTAAAATTAATTTGAAAAAAAAAGAGGTAAGGGTAACTTTGAAAAGTTCCTTTCAACGCCTACAATGTATAATTTAAAATTTAAGGACAACGTCAACGCCCATTTGTTCTCAGACAATCTAAAGAAAATTAAATTTTTATATAGTTTATAATTTTCAATAGGGAATTAATATAAAATTAGAGTCATTTCTTGTTAAATAGTATGGTGCATTTCCACAACTACACACCGAAATGACTCTAAAATTTTTGTATCTCTCTCTCTAGAACATTTATATTACCTGCACGAACATGTACATCCCTTGATATGATTGAACCAAATTGATTTCTTGCCAAACACGAATATACTTGTGCATGGACTTCTTGACGATAATCTTCAGCACGAAATGGTGGAAATACTAATTTACCATCAGATGATACCTGTCGTAAACCAGGTACATCACCAACAGCTGTTCCATCACTTCGAATCCATATAATTTCCGGTGCTGGATTACCACTAGCACGACATTCAACTTCAGCACCAGTTGTATTTGAAAAATCAATTCGATTTATTGGTTCTATTAAAAAAATTGGTCCTTTTGAATCAGCATCGGTTGGATTGATGGCAGCATCAACTGTGAAATAAAATTTGTAAAAAAAACATAATTAAAATACTTGTAAAACGGAAGTTTGTATTATTTTATAATATATTGTTACAAATAGTAAATTTCTATTAATTAATTCAATTGTCAATAAAAATATATTTACAACAAATGAAAATAAACTGAAACGGTCACGCATTCCTCATATCAAATTTCCATAAACTAACAAACATTTTTCGATAATACAATACAGAATATACAAAATTTATACTCTGAAACTATATGGATAAAAAAATAGCCCAATACATAATTAATTTCTATTTAAAGAAAACGGAAATGACGTCATCCCCTTTTGTAATATTTTATTTTTCCATCTATATACTTCCCAATTAAAATATAATATTTTTATGTACATGGTTCAACTGTCGATGACATTATTAGAGTTTTTATACTTTAATTCAATTTTAATTTGCATCGTTGGTTATCAGAGTTAGTGGGTGGATTTGGGTTTGTATATTTTTCAAATGATTGTAAAAAGTATCGTAAATTTTCTTCCGTTTTTCGCCAACCAAAACTATTACAAACAATATCAAGACTTATATTTCATCCGGTATCAAGTGAATTCAATGTGACAAATTTAATAATTCCTTAAATGGAATTATAAAGACGACCTTAACACACTAGCAAATGTTAACAAAATGAAACTACTCTGGTTATCAGATCACAGCCAGACGAAGGTATTGAAAAGTCTGATGACCTGGCTACCGATGATATGTAACTGATCAAATAGGATACCTCACAGCATATATTAAAGAACAGTTGTCATCACACAAAACTCTACTGTTGGATCACGAATAGCAAAATAAATATAATCACATCCAGAGATTATTCACTGAAGTTGCTACGAAACACGCAATTCTAAGACAGCATGGAGCAAGCTTAAGATTAACCGCTACCTCAACATCCAGAGGATGTTGAGGAGCGGGAGTCAATGGAAAATCTAAAGTGCCCTGTCCCTTTAGTCTAACAATGAAGGTTCAGGATTTAGGGAAGTTTTTTCTTCGATAACTTGGAGGAAACAGACTGGATAAATCCGGTTAAAGTAATTATGTTTATTAGAAAAGTATGGTATCTAGTTCGACCGACACACTGCAATGAGAAGAAATATAGTCATCTGGAAACAACAACGGGCATTTTACGAGGGCTTCAGTGGATGGGAGAAGAGAAGTATGATCATATCGGATAGTATTACTTAAAACCAACCAAATAAAAGTGAAATTAAAATGGAGATTCGTCTTTTTTTAATGCCGTCGAAACAAAATTTATTTCATTTCATATTATACCATGAATATTTATTAAATCACCGGCTTTCAAAAATTACTATGCATATTCAATGTAATTTTTAATATTTCACATAGATTACTAATATTTAATCGTAACATTTTCCGAATCCGATTTCACTCCTCAAGTCTTTTTTATATTTACTTGGATTTCTAATCAGCCTTTTTAAAGACTTACTTAAAGAGGTATAATTATCATTGTTCACCATAAAAAACTATATCTAAAGCTACGAGTTTAACGAACTTTCAACAAAATAATCATAAAACACAACAATTTTAAAATAAAATAACGCCGACGAAAAATCTAATTTGATTTCAACATAAAATTGTAAATTTCTCAAAAACGGATTTCGTTTTTTTTAAAACACAATTTTCTTGTAATTTCAAAAAATAAACTAAGTGACAGAAATGCATTCAACAAACAGTTTCTATATCTGTAATGTATTTCTAAAAAAAAAAAAAAATTATAATTATACTAAAATACTAAACAGCCCCCAACATGGCCTTCAAACAAAAATATAAAAAAATAATTAAGTGCACGATGTCTTCAAATATGAATTATAAAAATTTTACACATATGGAAATAATATTTTAAATGTTGAATAATTAGAAGTGCAGAGAAGCATTCGATTTGACGTCGATTTCGATTACAACTGCAAATAAATGTGGTTATTATAAAAATTATTTATATTTCTCAAAATACAAAAAAATATTATAAAATTTATTATTTTTATATCCATATCGTGAAATTGTGGTCTCATCGTCGTCTACCATCAATAAAAACATGAAATTCGATTCACTGGAGCCAGTTAAGAATATAATGGAAAGCACTGTTCTTAAACAAAAATTTATCGGTGAACGGTTGGACGACAATAATGTCAACTTGAGTCACGATTTTTTGTAATTTTTTTATATTTGCTTACTGGTGGGGGATATATAAATATAATTTAGCACGCGTAAATTAAAATGGATTTCTTTGTGGTTACAACATTAATGACTTTTGAAAAAACGAAACTGACAGTGAATTTATTAGGTGCTACTGGATTTGATCGTGAAATTGTAAAAAAAAAGCATTTCATTTCAATTGAAGTTGTTGTAAAATTACAAAATTCATATTGAATTTCATTTTGGTGGTTTCTTTTAAATCTCTTTTCTTCAATGCTTTACAAAGTTTTCAGATTTATATGAAATTTATAAAAATCAAGAAAATTATTCATGGAATCAACAAAACCTTAATGCAGTCATATTTATATGATTTATGTATAAATTTTCTGCAAGTTTGATTCGAAAAAAATATCCTTTTTACTAGATGTGAACTAGAAAAAGGTGCAAGAAGATCTGCGAACATTAGAAGTCCGCAATTGTAAAAAAGTTGCAGAAGATAGAAAAAGTTAAAAGCGAGTAGTGATTAAAGTCAAGGTTCACACCCAACTGAAGAATAATTGTGAGTTACTAATTTTTTTTAAAACGAAATTACTTAATTTCCATTGAAAACCATATTTTTATTATCTATATCATTTTTGAAAAATCATTCAAGCGCCAAAAATTACATTAAAGTTTGCTTAAAATATTTTACATTTTCATATTTTATCAATTCTTCAAATAAATATCTTAAATTTTTTAAATATTGTAAACATTCTATAAATAATTATATGTAAAAATTTACCAGTCGAAGCATAATTTCCATTTTATGTCGTGAAATTAAAGATAAATTCTTTTGTTCTCTTTTATGTTTTTTAAATGTATATATTCTTTTATTAATATTTTTTTTATTTGAAGTCATTGTAAATGGAAAATCAATTATTTTTAGTTTCCATTTCCATATAAAATGAAGATGACAAGTAAAATTAATTGTCGAATTTTATAATACCGAACACGACAGATAAAGATAAATAAAAAATAATTAAACGATAAATGTTTGAATTTTAATGACTGTAAAATTGGTAGTCGAGGTTATAGAGTGGGTGAGTACTATATATTGTTGAGGGCGATGAGATGGAAGGAAGATTAATGTTTTTCGTAGCAACAATACATTTTCTCGGTATACCTTGGTCCCTGGATTAGAAGAGTTGGATAAGATCTAAAACATATTCGAGACAATATTGTTAAGAATAGGAGAACGTTACTATCCATCCAGCTCTGATAGGCGTCTCGAATTGCAGCACCAGGAAACTCCTCTAGATTGCTACAATTAAGAAATCGTTCGACTTACTAGATAATTCCTCAACACATACTCGAGTTAGTTATCCATGAAAGTGGTCTTTATGTGTGGCTCTTCCGACAGTATATTGAATATTGAAGCTATTTATGGCATCGATTTTTAGTTGTGGTTTTAAGTTTACTGAGTGGAAAAGTCAACAGTGAAATTATAATTTACGGTTCTGGTTGCGGCACATATAATAGGAGTTTTTGACATTATTTTGGAGATAAGTTTTTTTTCTGCAGATGTATTCCAGTCCCGAATATAGTACCTTGATAATCATGAGATTGATTTTTAGCTGCTAGGTACATAGATTTGTTTTAAGTTTACTCGAAGGTCGCAGGTTTATACTACGTTTTAAGAAAATATTATTCTGAATGTGATTCAAATTATAACATCATATTTCAAAACTACTTTAGAAAGGTATAGGAACAATTGTCGAATCAATGCTATTTACTTACTTTTCCAATTTTATAAATTTATCAATTTGATCTCGTTTCTATAACATGATAATGCCTCGCTTTTTTAGTTTGATTTTTTGAGTTGAGTCCTCATTGGTAGAACACAACCTTAACAGTCTCAGAAAGTGATAGTTAATTATACTAATTTTCTACTTCCTACAACGGTCTATATAATTTATTATTACAAAATGAATTTCTATGATTTTTCGGGTTTATGGTTTAAATAGCATAATACAAAAAAAAAATACAAACATAAATTTGTAAACCTTTTTAAAAACATGATCCTACAATTAACCTCACATTTAAAAAGTATAATTTGTTACACTTAAATACTTTACTTCAATATTTGCCTAAACATAAAATGTAACTTTAATTATCCATAAAATTCGTCTATAATATGTGAAACTTTGAATGCGGAAATGTAACATGAATTCATGGAGATATAATACATAAATGTAACTTATAATCAATATCAGAAATTTCCATAGAGAATATTTTTTTTTTATCTCTTTGGCAAATGCTGTGGTTTTTACTTGCATTTTGTTATTTACTTGACCCAATTCTATTTACATTATGGCCATAAAACTAATATCGTCTATATTGTATTACTATTATACACACAAGGCATACTTTACTTAAATACTAAAAATTCTATTTTTTGTTGTAAAAACAACCTACACTAAATTTTTTCACACTTGAAAGATACTTTCTGGCTATTTCATTATTTTGTTGTTACACAATTTAGCTGGATATTAAATGGAAATTGAATATTTTACTATGGAGGGATGAGCAGTAAACAATTTTAAATAAATAATTTAATAAATTACAGCATGTTTATATGGAAAAGTTGTAAAGTAAATGAATCATAATGTTTATGCTAAATTCTGATATTAAATTCATAGAGAAGACATTATGACATTTAGCCTAAAGAAAGACTTGTAATTGTTTAGTGATATAATCAACGAAAAATGAATAATTAATTTAATAGATTTTAAAAATTCAAATTGTGATTTTATTACAAATATTTATGAATTCTTGTTCGTTTTTCTGATTCGATTCATTTTTAGAGGCTCTTAATCCGTTGCAAAAATATCATTTATAATTTGTTTTTTTCGTTTATCAAGATTGGTAAGTTTCTTTCCAACAATGATAATATTAAGCTACATTATATTGACTAATAAAATTGCATTTTGATGATTTCCAGTGCATTCTTTACTAGACGCTCAAATTCACTACTCTCCACATCTTCTACGCTACAAAAGGAATAGTTTAACTACATATGTACGGTTCTAAACCTAAAGCTATGTATGTCCATTGCCGTCATAGTAAAGATATTTACTCCTATTTGGCCGCTTTTAAGATTATATGTCGCTAGCTATAGCTAATAATTATCAAATATCTAATCCGCACATTAAGCTAGTTAAATGGAAGGAGTTGCTAGGAGAATACATAGATGAATTTAGTTTATTTTGAACTTTGTTGCAACCAGATCAATGTTTATATGTTTCATTCTTTAACCATTCCGAAACAAAATGTAAATAATTAGCTAAAGGTATAGATTTAACCTGATCTAGTCATGAATTTTTTTTAGGAAATTAAATTTTTTTCGATCCAATCACAAACACTATAAAAAAACCAATAATACTGATCTATGCATCTTATCATTCTGTTATAGATTATAGATAGAGTTTCATAGTTTTAGAGTTTTATAACCTTCAAAATTGATTTTAAAATTTCGAAAACTTTCTTGTGATGCATTTAATTGAAGAACTTCTTACAATTATCTTCACTTAAATGAAATGAAATTGTTTACAACACATTTTTTTATCTATTTTCCATTAATTTCAATTCACTTACTATCTTTTTAATAGTGTAATTCCGGGTGAATGTTCTCTTATTACTGGACACAATTATCATTAAAAACATTTTTTACAGAAGCGAAAAGAAATTCCATAAAATTTTCAATGTCATTTATGTTGTCATAAAAATGCAATTAGATTTTTATATTTAAACTCTTCGTTATTCCAACTTCCTACCCAAAAATTTAAAAAATAAATAAAAACTTTTCCTTTTCAAATGTGAATCTTGAAAACAAAATTTGTCGTCTTTTTAGTGATGCAGAGCGAAATTGTATATATAGATAGAAACATAAATTAAATTAACAATTTATTTGTCTTGAATGTGATACTGTCTGGGTATGTCTGCAGATATAAATATAAAGTTTCTATCAATTTTATTTTGAGGATTTATAAAATTTATCTTTATTCTGGGGATTAACTGCAACACAAAATGAATATAGTGATTTAATAATTAAAATTATTTTATTTATTTAAAATGACAAATTCTAACTCGGAAAGTTTTTCATTTAAATAGAAAATGATTTAATATTTGACATTTTCGAAAATTTGAAGTGAAAAAACACTGTAAAAATCTCTCCGCTTGTTTGATGGGTTTTATTTTTATGTATATAGACAGACATCTGCTACCTGCGTGGTTATCTTAAATTAATCAAAAATAAAATACCGAAATAATTATCATTTATAGAGACGATTTTTATGGTCATAAGAAAATATGATCCTAATTTCCGTCGAAACGATGAATGACCCCTAAAAGAATAAAAGGTTTAAACAAAAAACAGCTGCAAAACATCTGCTTCTACTTTAATCCAATCAGAAAGGAATTTATAATTTCCGAAATATTTTTTTAAATAAAACAAAATTTGAAGATTTAAATCAACCACTGATTATGCAAAAAAAAATGTTGTGATTATTTCAGAATTAAATTGAGATACTTAAAATTAAATTTATTGCAAAATTTGATGGGAGCATTGGGTAAAGTATTGACGATATATTAAAATGGATATGGAATGGTGTCGACTGGCATTTTATGCGACTTATGAGCATCTATTCTGATGATACACTCCGTATAAATTAAAATCGAATCCGAAAAACTGTGCAGTTAAGGTTGTGGGATTTTATCCGAAGGATCTTTGAAGCCATGTGCCCCAGATGATTTAGCAAGATCATTAAAATTGTGGTAGTCAGTCTAGATCTTTTACACCAAGCCAGTCTTTTACATATACAAATAACTTTCACCGGTATCGCATATTACATTAGGAGAACTCGTCTTACAATATTTTTTGAAAAATTATAATTTTTACCTACTTCGAAATCAATTTGAAGAATATTGTAAATATTTGAATGGCATCTTTTGGCAGATATTTTTATATTATATGGTTGGTTGGTTAAAGTGGCGGACTACACGTCAACTGACATTGAGTCCCAATTTGCGCGTTAGTGCCGTTTTGAAACCACACACTCCCGTGACCACAGGTAATTGTTGTTTAGTAATGGTGGGGTAGTTTCAGATCCACTTCGTGGCTTTCAGAAATTTGACTGTTTCTGTCGGCCATTTCGCAGCAAGATCGCTGAGGTTGTTGAAAGAAAGGCTGCCAAGCGGACAGAACATGGCCCTAGCCATTTATTATACTCATAGTAAATAAAATCTTATGTTCGATCCCAATTTAATACTAATAATATAATATATTTTTAACACTTTCACTAATTTCCATATTTTATAATCAATAATTTGAAAATTAAATAATATTATTCCAAAAATTCTAATTAAAAATAGTGAAAAATATTACTCAGTTCAACCGCGTCTAAATTGCTTATATAAATTAATCAATTATTGAATATTTTATAAATTTTAATCAATTAAAAGTAAATTATAAAACCAACAAAATCTTAGCTGTAGAACTACACAAGTAACCATATTATTAATTCATAATTCATACAATAACCAAATCTATCCAATAATCGAATAACAAAAATAATTACCCCAAAAATAAACTTTTTTACTTATATAACTTATTATTTATAAATATAAAAATAATAATTATCAGTCACGAATTCATTGATATTCTCACTTCTTCCACGAAACTTCGATATAAACAACAATCAAATTATGCCCAATCAATAAATTAAGTTCCAATACCGTAAAAGTTTATAATGTCCTTATTAGAGGATAATATTTTTATTAGTATATATAATAAATTTTATGTGAATATTAAAGGATATCTTCAACACACCCACAAAAGAAAATTTAACTTTTTTTTTTTTACTAAATAAAAGAAAGTGTCTAGTAAATTATAAATATAAAAAAATTAGTATAGGTAATAAAATTAATAATGGACAGAGTCGTAAAAGTGTGAAAACAACGAAATAAACTTTTAAAAAATTATAAGTGGACATGCAAACCTTATAAATTTTTAATAAAACAAAAAAAAGGACTAAAATTAAATGGGAATTTTTTATTTTCCAAATTTTCGTATTTCGAAAGAAAAGAAACATGATTAACCATCAAGTTCTTCACGAGACGAAAATTGCTATAATTTGGCAACATTGCATTTTAATCACGTGGTTTGAAAAAAAAAATATAATTTCTTGAATATTTTTCCATCCGTTTTTCTAAATTTTGACATCCTAGTTATACTAAAGTACAAACTAACAAAAATATACATACTAACAAATTATTTATCATATATATATTTACAATTTACGATGTTGCCAAATTTCATTTCATAAAGTATACAAATATTTTACATATACGAATTCATAAGAAAAATTCCCACTATAGTCACAATTCACAATATCTAAATTTAATAGACTGTGGCGTTGATATTATTTCGTTAACAAAAATAAATCCCGGGTCGATAAAATTCATTCTACTTTCTAATATAAAAAAAAATATATTTTACGAGAGGGTAGCAAAATATTTATTGTTATTGTAATAAATGTTTAGTCACAATATCTTCAACACATATATACAGAAAAATAATACACATACTGTCACAAAGTTTTTACTAAAAAAAAATACTTTGTATCATAAAAATAATGAAATGTAAAAATAATGAGGGTGAATGCTCCCTCAAAAATATTATTTAATATTATTTGTGATGGCGCACAAAAAAAACATTATGCACTGTTAAAAAATTTAAAAATCACGAATTAAAAATAATGGACAATCAAATTTTTCATTACACAAAATGGAAAAAGTGTAAATAAAGGGCAATTTCTGTCAAATTGTGTCCCACCATTGTAAACATTAATTAATTTTAATCATAATAAATTTTTAGTATTGAGCTTAGGGCATGCCTTAAAAAACCAATTGTATTTCTCTGAGCACGGTTTTTTTAAGTTGATATATATGTAAAATCAACTGAGCAAAATTTTGGATCCAATATTTCACCCTGATATTCTTTCTTTTCTAGAACAAACACACCAAGCAGAATTTCCGGTCACAAAACTAAAAACTGGCAAACATTTGAAAGAACTTAAATAGATTGGAAATTGTGTCATCGCAAACTGACATTTATTTTTCTAAAACTAAAACCAATATTCTTAACAGTGTAAAATTTTATACGTAGATTTTTTCAATTTTCATCACAACAAAATTATTTTAGGAGAACTCCAGGCTCCACATATAATTATATAGGATTTGCTATATAGCGCATGTGGAGCACAACAAAACTGCGAAGCTATAGATATAATAGAATAGATATAATAGTCAGTTTAAAAAACGAGAACTTTTTTAGAAATACAAAAGTAACTGAATTAAAATTGTTTACAAGTCGAATAAATAAAAAATTTACCATTGACGAACAAGGTGTGTATAAAAATATTAAATTTTTATATTATTTTTGAAATTGAAATTTTGTCATGCTGATTTTCCTCTTGAGGTAGAATCAATGGATAAAATTGAAAGAATTATTTTTATCCATCAATGCTTGTGATGTACTACTCACTTTGATATTTATTGATGTCAATGATAATATTATAAAAGTATAAATTTAGGGTGCCCACAATTATAGTTATAAATTTTATGATTTTTCATTATTTTCATACTAATCGTTGTTGCTTCCTTAATTATTTGTACTATTATAGTATGATAAAGAAAATTTATAATTCATTATTTGAATGATTCTTTAAATACGTAGTTAATAAGGTGACAGACAGTCTTGATCTTTTTAAATATTAATACGGGTTGGAACTATTCTAATGCATTTTAGACGTATACAAATTGTTATATCAGTTCCGAACTACGAGTTTACATATAACTTTTTCTTAGTGAAGAAATGTAAGTGACAGTGCCAGTGGCACTGTATAACTTAATGCAAACTTGATGAGTTTTCTAGTACGCTATTCGAGCTGGGTAGTAAGTAAGGTACTGAATGAGACCTCTACGTCTAGCGAGTGCTGGGAAATAGCATATTTAGTGTTCCATGGTTTCAGCTTGCACTGGATTGCTGCAGTTTTTCAATTAACCAGTGTAACATTAGAAAGTTATTCTAATGACATAAATTAAATTTGAAGACAAGGCTATAATGAAAAACTGTATGAATTGTGCAGAGTCATTAATATTGTCAAACACATTAGAATTCAAACAGAGTTTGGATACATTGTCACGGTAAACATTAACGCTTCAGGTAGAAAAGTGTTTAAATCCATCCTAGATGGAAGAAGAAATTGTGAGAATTCAACCCTCCGGTGTAAAGCGGTATAAAGAAACTCATTATCCGAAACTGGAGAGTAGATGACAATTATAGATCACACTAAGATAGAATCTTGGAATCGGTTAAATGCCATACTGGCTTGTAATCCAATAGAAAGAAGAAGAAACACTTTTTTTAGGAAATCACAACTACTCACAAGTAGACTAAGTACGACACAAATCAGCATTATCCAAAAAAAAAAAACTGTTCTTCAATTTCAAGGTAAGGTAAAGTTAACTAACTTTTTGTAACTAAATCTTCTAACATAAAGAAATTTTGAATAATATACTCTTCTCAATCGTATATTAATTAATCATTTTAATGAAAACCCATAATTAAAAGTTTCTATATATAAAGAAAGTATAAGAATTATTTACCTCTCTGTGCCATAATTATTTATATACCATCAACAAAACAATTTTTTTTAATTACAACTTTCGTAAGTAAATTAAAAAATTTCATAAAACACTTAATAATGAAAATAAAAAGCAATTCTAAAGTGCGAAATAAACGGTACGAAATAAAAAGAACATCAATCTTTAATTTTCATATATACGTGAGCTAATTATTTTTCACCCCAGCATGGAACACACTCCATATAAAAACTATATAGAAATTATTATATAAAAAAAAATATGATTTTTATTTTGGTAATATACGAACAATAAAAATCATATAAAATTTTAGGTGGTAAATTTAAATTTCTACATTTTATTATGCGAATTATAACAATAAAAAATATATTTTAACACTCCCAATTTTGATTATATACATAATATTTATACATATTATAAAAAAAATCATAATTAAGATTCAAAGATACTTTCTATGGCCAAAATTTATCGATATTTTAGTTATACGACAATTCAACATAAAATGGGATTGTCATAAAACATTTTTTAGATATTGTTTTCAAATTAATCTTCATCATCTTAAATATCGATTACTTACTAATACATAGATATTCATTTCAACTAAAAAAGAAGTTGTATAGCTACACTCTTACGCAGTAGTTTCATTTCATAGACATTAGTACATTATTCTCTAAGCATCACTTGGAATAATGTAAAAGAAAGCTTATAAATGACTCGCAGAGATAATGATAAAAATGAACCAGAAGACAATTCTTTTTCTGCATTATGTGGTTTAAGAATGTCACTTCACCTCAAGCAGAAAAAGTTAAAATATAGAAAAACAGAACCAGGTATATTCCTCTTGGACGAACTAACCGATCTTAACGATTAGCCAGTAAACTACCCCCATAAACTTTATACTTCCTGAATGCCACAACGTAAAAACTACAAGTAACTTCTCTCTAGTGACGATTCATGAGTGTGCAGTGCATGGTATCAAAATGGTGTTAAAGCGGTAATGGGAGCGGTAATCGGAGTCTTGATCAGATATCCGAGAATCGCTACAAGAAAACAATGCATTCATTCACAGTGGAAAGTTATGATAGTACACTAGAAAAGTTGAAGTTTGCATAAATCTACGTTGGATTGTGTTCAATTATGGCATTCTTAATCTTCATAATGATCATTTTAATCATTCAAATTTTAGTTTTGAACTTCTTTCTCTTTGAATATGGAAAATAATTCGTTCACTGCAGCATTCTGAAACCAGTATTACATTTACAATTCACTAACAAATTTTCATTAAAAATAAATGTTTAGTCATGAACGAATATCGCCACTTTAAGTACAGTTGGCACCACTGAGTCGGACAAGAAGTGAATCGGACAAGAACATTTTCTCTTATAAATTTTTATCTTAACAAATTTAAAGAAAGGTTTTTACATGAAATTTTGATAATATAATTATATTTGCCTCAATATTTTGTTCAACAAGATGGCGGCGCTGCTCGTAGAAATTTAATTTTCAAGATGGCGATCTTAAAAATATTTTCATGACAAACAAATAACAACTAAATAAATTTAATTAGCAAATAATTTGAATTTGATACAAAATATTGTTAAATTATATTGACTTATGTCTGATAACGTTTTGACTAAGGCTACATCGGAAAGGGCTAAGGTGAACTAATTTGAAAGAAACATCAATTTTTTATTTATTTTTCTGTATATACTTTATGGGATGCTTATACATCTGAGTCACATATAAATAGCGAATAGAATTATGCGAAATTTCTACAATCTTATTATTTTCAATTTTTCTTGTTAATAGTTTTGTTTATGTTAAAAGTTTGTAGAATTTGAAAAAAAAAAACTCTTATAAAATTGTTTATATTCAAGATATTGATAATATTATAAACAAATTGTAGGCAAAATTCCAAAATCATTTTTATGAATATTTTTGTTAAACTCGAATGATTTGTTTTATAGATTATACCAGCTCTGATTGTCAATTATAATTTATTTAATTTACGTATAAGATCTAACAAGTTTTTAAGCTTTGAATTCATATAAATTAAATTTTATTCATTTTTCTTATCTATACATAGAAAAACAATTATCAGACTATCTGTAAAAACAAACTAGAAAATATGCAAACTATTAAAAATTTAAAATTTTGATAAGAAATGTTAAATCTGCAGGACCCGTACAAAAAGGTTAGCTATTTAAAAAAGCTAACAATAAATTTCAAATATTTAAATAAAAAAATAATTAAATTAATAAATTAGAACGCTATAATTTATATGAAAGAGTTTGTTTAGTTCGTTTAAGAGCAAAACATAAATTTCTCTGTCTAGTTTTGAAATTTCTCAGAATTTAAGTAGTTTCCGTAATAGGAACGTAATAATTTATTCGACTTCTTTACAACTCACAGATATGCTACGAACGTAGTGTCGCTATGAGCGGTGCTGACTCTTTGCTATGTTACCAATCTTTTTATATGCTATTTATTTTTATATGAATCGCAGCCTATGAACGTAGTCTTAATTATTTCAGAAGTTATAGCTACAAATTGTATTCAATTTTTTTTTATGATACAAAGTTGACAACAACTCAATCGACCCTGCATATATTATTAATTCACTAATTTATTCGACTTCTTTAAATTATATTTTAAAAAACAATTTATTACACCAAAAAAAAAAAAAAAAACATTTTTGAAGCTTTTTTAAAGAATATAAAATTCCAATTTTTGGCGAGGTGTCTGTCCATTTGTCTGTTGTATGCAAAAATTTGAAATCTACGTTGGATTGTGTAGAGAAAGTGCAATTTTCCAAGCTTAAAGTTTATAGATTTTATCATCTATTTACTGTGTTCTTATCTTTTGTTAATGGACCTACTATTAATATCTACTATCAAAACTTGTTTTAGCTGATCCAAACAAATAATAGATTTTATTCTACTGATTTTATTCATACTGATTATCTTACATATCGCCCGCCATGTGGCGCTGCAGACCCTTTACAAATCTATTTAAAAAACCATTAAAAAATCCTACAATTCTGTAACTAATTTGTTTAATAATTCGGCTACGCCGTTTCTACCTAAATTTTAGCAAATATAGTCTTTTTTAAGCAGGTCTCTTTTTTATACCAAAGTAGTGTAAACTTATTTTTTTACGTTAAACGTGACTCACACCCAAAAATTATTATTGTTCTTATTTAATTATTTATTTATATATAAAAAAAAAAAAAAAAATTTCCAAAATTATTTATCTTTTAAATCTTACCCACTAAAATAGAATTGTCTTTAACAAAAAATTCACATGAATTTTTCAACATTTTAGAGACCATCAGAATAAAGACATACTAAAATTATCAATGGTAGACAATCATTAAAAAGGTTCACTTAGGTATTTGTACCAGAGGTTCTCATTTCAACAAATTTAACTTAATATTTTTATGTTATTAAAAGAATTAAGTTTAGATAAACAAACTTTTAATAATAAAAATGCCTTTTTTTTTTGTTGGTAAATTGAATTTTATGCTATGGATAAATTTCGGTGTGTACTTCTTAATTGGATGTGCTGAAAAGTAGTTTTTAAATTGAAAATTAAAAACACTTTATTATTTTTGGGTTTTGGTTTTAGTTTATTTGCGATGTGATAGTTAAAAAAAGAGTTATAATATGAAAATACAGTAAACTACCAGAAAATTATAAAATTTTTGATATGAAAGATAAGAAGTCGAAATGAAAAGATTTGAAAGATTTTAGATTTTAGTTTGTTCAAAAGAAAAATGTCATATTTTTATTAATAAATAAATTATATTAAAATTTCTGACAAAATGAAATTTTAAACCAGTTACAGAGGGACTAATATTTCTTGGAATTTCAATCATTTTGTTCCCCTTTTTTTAATTTTATTTTTGTTTTCATATCATAAAAATTATCGTCATAGGGCGACGCAAACCTCGTAAGTAGGTTTATGAAATATGTCCAGAAAACACAAAATACTGCATTAATATTGTATTACAAGAAATTGTAAAGTATTCACAATAACACTTTAATTTAACACCACAGACTTTTACGTAGTATACGAACAAATTTTTGGCATGAAATATGTACTTACGATGTTTTCTTTTTTTAATAACAGAGAACAGATAAAAGATTAAAATTAATTTCTTTCAATATACAATTACGGATATTTGCCAAACAAATGTAAAATTATAAAAAAATATTATTTAACAAAAATCGTACTTACGAGGTTTGCATTGCCCATTGATGTTATTGAAGTGCCTAGGGCAATTAACTCTTTATTACATATTTAAACTATATATAAATAATTTATTTGGCAATGTCATTTCCTGTCACCAAAATTCTGATATTATTTTAATTTTTTTGGTCATGTTTGTTTAACGAACGTAGACAAAATTCCTTAACCCAAATTAAATATTTATATTGTCAACCAAATAAGAATTTCAAAAAGGAACTGAAAAATTATGATTTCTATTTTTATATTCCATAAAATGTTTATATTTATCCATATAAAGGATGACATTTTAATTAGCATTCGTAACATGTCATTTGAAAACTGAACAATTTAATTTTAATTCTACAGAAAATTATTGAATGAAAATATTACAAAAATATTGACATTTATATAATTTTAGGAATTTCGTAAATTATAAATTTTTTTTTTAAAAAAAACTGCGGAGGCATAATAATATTTATCAATAAAATTCCACCCAACACAATTTTAATAAAAAAATGT
Source organism: Rhamphomyia laevipes (assembly GCA_963920725.1). Classification (NCBI taxonomy): domain Eukaryota; kingdom Metazoa; phylum Arthropoda; class Insecta; order Diptera; family Empididae; genus Rhamphomyia; species Rhamphomyia laevipes. The sequence goes on from OY987259.1 coordinate 20,781,606, forward strand.
AATAATTAAAAGTTTTTAATGTTGAATCTAACTAGCGATATCAGAACTCAAGCTAAAAGTTGTAAGCGACACCTACATTTAATATAAAAACAACAACATATTATATAAGTTTAATTCCGTTTAAATAGTAGTTTAAATTTATGTTTTGAGGTTTCTGTAACATTTCTTATTTAAATTTAGTTTTCTATGTTATTGGACAATTAATAATGAAAAATTCATTAAAGAAAATTTTTGTTTTTGGTTCTAGATTAAAGAAATAAATGCCTAGTGGCAGAAGTGACTGAATACGTCAAAATGTACATTACAAAAAGTATAACTACACGAAGTCGTAATTATATGATTACGCCTTGGATGTCAGATTATAATAGTCGTTGTCAATAAAGTTAATAAATTAAATAAGCATGTGTGCGGTAAGTAACAAGGTTTAATATTCAGTGACTGCAATTCCTTGAATACGTAATCCTAGTCAGCACGTAACGAAGTGATTTTTAAATCCTCCAAACTAAAATATCTAATCCTGGATGGATTTTACTTTATAATATCCAAAATGTTATTCAAATATGTATTGATAAATTGTTCTTTACTAATTGTCCCATAACAATTTACAATTTAATTATAATAAAAAAAAATCCTACTCATAATAAAGTCATGTGTCGAACGCACAATTTATTTTTATTTACATAATATTTATTTATTTATTTATAAGATTTTATTTTACTTTATAAACGTTTCATTTTATACATAAAATAATTTTAAATTGAATGATGACCGAGTCAATTCAGCCGACCCCTAAAAAATTTTAGTACGTATAATAATAATTTTTTTTAAATTAAGAGATTCTTTAAATTCATATTTTTTATTGAATAAAAATGCGGGTTGTTTTATTATCTCGAGACTGGGCTAATATTTGAATTATTAAGTAGTGCACGTTATTTTTTCTTAAAAGAAAAAAATACGCTTAAAGCTTAACGAATTATGACTTATATATGATATCATTGACGAACTGATTAAGAGAACTTAAAAATTATGTTTTTCTTTTATATTTATTGTACATGAAAAGTAACATTAATTTTAAATTATTTCATTTAGCATAATTTGATATTAATGTCCAAGTGTTTCGGTTAATACATTTATAAATTCGTTATTCAAAAAACGTCGGATTATATTTGTTTCGTTAGGGTATTTATTTCAAGAAATATAGTAACATGCAGGATGCATACATTATTAGATCGAAGATTAAAATGTTTAAAAAAAATTGTACTTTTATAAGCACTTTTACTTAAAACAACACTTGATGATGGCATGGAAATTTTACAAAATTAGCTACAAAACTTCCGAGACAATTTGACATCAAATTAAATAAAGATGTAATAAGCATACATTATAAGAACATAATTAGCTATTTCAGTAAAAGGAGCTTAGTAATTTAAAGTAAATATATATGAAG